>OU342636.1:1384361-1624370 GCA_910589415.1 Malachius bipustulatus
GACGGGATTTCCACTGTCCCTACCCACCCATCTAAAAGCCGTGGACCATTGTTCGAGCTGGTGCGGGTAAACGGCGGGAGTAACTATGACTCTCTTAAAAGTGTTCTGTCAAATGCGTCCTCTGCAAACCGGTGACGCGCATGAGCGGACTGACGGGATTGCCACTGTCCCTACCCACACATCTAAAAGTCGTGGACCATTGTTCGAGCTGGTGCGGGTAAACGGCGGGAGTAACTATGACTCTCTTAATAGTGTGCTGTCAAATGCGTCCTCTGCAAACCGGTGACGCGCATGAACGGACTGAGAGGATGCCTACTGTCCCTACCCACCCATCTCAAATCCGTGGACCATTGTTTGAACTGGTGCGGGTAAACGGCGGGAGTAACTATGACTCTCTTAATAGTGCGATGTCAAATGCAACGTCATCCAATTGGTGACGCGCCAAGGTAACGGGCTTGGAAGGCGCTGGCGAACGGCAGGAGTAACTTCGAGTCTCTTAATAGTGTGCTATCAAATGCGTCCTCCGCAAACCAGTGACGCGAATGAACGGACTGACGGGATTCCCAATGTCCCTACCCACCCATCTCAATGTCGTGGACCATTGTTCGAGCTGGTGCGGGTAAACGGCTGAAGTAACTATGACTCGCTTAATAGTTTGCTGCCAAATGCGTCTTCTGCAAACCGGTGACGCGCATGAATGGACTGACGGGATTTTCACTGTCCCTACCCACCCATCTAAAAGCCGTGGACAATTGTTCGAGCTGGTGCGGGTAAACGGCGGGAGTAACTATGACTCTCTTAAAAGTGTTCTGTCAAATGCGTCCTCTGCAAACCGGTGACGCGCATGAGCGGACTGACGGGATTGCCACTGTCCCTACCCACACATCTAAAAGTCGTGGACCATTGTTCGAGCTGGTGCGGGTAAACGGCGGGAGTAACTATGACTCTCTTAATAGTGCGCTGTCAAATGCAACGTCATCCAATTGGTGACGCGCCAAGGTAACGGGCTTGGAAGGCGCTGGCGAACGGCAGGAGTAACTTCGAGTCTCTTAATAGTGTGCTATCAAATGCGTCCTCCGCAAACCAGTGACGCGAATGAACGGACTGACGGGATTCCCAATGTCCCTACCCACCCATCTCAATGTCGTGGACCATTCTTCGAGCTGGTGCGGGTGAACGGCGGGAGTAACTATGACTCGCTTAATAGTTTGCTGTCAAATGCGTCCTCTGCAAACCGGTGACGCGCATGAACGGACTGACGGGATTCCCATTGTCCCTACCCACCCATCTCAAAGTCGTGGACCATTGTTCGAGCTGGTGCGGGTAAACGGCGGGAGTAACTATGACTCGCTTAATAGTTTGCTGTCAAATGCGTCCTCTGCAAAACGGTGACGCGCATGAACGGACTGACGGGATTCCCACTGTCCCTACCCACCCATCTCAATGTCGTGGACCATTGTTCGAGCTGGTGCGGGTAAACGGCGGGAGTAACTATGTCTCTCTTAATAGTGTGCTGTCAAACGCGTCCTCTGCAAACCGGTGACGCGCATGAACGGACTGACGGAATTCCCACTATCTCTACCCACATATCTCAAAGTCGTGGACCATTGTTCGAGCTGGTGCGGGTAAACGGCGGGAGTAACTATGACTCTCTTAATAGTGTGCTGTCAAATGCGTCATCTGCAAACCAGTGACGCGCATGAACGAACTGACGGGATTCCCACTGTCCCTACCCACCCATCTAAAAGTCATGGACCATTGTTCGAGCTGGTGCGGGTAAACGGCGGGAGTAACTATGACTCTCTTAATAGTGTGCTGTCAAATGCGTCCTCTGCAAACCGGTGACGCGCATGAGCGGACTGACGGGATTGCCACTGTCCCTACCCACACATCTAAAAGTCGTGGACCATTGTTCGAGCTGGTGCGGGTAAACGGCGGGAGTAACTATGACTCTCTTAATAGTGCGCTGTCAAATGCAACGTCATCCAATTGGTGACGCGCCAAGGTAACGGGCTTGGAAGGCGCTGGCGAACGGCAGGAGTAACTTCGAGTCTCTTAATAGTGTGCTATCAAATGCGTCCTCTGCAAACCGGTGACGCGCATGAACGGACTGACGGGATTCCCACTGTCCCTACCCACCCATCTCAAAGTCGTGGACCATTGTTCGAGCTGGTGCGGGTAAACGGCGGGAGTAACTATGACTCGCTTAATAGTTTGCTGTCAAATGCGTCCTCTGCAAACCAGTGACACGCATGAACGGACTGACGGGATTCCCACTGTCCCTACCCACACATCTCAAAGTCGTGGATCATTTTTCGAGCTGGTGCGGGTAAACTGCGGGAGTAACTATGACTCTCTTAATAGTGTGCTGCCAAATGGGTCTTCTGCAAACCGGTGACGCGCATGAATGGACTGACGGGATTTCCACTGTCCCTACCCACCCATCTAAAAGTCGTGGACCATTGTTCGAGCTGGTGCGGGTAAACGGCGGGAGTAAATATGACTCTCTTAATAGTGTGCTGTCAAATGCGTCCTCTGCAAACCGGTGACGCGCATGAGCGGACTGACGGGATTCCCACTGTCCCTACCCACACATCTAAAAGTCATGGACCATTCTTCGAGCTGGTGCGGTTAAACGGCGGGAGCAACTATGACTCTCTTAATAGTGTGCTGTCAAATTGCGTCCTCTGCAAACCGGTGACACGCATGAGCGGACTGACGGGATTCCCACTGTCCCTACCCACACATCTCAAAGTCGTGGACCATTGTTCGAGCTGGTGCGAGTAAACGACGGGAGTAACTATGACTCTCTTAATAGTGTGCTGTCAAATGCGTCCTCTGCAAACCAGTGACACGCATGAACAGACTGACGGGATTCCCACTGTCCCTACCCACCCATCTAAAAGCCGTGGACCATTGTTCGAGCTGGTGCGGGTAAACGGCGGGAGTAACTATGACTCTCTTAATAGTGTGCTGTCAAATGCGTCCTCTGCAAACCGGTGACGCGCATGAGCGGACTGACGGGATTCCCACTGTCCCTACCCACACATCTAAAAGTCGCGGACCATTGTTCGAGCTGGTGCGGGTAAACGGCGGGAGTAACTATGACTCTCTTAATAGTGTGCTGTCAAATGCGTCCTCTGCAAACCGGTGACGCGCATGAACGGACTGAGAGGATGCCTACTGTCCCTACCCACCCATCTCAAATCCGTGGACCATTGTTTGAACTGGTGCGGGTAAACGGCGGGAGTAACTATGACTCTCTTAATAGTGTGCTGTCAAATGCGTCCTCTGCAAACCGGTGACGCGCATGAACGAACTGACGGGATTCCCACTGTCCCTACCCACCCATCTAAAAGTCGTGGACCATTGTTCGAGCTGGTGCGGGTAAACGGCGGAAGTAACTATGACTCTCTTAATAGTGTGCTGTCAAATGCGTCCTCTGCAAACCGGTGACGCGCATGAACGGACTGAGAGGATGCCTACTGTCCCTACCCACCCATCTCAAATCCGTGGACCATTGTTTGAACTGGTGCGGGTAAACGGCGGGAGTAACTATGACTCTCTTAATAGTGTGCTGCCAAACGCGTCTTCTGCAAACCGGTGACGCGCATGAATGGACTGACGGGATTTCCACTGTCCCTACCCACCCATCTAAAAGTCGTGGACCATTGTTCGAGCTGGTGCGGGTAAACGGCGGGAGTAACTATGACTCTCTTATTAGTGTGCTGTCAAATGCGTCCTCTGCAAACCGGTGACGCGCATGAGCGGACTGACGGGATTCCCACTGTCCCTACCCACACATCTAAAATTCATGGACCATTCTTCGAGCTGGTGCGGTTAAACGGCGGGAGTAACTATGACTCTCTTAATAGTGTGCTGTCAAATTGCGTCCTCTGCAAACCGGTGACACGCATGAGCGGACTGACGGGATTCCCACTGTCCCTACCCACACATCTCAAAGTCGTGGACCATTGTTCGAGCTGGTGCGATAAAAACGGCGGGAGTAACTATGACTCTCTTAATAGTGTGCTGTCAAATGCGTCCTCTGCAAACCAGTGACACGCATGAACAGACTGACGGGATTCCCACTGTCCCTACCCACACATCTCAAAGGCGTGGATCATTGTTCGAGCTGGTGCGGGTAAACGGCGGGAGTAACTATGACTCTCTTAATAGAAATAGAAATAGAAATAGAAATAGAAATAAAAATAGAATTTATTGAGCTTTAAATTACACAGCCAAGTCCTAAGAAATTACAATAGAAATACAATACAATATTATCAAGTACAAAATTATGTCAGTCTCACATTAAACTGCCCTATAAAATCATTTGTCTGGTGTTCATATCCGTGCTAAGATATTCCTCCACTGTGTATAAGGGGTGGTGCAATAGCATCGACTTCACTGCTCTGCGGAACTCATGCCGCGAGTATGATTTTGTACATTGTGGAAGTTTGTTATAGAACTTGATACACCAGTAGTTCAGTGCGTGCTGTGACCTGGATATACGATGAAACGGTATGCTGATCTTGTCATAGCTTCTCGTATTATGAGCATGGAAGAATCCGTTTTTTTGAAATTTGTCCTTGTGCTCATGTACGTACATCACACAGGCCATTATATACATGGAAACCACTGTGAGAATATTCATTTCCTTAAATAGTTTCCTACAGGAAATAGTATAGTGTGCTGCCAAATGCGTCTTCTGCAAACCGGTGACGCGCATTAATGGACTGACGGGATTTCCACTGTCCCTACCCACCCATCTAAAAGCCGTGGACCATTGTTCGAGCTGGTGCGGGTAAACGGCGGGAGTAACTATGACTCTCTTAAAAGTGTTCTGTCAAATGCGTCCTCTGCAAACCGGTGACGCGCATGAGCGGACTGACGGGATTGCCACTGTCCCTACCCACACATCTAAAAGTCGTGGACCATTGTTCGAGCTGGTGCGGGTAAACGGCGGGAGTAACTATGACTCTCTTAATAGTGTGCTGTCAAATGCGTCCTCTGCAAACCGGTGACGCGCATGAACGGACTGAGAGGATGCCTACTGTCCCTACCCACCCATCTCAAAGCCGTGGACCATTGTTCGAGCTGGTGCGGGTAAACGGCGGGAGTAACTATGACTCTCTTAAAAGTGTTCTGTCAAATGCGTCTTCTGCAAACCGGTGACGCGCATGAACAGACTGACGGGATTCCCACTGTCCCTACCCACCCATCTCAAAGTCGTGGATCATTGTTCGAGCTGGTGCGGGTAAACGGCGGGAGTAACTATGACTCTCTTAATAGTGTGCTGTCAAATGCGTCCTCTGCAAACCGGTGACGCGCATGAGCGGACTGACGGGATTTCCATTGTCCCTACCCACACATCTCAAAGTCGTGGACCATTGTTCGAGCTTGTGCGGGTAAACGGCGGGAGTAACTATGACTCTCTTAATAGTGTGCTGTCAAATGCGTCCTCTGCAAACCAGTGACGCGCATGAACGAACTGACGGGATTCCCACTGTCCCTACCCACCCATCTAAAAGTCATGGACCATTGTTCGAGCTGGTGCGGGTAAACGGCGGGAGTAACTATGACTTTCTTAATAGTGTGCTGTCAAATGCGTCCTCTGCAAACCAGTGACACGCATGAACGGACTGACGGGATTCCCACTGTCCCTACCCACACATCTCAAAGTCGTGGATCATTTTTCGAGCTGGTGCGGGTAAACTGCGGGAGTAACTATGACTATCTTAATAGTGTGCTGCCAAATGCGTCTTCTGCAAACCGGTGACGCGCATGAATGGACTGACGGGATTTCCACTGTCCCTACCCACCCATCTAAAAGTCGTGGACCATTGTTCGAGCTGGTGCGGGTAAACGGCGGGAGTAACTATGACTCTCTTAATAGTGTGCTGTCAAATGCGTCCTCTGCAAACCGGCGACGCGCATGAGCGGACTGACGGGATTCCCACTGTCCCTACCCACACATCTAAAAGTCATGGACCATTCCTCGAGCTGGTGCGGTTAAACGGCGGGAGTAACTATGACTCTCTTAATAGTGTGCTGTCAAATTGCGTCCTCTGCAAACCGGTGACGCGCATGAACGGACTGAGAGGATGCCTACTGTCCCTACCCACCCATCTCAAAGCCGTGGACCATTGTTCGAGCTGGTGCGGGTAAACGGCGGGAGTAACTATGACTCTCTTAAAAGTGTTCTGTCAAATGCGTCTTCTGCAAACCGGTGACGCGCATGAACAGACTGACGGGATTCCCACTGTCCCTACTCACCCATCTCAAAGTCGTGGATCATTGTTCGAGCTGGTGCGGGTAAACGGCGGGAGTAACTATGACTCTCTTAATAGTGTGCTGTCAAATGCGTCCTCTGCAAACCGGTGACGCGCATGAGCGGACTGACGGGATTTCCATTGTCCCTACCCACACATCTCAAAGTCGTGGACCATTGTTCGAGCTTGTGCGGGTAAACGGCGGGAGTAACTATGACTCTCTTAATAGTGTGCTGTCAAATGCGTCCTCTGCAAACCAGTGACGCGCATGAACGAACTGACGGGATTCCCACTGTCCCTACCCACCCATCTAAAAGTCATGGACCATTGTTCGAGCTGGTGCGGGTAAACGGCGGGAGTAACTATGACTTTCTTAATAGTGTGCTGTCAAATGCGTCCTCTGCAAACCAGTGACACGCATGAACGGACTGACGGGATTCCCACTGTCCCTACCCACACATCTCAAAGTCGTGGATCATTTTTCGAGCTGGTGCGGGTAAACTGCGGGAGTAACTATGACTATCTTAATAGTGTGCTGCCAAATGCGTCTTCTGCAAACCGGTGACGCGCATGAATGGACTGACGGGATTTCCACTGTCCCTACCCACCCATCTAAAAGTCGTGGACCATTGTTCGAGCTGGTGCGGGTAAACGGCGGGAGTAACTATGACTCTCTTAATAGTGTGCTGTCAAATGCGTCCTCTGCAAACCGGTGACGCGCATGAGCGGACTGACGGGATTCCCACTGTCCCTACCCACACATCTAAAAGTCATGGACCATTCCTCGAGCTGGTGCGGTTAAACGGCGGGAGTAACTATGACTCTCTTAATAGTGTGCTGTCAAATTGCGTCCTCTGCAAACCGGTGACACGCATGAACGGACTGACGGGATTCCCACTGTCCCTACCCACACATCTCAAAGTCGTGGACCATTGTTCGAGCTGGTGCGAGTAAACGGCGGGAGTAACTATGACTCCCTTAATAGTGTGCTGTCAAATGCGTCCTCTGCAAACCAGTGACACGCATGAACAGACTGATGGGATTCATACTGTCCCTACCCACACATCTCAAAGGCGTGGATCATTGTTCGAGCTGGTGCGGGTAAACGGCGGGAGTAACTATGACTCTCTTAATAGTGTGCTGCCAAATGCGTCTTCTGCAAACCGGTGACGCGCATGAATGGACTGACGGGATTTCCACTGTCCCTACCCACCCATCTAAAAGCCGTGGACCATTGTTCGAGCTGGTGCGGGTAAACGGCGGGTGTAACTATGACTCTCTTAATAGTGTGCTGTCAAATGCGTCCTCTGCAAACCGGTGACGCGCATGAGCGGACTGACGGGATTCCCACTGTCCCTACCCACACATCTCAAAGTCGTGGACCATTGTTCGAGCTGGTGCGGGTAAACGGCGGGAGTAACTATGACTCTCTTAATAGTGTGCTGCCAAATGCGTCTTCTGCAAACCGGTGACGCGCATGAATGGACTGACGGGATTTCCACTGTCCCTACCCACCCATCTAAAAGCCGTGGACCATTGTTCGAGCTGGTGCGGGTAAACGGCGGGAGTAACTATGACTCTCTTAATAGTGTGCTGTCAAATGCGTCCTCTGCAAACCGGTGACGCGCATGAGCGGACTGACGGGATTCCCACTGTCCCTATCCACACATCTAAAAGTCGTGGACCATTGTTCGAGCTGGTGCGGGTAAACGGCGGGAGTAACTATGACTCTCTTAATAGTGTGCTGTCAAATGCGTCCTCTGCAAACCGGTGACGCGCATGAACGGACTGAGAGGATGCCTACTGTCCCTACCCACCCATCTCAAATCCGTGGACCATTGTTTCAACTGGTGCGGGTAAACGGCGGGAGTAACTATGACTCTCTTAATAGTGTGCTGCCAAACGCGTCTTCTGCAAACCGGTGACGCGCATGAATGGACTGACGGGATTTCCACTGTCCCTACCCACCCATCTAAAAGTCGTGGACCATTGTTCGAGCTGGTGCGGGTAAACGGCGGGAGTAACTATGACTCTCTTATTAGTGTGCTGTCAAATGCGTCCTCTGCAAACCGGTGACGCGCATGAGCGGACTGACGGGATTCCCACTGTCCCTACCCACACATCTAAAATTCATGGACCATTCTTCGAGCTGGTGCGGTTAAACGGCGGGAGTAACTATGACTCTCTTAATAGTGTGCTGTCAAATTGCGTCCTCTGCAAACCGGTGACACGCATGAGCGGACTGACGGGATTCCCACTGTCCCTACCCACACATCTCAAAGTCGTGGACCATTGTTCGAGCTGGTGCGATAAAAACGGCGGGAGTAACTATGACTCTCTTAATAGTGTGCTGTCAAATGCGTCCTCTGCAAACCAGTGACACGCATGAACAGACTGACGGGATTCCCACTGTCCCTACCCACACATCTCAAAGGCGTGGATCATTGTTCGAGCTGGTGCGGGTAAACGGCGGGAGTAACTATGACTCTCTTAATAGAAATAGAAATAGAAATAGAAATAGAAATAGAAATAGAATTTATTGAGCTTTAAATTACACAGCCAAGTCCTAAGAAATTACAATAGAAATACAATACAATATTATCAAGTACAAAATTATGTTTTATGCTGGTGTCTTGTTTCGAGATTGTGCTCTGTGTGCATATCCCAAATTTAGTATACTGATAGAGAAACTAATAGAAGAAACCCGACAGTGTTATATATATGGGTTCTACCTAACTGTGAGTACATGAATCTGCTTCTTTTATGCTGTGTGAATCTATAACCGCCTATCAAGTAAGATAATATTGCCAGTACAACAGGCGGTCATATTATCAGAAGTCACTTTTTGTGTGGTGATAAGGGTATCTGAAGTGAATAAAGCGGGTCATACACTATACAGACCATTGGATACTCAGTTGGAAATGGCAGATGAGACAGCAGATCTTACTATTGGAGATATCTATAGGGCCATAAAAGAAGTCAAAAAAGATCTTATTGAAAATAGTAATACTCTATTTGCCCGTCTTAATGAAAATTTGGTAAAGGTTTCGGATCGTGTTGATATTGTCGAAAGAAGTCAGGTTAAGCAGGAGAGCTCTATTAGAAAGATAGACAAGAATAATAGGAAGAATAACATAGTTATTCGTGGTATTGAAAATATTCAAGACAGGTCACATTTGGGCCTTATAGAGGTAATCCAGAATTTATTTAGTGATAGACTAGACATTCAACTAGGACGTGAACAGATCAACAACATATACCTGATTGGGAAAACTAAACAAATCATAAAGATTGAACTTGTCTCTTATTTAAATAAAATAGAAATTCTGAAGAGATCTAAGAACCTGAAAGGAACGAAAATTTTTATACAGGAAGACTTAACACTAGAGGAAATAGAGGAGCAAAAACTACTGAGAAATCATCTAAAATTGGCAAGAGAAAGGAAGTGTAGTGCATATATCAGAGGCCAATTTTTGATAGTTGATGGAGTTAGGAATAGTGTTGAAGATTTGAAGACGGTCAAAATCGCTGTTGTTGGCAATTCCATAGTCAATAGACCTTCGAAGCAGGAGCATAATAATATTGACACAGCCCCTAATGTACCAATCGACGTGAAGGGGAATAATCAGCGTGATCACGGAGTTCAGGTTCTTGGAAGAAAGCAGGAAAACGAGAACAGAAAGCTACATTTGGGTCGGTCTGATGTTGGTATGTTGACAAGGAGTAATTCGCAGGAAAAAAATAGAAAGGGAGCAAGAGAATTCAGCAAGGGTGCGTTACCGGTAGGAGTTACTGGAGCTGGAAAGACAAGTGAAAAATAAAAATATTATTTAAGTTTATATATTTTTTTTTGTCATCTGAATTGCGAGTAAACATGCTGCCATTGTCTAATCTTGATTTCGATTATTTTTAGTTGTTGGTGTTGTTTTTGAGCATATTTGGCCTGTATAATAATTGAGGAAGGATGGATCCTTTAATTCGTGATTGTAATTACAAAATTTTGACACGCATGAGGTACTCAATGTTCAGGATGTGGAAATTGCAAGGGGATTGTTGTCAAATGTTAGTATTAGCTTGATACATCAAAACATACGAAGTATATCGAAAAACATGGACTACCTCAGCGTGCACTTGGCTAGTTTTAAGTTTGAACTTGACGTAATTATTTTAACAGAAACTTGGACTGTGCATAATGTAGATTTGTTCCAATGGATTTGTTGATTGTAATTTGTTTGTAATTATGAAATGTGTTCCAACTATAATATGATGCTGGGACAGCGGTGCACAAGTAATTTTCTTTTACTGTTGTTCCAGTTATCTGTACCTTTAAAAGAAAAAAACAGTGAACACATATACTACTTACTACTGTTTATTGTTCTGTAGGATATATAGATATTGCATAGCTCAAATGGTATTAATCTGTAAACTTTTGATGGACAATAAATATTTATATTATTATTATTATTATTATTATTATTATTATGTCAGTCTCACATTAAACTGCCCTATAAAATCATTTGTCTGGTGTTCATATCCGTGCTAAGATATTCCTCCACTGTGTATAAGGGGTGGTGCAATAGCATCGACTTCACTGCTCTGCGGAACTCATGCCGCGAGTATGATTTTGTACATTGTGGAAGTTTGTTATAGAACTTGATACACCAGTAGTTCAGTGCGTGCTGTGACCTGGATATACGATGAAACGGTATGCTGATCTTGTCATAGCTTCTCGTATTATGAGCATGGAAGAATCCGTTTTTTTGAAATTTGTCCTTGTGCTCATGTACGTACATCACACAGGCCATTATATACATGGAAACCACTGTGAGAATATTCATTTCCTTAAATAGTTTCCTACAGGAAATAGTATAGTGTGCTGCCAAATGCGTCTTCTGCAAACCGGTGACGCGCATGAATGGACTGACGGGATTTCCACTGTCCCTACCCACCCATCTAAAAGCCGTGGACCATTGTTCGAGCTGGTGCGGGTAAACGGCGGGAGTAACTATGACTCTCTTAAAAGTGTTCTGTCAAATGCGTCCTCTGCAAACCGGTGACGCGCATGAGCGGACTGACGGGATTGCCACTGTCCCTACCCACACATCTAAAAGTCGTGGACCATTGTTCGAGCTGGTGCGGGTAAACGGCGGGAGTAACTATGACTCTCTTAATAGTGTGCTGTCAAATGCGTCCTCTGCAAACCGGTGACGCGCATGAACGGACTGAGAGGATGCCTACTGTCCCTACCCACCCATCTCAAATCCGTGGACCATTGTTTGAACTGGTGCGGGTAAACGGCGGGAGTAACTATGACTCTCTTAATAGTGCGCTGTCAAATGCAACGTCATCCAATTGGTGACGCGCCAAGGTAACGGGCTTGGAAGGCGCTGGCGAACGGCAGGAGTAACTTCGAGTCTCTTAATAGTGTGCTATCAAATGCGTCCTCCGCAAACCAGTGACGCGAATGAACGGACTGACGGGATTCCCAATGTCCCTACCCACCCATCTCAATGTCGTGGACCATTGTTCGAGCTGGTGCGGGTAAACGGCTGAAGTAACTATGACTCGCTTAATAGTTTGCTGCCAAATGCGTCTTCTGCAAACCGGTGACGCGCATGAATGGACTGACGGGATTTTCACTGTCCCTACCCACCCATCTAAAAGCCGTGGACCATTGTTCGAGCTGGTGCGGGTAAACGGCGGGAGTAACTATGACTCTCTTAAAAGTGTTCTGTCAAATGCGTCCTCTGCAAACCGGTGACGCGCATGAGCGGACTGACGGGATTGCCACTGTCCCTACCCACACATCTAAAAGTCGTGGACCATTGTTCGAGCTGGTGCGGGTAAACGGCGGGAGTAACTATGACTCTCTTAATAGTGCGCTGTCAAATGCAACGTCATCCAATTGGTGACGCGCCAAGGTAACGGGCTTGGAAGGCGCTGGCGAACGGCAGGAGTAACTTCGAGTCTCTTAATAGTGTGCTATCAAATGCGTCCTCCGCAAACCAGTGACGCGAATGAACGGACTGACGGGATTCCCAATGTCCCTACCCACCCATCTCAATGTCGTGGACCATTCTTCGAGCTGGTGCGGGTAAACGGCGGGAGTAACTATGACTCGCTTAATAGTTTGCTGTCAAATGCGTCCTCTGCAAACCGGTGACGCGCATGAACGGACTGACGGGATTCCCATTGTCCCTACCCACCCATCTCAAAGTCGTGGACCATTGTTCGAGCTGGTGCGGGTAAACGGCGGGAGTAACTATGACTCGCTTAATAGTTTGCTGTCAAATGCGTCTTCTGCAAAACGGTGACGCGCATGAACGGACTGACGGGATTCCCACTGTCCCTACCCACCCATCTCAATGTCGTGGACCATTGTTCGAGCTGGTGCGGGTAAACGGCGGGAGTAACTATGTCTCTCTTAATAGTGTGCTGTCAAACGCGTCCTCTGCAAACCGGTGACGCGCATGAACGGACTGACGGAATTCCCACTATCTCTACCCACATATCTCAAAGTCGTGGACCATTGTTCGAGCTGGTGCGGGTAAACGGCGGGAGTAACTATGACTCTCTTAATAGTGTGCTGTCAAATGCGTCCTCTGCAAACCGGTGACGCGCATGAGCGGACTGACGGGATTGCCACTGTCCCTACCCACACATCTAAAAGTCGTGGACCATTGTTCGAGCTGGTGCGGGTAAACGGCGGGAGTAACTATGACTCTCTTAATAGTGTGCTGTCAAATGCGTCCTCTGCAAACCGGTGACGCGCATGAGCGGACTGACGGGATTGCCACTGTCCCTACCCACACATCTAAAAGTCGTGGACCATTGTTCGAGCTGGTGCGGGTAAACGGCGGGAGTAACTATGACTCTCTTAATAGTGCGCTGTCAAATGCAACGTCATCCAATTGGTGACGCGCCAAGGTAACGGGCTTGGAAGGCGCTGGCGAACGGCAGGAGTAACTTCGAGTCTCTTAATAGTGTGCTATCAAATGCGTCCTCTGCAAACCGGTGACGCGCATGAACGGACTGACGGGATTCCCATTGTCCCTACCCACCCATCTCAAAGTCGTGGACCATTGTTCGAGCTGGTGCGGGTAAACGGCGGGAGTAACTATGACTCGCTTAATAGTTTGCTGTCAAATGCGTCCTCTGCAAACCAGTGACACGCATGAACGGACTGACGGGATTCCCACTGTCCCTACCCACACATCTCAAAGTCGTGGATCATTTTTCGAGCTGGTGCGGGTAAACTGCGGGAGTAACTATGACTCTCTTAATAGTGTGCTGCCAAATGGGTCTTCTGCAAACCGGTGACGCGCATAAATGGACTGACGGGATTTCCACTGTCCCTACCCATCCATCTAAAAGTCGTGGACCATTGTTCGAGCTGGTGCGGGTAAACGGCGGGAGTAAATATGACTCTCTTAATAGTGTGCTGTCAAATGCGTCCTCTGCAAACCGGTGACGCGCATGAGCGGACTGACGGGATTCCCACTGTCCCTACCCACACATCTAAAAGTCATGGACCATTCTTCGAGCTGGTGCGGTTAAACGGCGGGAGCAACTATGACTCTCTTAATAGTGTGCTGTCAAATTGCGTCCTCTGCAAACCGGTGACACGCATGAGCGGACTGACGGGATTCCCACTGTCCCTACCCACACATCTCAAAGTCGTGGACCATTGTTCGAGCTGGTGCGAGTAAACGACGGGAGTAACTATGACTCTCTTAATAGTGTGCTGTCAAATGCGTCCTCTGCAAACCAGTGACACGCATGAACAGACTGACGGGATTCCCACTGTCCCTACCCACCCATCTAAAAGCCGTGGACCATTGTTCGAGCTGGTGCGGGTAAACGGCGGGAGTAACTATGACTCTCTTAATAGTGTGCTGTCAAATGCGTCCTCTGCAAACCGGTGACGCGCATGAGCGGACTGACGGGATTCCCACTGTCCCTACCCACACATCTAAAAGTCGTGGACCATTGTTCGAGCTGGTGCGGGTAAACGGCGGGAGTAACTATGACTCTCTTAATAGTGTGCTGTCAAATGCGTCCTCTGCAAACCGGTGACGCGCATGAACGGACTGAGAGGATGCCTACTGTCCCTACCCACCCATCTCAAATCCGTGGACCATTGTTTCAACTGGTGCGGGTAAACGGCGGGAGTAACTATGACTCTCTTAATAGTGTGCTGCCAAACGCGTCTTCTGCAAACCGGTGACGCGCATGAATGGACTGACGGGATTTCCACTGTCCCTACCCACCCATCTAAAAGTCGTGGACCATTGTTCGAGCTGGTGCGGGTAAACGGCGGGAGTAACTATGACTCTCTTATTAGTGTGCTGTCAAATGCGTCCTCTGCAAACCGGTGACGCGCATGAGCGGACTGACGGGATTCCCACTGTCCCTACCCACACATCTAAAATTCATGGACCATTCTTCTTGCTGGTGCGGTTAAACGGCGGGAGTAACTATGACTCTCTTAATAGTGTGCTGTCAAATTGCGTCCTCTGCAAACCGGTGACACGCATGAGCGGACTGACGGGATTCCCACTGTCCCTACCCACACATCTCAAAGTCGTGGACCATTGTTCGAGCTGGTGCGATAAAAACGGCGGGAGTAACTATGACTCTCTTAATAGTGTGCTGTCAAATGCGTCCTCTGCAAACCAGTGACACGCATGAACAGACTGACGGGATTCCCACTGTCCCTACCCACACATCTCAAAGGCGTGGATCATTGTTCGAGCTGGTGCGGGTAAACGGCGGGAGTAACTATGACTCTCTTAATAGAAATAGAAATAGAAATAGAAATAGAAATAGAAATAGAATTTATTGAGCTTTAAATTACACAGCCAAGTCCTAAGAAATTACAATAGAAATACAATACAATATTATCAAGTACAAAATTATGTTTTATGCTGGTGTCTTGTTTCGAGATTGTGCTCTGTGTGCATATCCCAAATTTAGTATACTGATAGAGAAACTAATAGAAGAAACCCGACAGTGTTATATATATGGGTTCTACCTAACTGTGAGTACATGAATCTGCTTCTTTTATGCTGTGTGAATCTATAACCGCCTATCAAGTAAGATAATATTGCCAGTACAACAGGCGGTCATATTATCAGAAGTCACTTTTTGTGTGGTGATAAGGGTATCTGAAGTGAATAAAGCGGGTCATACACTATACAGACCATTGGATACTCAGTTGGAAATGGCAGATGAGACAGCAGATCTTACTATTGGAGATATCTATAGGGCCATAAAAGAAGTCAAAAAAGATCTTATTGAAAATAGTAATACTCTATTTGCCCGTCTTAATGAAAATTTGGTAAAGGTTTCGGATCGTGTTGATATTGTCGAAAGAAGTCAGGTTAAGCAGGAGAGCTCTATTAGAAAGATAGACAAGAATAATAGGAAGAATAACATAGTTATTCGTGGTATTGAAAATATTCAAGACAGGTCACATTTGGGCCTTATAGAGGTAATCCAGAATTTATTTAGTGATAGACTAGACATTCAACTAGGACGTGAACAGATCAACAACATATACCTGATTGGGAAAACTAAACAAATCATAAAGATTGAACTTGTCTCTTATTTAAATAAAATAGAAATTCTGAAGAGATCTAAGAACCTGAAAGGAACGAAAATTTTTATACAGGAAGACTTAACACTAGAGGAAATAGAGGAGCAAAAACTACTGAGAAATCATCTAAAATTGGCAAGAGAAAGGAAGTGTAGTGCATATATCAGAGGCCAATTTTTGATAGTTGATGGAGTTAGGAATAGTGTTGAAGATTTGAAGACGGTCAAAATCGCTGTTGTTGGCAATTCCATAGTCAATAGACCTTCGAAGCAGGAGCATAATAATATTGACACAGCCCCTAATGTACCAATCGACGTGAAGGGGAATAATCAGCGTGATCACGGAGTTCAGGTTCTTGGAAGAAAGCAGGAAAACGAGAACAGAAAGCTACATTTGGGTCGGTCTGATGTTGGTATGTTGACAAGGAGTAATTCGCAGGAAAAAAATAGGAAGGGAGCAAGAGAATTCAGCAAGGGTGCGTTACCGGTAGGAGTTACTGGAGCTGGAAAGACAAGTGAAAAATAAAAATATTATTTAAGTTTATATATTTTTTTTTGTCATCTGAATTGCGAGTAAACATGCTGCCATTGTCTAATCTTGATTTCGATTATTTTTAGTTGTTGGTGTTGTTTTTGAGCATATTTGGCCTGTATAATAATTGAGGAAGGATGGATCCTTTAATTCGTGATTGTAATTACAAAATTTTGACACGCATGAGGTACTCAATGTTCAGGATGTGGAAATTGCAAGGGGATTGTTGTCAAATGTTAGTATTAGCTTGATACATCAAAACATACGAAGTATATCGAAAAACATGGACTACCTCAGCGTGCACTTGGCTAGTTTTAAGTTTGAACTTGACGTAATTATTTTAACAGAAACTTGGACTGTGCATAATGTAGATTTGTTCCAATGGATTTGTTGATTGTAATTTGTTTGTAATTATGAAATGTGTTCCAACTATAATATGATGCTGGGACAGCGGTGCACAAGTAATTTTCTTTTACTTTTGTTCCAGTTATCTGTACCTTTAAAAGAAAAAAACAGTGAACACATATACTACTTACTACTGTTTATTGTTCTGTAGGATATATAGATATTGCATAGCTCAAATGGTATTAATCTGTAAACTTTTGATGGACAATAAATATTTATATTATTATTATTATTATTATTATTATTATTATGTCAGTCTCACATTAAACTGCCCTATAAAATCATTTGTCTGGTGTTCATATCCGTGCTAAGATATTCCTCCACTGTGTATAAGGGGTGGTGCAATAGCATCGACTTCACTGCTCTGCGGAACTCATGCCGCGAGTATGATTTTGTACATTGTGGAAGTTTGTTATAGAACTTGATACACCAGTAGTTCAGTGCGTGCTGTGACCTGGATATACGATGAAACGGTATGCTGATCTTGTCATAGCTTCTCGTATTATGAGCATGGAAGAATCCGTTTTTTTGAAATTTGTCCTTGTGCTCATGTACGTACATCACACAGGCCATTATATACATGGAAACCACTGTGAGAATATTCATTTCCTTAAATAGTTTCCTACAGGAAATAGTATAGTGTGCTGCCAAATGCGTCTTCTGCAAACCGGTGACGCGCATGAATGGACTGACGGGATTTCCACTGTCCCTACCCACCCATCTAAAAGCCGTGGACCATTGTTCGAGCTGGTGCGGGTAAACGGCGGGAGTAACTATGACTCTCTTAATAGTGTGCTGTCAAATGCGTCCTCTGCAAACCGGTGACGCGCATGAGCGGACTGACGGGATTGCCACTGTCCCTACCCACCCATCTCAAATCCGTGGACCATTGTTTGAACTGGTGCGGGTAAACGGCGGGAGTAACTATGACTCTCTTAATAGTGCGCTGTCAAATGCAACGTCATCCAATTGGTGACGCGCCAAGGTAACGGGCTTGGAAGGCGCTGGCGAACGGCAGGAGTAACTTCGAGTCTCTTAATAGTGTGCTATCAAATGCGTCCTCCGCAAACCAGTGACGCGAATGAACGGACTGACGGGATTCCCAATGTCCCTAGCCACCCATCTCAATGTCGTGGACCATTGTTCGAGCTGGTGCGGGTAAACGGCTGAAGTAACTATGACTCGCTTAATAGTTTGCTGTCAAATGCGTCTTCTGCAAACCGGTGACGCGCATGAATGGACTGACGGGATTTTCACTGTCCCTACCCACCCATCTAAAAGCCGTGGACCATTGTTCGAGCTGGTGCGGGTAAACGGCGGGAGTAACTATGACTCTCTTAAAAGTGTTCTGTCAAATGCGTCCTCTGCAAACCGGTGACGCGCATGAGCGGACTGACGGGATTGCCACTGTCCCTACCCACACATCTAAATGTCGTGGACCATTGTTCGAGCTGGTGCGGGTAAACGGCGGGAGTAACTATGACTCTCTTAATAGTGCGCTGTCAAATGCAACGTCATCCAATTGGTGACGCGCCAAGGTAACGGGCTTGGAAGGCACTGGCGAACGGCAGGAGTAACTTCGAGTCTCTTAATAGTGTGCTATCAAATGCGTCCTCCGCAAACCAGTGACGCGAATGAACGGACTGACGGGATTCCCAATGTCCCTACCCACCCATCTCAATGTCGTGGACCATTCTTCGAGCTGGTGCGGGTAAACGGCGGGAGTAACTATGACTCGCTTAATAGTTTGCTGTCAAATGCGTCCTCTGCAAACCGGTGACGCGCATGAACGGACTGACGGGATTCCCATTGTCCCTACCCACCCATCTCAAAGTCGTGGACCATTGTTCGAGCTGGTGCGGGTAAACGGCGGGAGTAACTATGACTCGCTTAATAGTTTGCTGTCAAATGCGTCCTCTGCAAAACGGTGACGCGCATGAACGGACTGACGGGATTCCCACTGTCCCTACCCACCCATCTCAATGTCGTGGACCATTGTTCGAGCTGGTGCGGGTAAACGGCGGGAGTAACTATGTCTCTCTTAATAGTGTGCTGTCAAACGCGTCCTCTGCAAACCGGTGACGCGCATGAACGGACTGACGGAATTCCCACTATCTCTACCCACATATCTCAAAGTCGTGGACCATTGTTCGAGCTGGTGCGGGTAAACGGCGGGAGTAACTATGACTCTCTTAATAGTGTGCTGTCAAATGCGTCATCTGCAAACCAGTGACGCGCATAAACGAACTGACGGGATTCCCACTGTCCCTACCCACCCATCTAAAAGTCATGGACCATTGTTCGAGCTGGTGCGGGTAAACGGCGGGAGTAACTATGACTCTCTTAATAGTGTGCTGTCAAATGCGTCCTCTGCAAACCGGTGACGCGCATGAGCGGACTGACGGGATTGCCACTGTCCCTACCCACACATCTAAAAGTCGTGGACCATTGTTCGAGCTGGTGCGGGTAAACGGCGGGAGTAACTATGACTCTCTTAATAGTGCGCTGTCAAATGCAACGTCATCCAATTGGTGACGCGCCAAGGTAACGGGCTTGGAAGGCGCTGGCGAACGGCAGGAGTAACTTCGAGTCTCTTAATAGTGTGCTATCAAATGCGTCCTCTGCAAACCGGTGACGCGCATGAACGGACTGACGGGATTCCCATTGTCCCTACCCACCCATCTCAAAGTCGTGGACCATTGTTCGAGCTGGTGCGGGTAAACGGCGGGAGTAACTATGACTCGCTCAATAGTTTGCTGTCAAATGCGTCCTCTGCAAACCAGTGACACGCATGAACGGACTGACGGGATTCCCACTGTCCCTACCCACACATCTCAAAGTCGTGGATCATTTTTCGAGCTGGTGCGGATAAACTGCGGGAGTAACTATGACTCTCTTAATAGTGTGCTGCCAAATGGGTCTTCTGCAAACCGGTGACGCGCATGAATGGACTGACGGGATTTCCACTGTCCCTACCCACCCATCTAAAAGTCGTGGACCATTGTTCGAGCTGGTGCGGGTAAACGGCGGGAGTAAATATGACTCTCTTAATAGTGTGCTGTCAAATTTGTCCTCTGCAAACCGGTGACGCGCATGAGCGGACTGACGGGATTCCCACTGTCCCTACCCACACATCTAAAAGTCATGGACCATTCTTCGAGCTGGTGCGGTTAAACGGCGGGAGCAACTATGACTCTCTTAATAGTGTGCTGTCAAAATTGCGTCCTCTGCAAACCGGTGACACGCATGAGCGTACTGACGGGATTCCCACTGTCCCTACCCACACATCTCAAAGTCGTGGACCATTGTTCGAGCTGGTGCGAGTAAACGACGGGAGTAACTATGACTCTCTTAATAGTGTGCTGTCAAATGCGTCCTCTGCAAACCAGTGACACGCATGAACAGACTGACGGGATTCCCACTGTCCCTACCCACACATCTCAAAGGCGTGGATCATTGTTCGAGCTGGTGCGGGTAAACGGCGGGAGTAACTATGACTCTCTTAATAGTGTGCTGCCAAATGCGTCTTCTGCAAACCGGTGACGCGCATGAATGGACTGACGGGATTTCCACTGTCCCTACCCACCCATCTAAAAGCCGTGGACCATTGTTCGAGCTGGTGCGGGTAAACGGCGGGAGTAACTATGACTCTCTTAATAGTGTGCTGTCAAATGCGTCCTCTGCAAACCGGTGACGCGCATGAGCGGACTGACGGGATTCCCACTGTCCCTACCCACACATCTAAAAGTCGTGGACCATTGTTCGAGCTGGTGCGGGTAAACGGCGGGAGTAACTATGACTCTCTTAATAGTGTGCTGTCAAATGCGTCCTCTGCAAACCGGTGACGCGCATGAACGGACTGAGAGGATGCCTACTGTCCCTACCCACCCATCTCAAATCCGTGGACCATTGTTTGAACTGGTGCGGGTAAACGGCGGGAGTAACTATGACTCTCTTAATAGTGTGCTGTCAAATGCGTCCTCTGCAAACCGGTGACGCGCATGAACGAACTGACGGGATTCCCACTGTCCCTACCCACCCATCTAAAAGTCATGGACCATTGTTCGAGCTGGTGCGGGTAAACGGCGGGAGTAACTATGACTCTCTTAATAGTGCGCTGTCAAATGCAACGTCATCCAATTGGTGACGCGCCAAGGTAACGGGCTTGGAAGGCGCTGGCGAACGGCAGGAGTAACTTCGAGTCTCTTAATAGTGTGCTATCAAATGCGTCCTCCGCAAACCAGTGACGCGAATGAACGGACTGACGGGATTCCCACTGTCCCTACCCACCCATCTCAATGTCGTGGACTATTGTTTGAACTGGTGCGGGTAAACGGCGGGAGTAACTATGACTCTCTTAATAGTGCGCTGTCAAATGCAACGTCATCCAAGTGGTGACGCGCCAAGGTAACGGGCTTGGAAGGCGCGGGCGAACGGCAGGAGTAACTTCGAGTCTCTTAATAGTGTGCTATCAAATGCGTCCTCCGCAAACCAGTGACGCGAATGAACGGACTGACGGGATTCCCACTGTCCCTACCCACCCATCTCAATGTCGTGGACCATTGTTCGAGCTGGTACGGGTAAACGGCGGGAGTAACTATGACTCTCTTAATAGTGTGCTGTCAAATGCGTCCTCTGTAAACCGGTGACGCGCAAGAACGGACTGACGGAATTCCCACTATCTCTACCCACATATCTCAAAGTCGTGAACCATTGTTCGAGCTGGAGTGGGTGAACGGCGGGAGTTACTATGACTCTCTTAATGATGTGCTGTCAAATGCGTCCTCTGCAAACCGGTGACGCGCATGAGCGGACTGACGGGATTCCCACTGTCCCTACCCACACATCTCAAAGTCGTGGACCATTGTTCGAGCTGGTGCGGGTGAACGGCGGGAGTAACTATGACTCGCTTAATAGTTTGCTGTCAAATGCGTCCTCTGCAAACCGGTGACGCGCATGAACGGACTGACGGGATTCCCACTGTCCCTACCCACCCATCTCAATGTCGTGGACCATTGTTCGAGCTGGTGCGGGTAAACGGCGGGAGTAACTATGTCTCTCTTAATACTGTGCTGTCAAACGCGTCCTCTGCAAACCGGTGACGCGCATGAACGGACTGACGGAATTCCCACTATCTCTACCCACATATCTCAAAGTCGTGGACCATTGTTCGAGCTGGTGCGAGTAAACGGCGGGAGTAACTATGACTCTCTTAATAGTGTGCTGTTAAATACGTCCTCTGTAAACCGGTGACGCGCATGAACGGACTGACGGAATTCCCACTATCTCTACCCACACATCTCAAAGTCGTGGACCATTGTTCGAGCTGGCGTGGGTGAACGGCGGGAGTAACTATGACTCTCTTAATGATGTGCTGTCAAATGCGTCCTCTGCAAACCGGTGACGCGCATGAGCGGACTGACGGGATTCCCACTGTCCCTACCCACACATCTCAAAGTCGTGGACCATTGTTCGAGCTGGTGCGGGTAAACGGCGGGAGTAACTATGACTCTCTTAATAGTGTGCTGTCAAATGCGTCCTCTGCAAACCAGTGACACGCATGAACAGACTGACGGGATTCCCACTGTCCCTACCCACACATCTCAAAGGCGTGGATCATTGTTCGAGCTGGTGCGGGTAAACGGCGGGAGTAACTATGACTCTCTTAATAGTGTGCTGCCAAATGCGTCTTCTGCAAACCGGTGACGCGCATGAATGGACTGACGGGATTTCCACTGTCCCTACCCACCCATCTAAAAGCCGTGGACCATTGTTCGAGCTGGTGCGGGTAAACGGCGGGAGTAACTATGACTCTCTTAATAGTGTGCTGTCAAATGCGTCCTCTGCAAACCGGTGACGCGCATGAGCGGACTGACGGGATTCCCACTGTCCCTACCCACACATCTAAAAGTCGTGGACCATTGTTCGAGCTGGTGCGGGTAAACGGCGGGAGTAACTATGACTCTCTTAATAGTGTGCTGTCAAATGCGTCCTCTGCAAACCGGTGACGCGCATGAACGGACTGAGAGGATGCCTACTGTCCCTACCCACCCATCTCAAATCCGTGGACCATTGTTTGAACTGGTGCGGGTAAACGGCGGGAGTAACTATGACTCTCTTAATAGTGTGCTGTCAAATGCGTCCTCTGCAAACCGGTGACGCGCATGAACGAACTGACGGGATTCCCACTGTCCCTACCCACCCATCTAAAAGTCATGGACCATTGTTCGAGCTGGTGCGGGTAAACGGCGGGAGTAACTATGACTCTCTTAATAGTGCGCTGTCAAATGCAACGTCATCCAATTGGTGACGCGCCAAGGTAACGGGCTTGGAAGGCGCTGGCGAACGGCAGGAGTAACTTCGAGTCTCTTAATAGTGTGCTATCAAATGCGTCCTCCGCAAACCAGTGACGCGAATGAACGGACTGACGGGATTCCCACTGTCCCTACCCACCCATCTCAATGTCGTGGACTATTGTTTGAACTGGTGCGGGTAAACGGCGGGAGTAACTATGACTCTCTTAATAGTGCGCTGTCAAATGCAACGTCATCCAAGTGGTGACGCGCCAAGGTAACGGGCTTGGAAGGCGCGGGCGAACGGCAGGAGTAACTTCGAGTCTCTTAATAGTGTGCTATCAAATGCGTCCTCCGCAAACCAGTGACGCGAATGAACGGACTGACGGGATTCCCACTGTCCCTACCCACCCATCTCAATGTCGTGGACCATTGTTCGAGCTGGTACGGGTAAACGGCGGGAGTAACTATGACTCTCTTAATAGTGTGCTGTCAAATGCGTCCTCTGTAAACCGGTGACGCGCAAGAACGGACTGACGGAATTCCCACTATCTCTACCCACATATCTCAAAGTCGTGAACCATTGTTCGAGCTGGAGTGGGTGAACGGCGGGAGTTACTATGACTCTCTTAATGATGTGCTGTCAAATGCGTCCTCTGCAAACCGGTGACGCGCATGAGCGGACTGACGGGATTCCCACTGTCCCTACCCACACATCTCAAAGTCGTGGACCATTGTTCGAGCTGGTGCGGGTGAACGGCGGGAGTAACTATGACTCGCTTAATAGTTTGCTGTCAAATGCGTCCTCTGCAAACCGGTGACGCGCATGAACGGACTGACGGGATTCCCACTGTCCCTACCCACCCATCTCAATGTCGTGGACCATTGTTCGAGCTGGTGCGGGTAAACGGCGGGAGTAACTATGTCTCTCTTAATACTGTGCTGTCAAACGCGTCCTCTGCAAACCGGTGACGCGCATGAACGGACTGACGGAATTCCCACTATCTCTACCCACATATCTCAAAGTCGTGGACCATTGTTCGAGCTGGTGCGAGTAAACGGCGGGAGTAACTATGACTCTCTTAATAGTGTGCTGTTAAATACGTCCTCTGTAAACCGGTGACGCGCATGAACGGACTGACGGAATTCCCACTATCTCTACCCACACATCTCAAAGTCGTGGACCATTGTTCGAGCTGGCGTGGGTGAACGGCGGGAGTAACTATGACTCTCTTAATGATGTGCTGTCAAATGCGTCCTCTGCAAACCGGTGACGCGCATGAGCGGACTGACGGGATTCCCACTGTCCCTACCCACACATCTCAAAGTCGTGGACCATTGTTCGAGCTGGTGCGGGTAAACGGCGGGAGTAACTATGACTCGCTTAATAGTTTGCTGTCAAATGCGTCCTCTGCAAACCGGTGACGCGCATGAATGGACTGACGGGATTTCCACTGTCCCTACCCACCCATCTAAAAGTCGTGGACCATTGTTCGAGCTGGTGCGGGTAAACGGCGGGAGTAAATATGACTCTCTTAATAGTGTGCTGTCAAATGCGTCCTCTGCAAACCGGTGACGCGCATGAGCGGACTGACGGGATTCCCACTGTCCCTACCCACACATCTAAACTCATGGACCATTCTTCGAGCTGGTGCGGTTAAACGGCGGGAGTAACTATGACTCTCTTAATAGTGTGCTGTCAAATTGCGTCCTCTGCAAACCGGTGACACGCATGAGCGGACTGACGGGATTCATACTGTCCCTACCCACACATCTCAAAGTCGTGGACCATTGTTCGAGCTGGTGCGAGTAAACGGCGGGAGTAACTATGACTCTCTTAATAGTGTGCTGTCAAATGCGTCCTCTGCAAACCAGTGACACGCATGAACAGACTGACGGGATTCCCACTGTCCCTACCCACACATCTCAAAGGCGTGGATCATTGTTCGAGATGGTGCGGGTAAACGGCGGGAGTAACTATGACTCTCTTAATAGTGTGCTGCCAAATGCGTCTTCTGCAAACCGGTGACGCGCATGAATGAACTGACGGGATTTCCACTGTCCCTACCCACCCATCTAAAAGCCGTGGACCATTGTTCGAGCTGGTGCGGGTAAACGGCGGGAGTAACTATGACTCTCTTAATAGTTTGCTGTCAAATGCGTCCTCTGCAAACCAGTGACGCGAATGAACGGACTGACGGGATTCCCAATGTCCCTACCCACCCATCTCAATGTCGTGGACCATTGTTCGAGCTGGTGCGGGTAAACGGCGGGAGTAACTATGACTCGCTTAATAGTTTGCTGTCAAATGCGTCCTCTGCAAACCGGTGACGCGCATGAACGGACTGACGGGATTCCCATTGTCCCTACCCACCCATCTCAAAGTCGTGGACCATTGTTCGAGCTGGTGCGGGTAAACGGCGGGAGTAACTATGACTCGCTTAATAGTTTGCTGTCAAATGCGTCCTCTGCAAAACGGTGACGCGCATGAACGGACTGACGGGATTCCCACTGTCCCTACCCACCCATCTCAATGTCGTGGACCATTGTTCGAGCTGGTGCGGGTAAACGGCGGGAGTAACTATGTCTCTCTTAATAGTGTGCTGTCAAACGCGTCCTCTGCAAACCGGTGACGCGCATGAACGGACTGACGGAATTCCCACTATCTCTACCCACATATCTCAAAGTCGTGGACCATTGTTCGAGCTGGTGCGGGTAAACGGCGGGAGTAACTATGACTCTCTTAATAGTGTGCTGTCAAATGCGTCATCTGCAAACCAGTGACGCGCATGAACGAACTGACGGGATTCCCACTGTCCCTACCCACCCATCTAAAAGTCATGGACCATTGTTCGAGCTGGTGCGGGTAAACGGCGGGAGTAACTATGACTCTCTTAATAGTGTGCTGTCAAATGCGTCCTCTGCAAACCAGTGACACGCATGAACGGACTGACGGGATTCCCACTGTCCCTACCCACACATCTCAAAGTCGTGGATCATTTTTCGAGCTGGTGCGGGTAAACTGCGGGAGTAACTATGACTCTCTTAATAGTGTGCTGCCAAATGGGTCTTCTGCAAACCGGTGACGCGCATGAATGGACTGACGGGATTTCCACTGTCCCTACCCACCCATCTCAAAGTCGTGGACCATTGTTCGAGCTGGTGCGGGTAAACGGCGGGAGTAAATATGACTCTCTTAATAGTGTGCTGTCAAATGCGTCCTCTGCAAACCGGTGACGCGCATGAGCGGACTGACGGGATTCCCACTGTCCCTACCCACACATCTCAAAGTCGTGGACCATTGTTCGAGCTGGTGCGAGTAAACGACGGGAGTAACTATGACTCTCTTAATAGTGTGCTGTCAAATGCGTCCTCTGCAAACCAGTGACACGCATGAACAGACTGACGGGATTCCCACTGTCCCTACCCACACATCTCAAAGGCGTGGATCATTGTTCGAGCTGGTGCGGGTAAACGGCGGGAGTAACTATGACTCTCTTAATAGTGTGCTGCCAAATGCGTCTTCTGCAAACCGGTGACGCGCATGAATGGACTGACGGGATTTCCACTGTCCCTACCCACCCATCTAAAAGCCGTGGACCATTGTTCGAGCTGGTGCGGGTAAACGGCGGGAGTAACTATGACTCTCTTAATAGTGTGCTGTCAAATGCGTCCTCTGCAAACCGGTGACGCGCATGAGCGGACTGACGGGATTCCCACTGTCCCTACCCACACATCTAAAAGTCGTGGACCATTGTTCGAGCTGGTGCGGGTAAACGGCGGGAGTAACTATGACTCTCTTAATAGTGTGCTGTCAAATGCGTCCTCTGCAAACCGGTGACGCGCATGAACGGACTGAGAGGATGCCTACTGTCCCTACCCACCCATCTCAAATCCGTGGACCATTGTTTGAACTGGTGCGGGTAAACGGCGGGAGTAACTATGACTCTCTTAATAGTGCGCTGTCAAATGCAACGTCATCCAAGTGGTGACGCGCCAAGGTAACGGGCTTGGAAGGCGCGGGCGAACGGCAGGAGTAACTTCGAGTCTCTTAATAGTGTGCTATCAAATGCGTCCTCCGCAAACCAGTGACGCGAATGAACGGACTGACGGGATTCCCACTGTCCCTACCCACCCATCTCAATGTCGTGGACCATTGTTCGAGCTGGTACGGGTAAACGGCGGGAGTAACTATGACTCTCTTAATAGTGTGCTGTCAAATGCGTCCTCTGTAAACCGGTGACGCGCATGAACGGACTGACGGAATTCCCACTATCTCTACCCACATATCTCAAAGTCGTGAACCATTGTTCGAGCTGGAGTGGGTGAACGGCGGGAGTTACTATGACTCTCTTAATGATGTGCTGTCAAATGCGTCCTCTGCAAACCGGTGACGCGCATGAGCGGACTGACGGGATTCCCACTGTCCCTACCCACACATCTCAAAGTCGTGGACCATTGTTCGAGCTGGTGCGGGTGAACGGCGGGAGTAACTATGACTCGCTTAATAGTTTGCTGTCAAATGCGTCCTCTGCAAACCAGTGACACGCATGAACGGACTGACGGGATTCCCACTGTCCCTACCCACACATCTCAAAGTCGTGGATCATTTTTCGAGCTGGTGCGGGTAAACTGCGGGAGTAACTATGACTCTCTTAATAGTGTGCTGCCAAATGGGTCTTCTGCAAACCGGTGACGCGCATAAATGGACTGACGGGATTTCCACTGTCCCTACCCACCCATCTCAAAGTCGTGGACCATTGTTCGAGCTGGTGCGGGTAAACGGCGGGAGTAAATATGACTCTCTTAATAGTGTGCTGTCAAATGCGTCCTCTGCAAACCGGTGACGCGCATGAGCGGACTGACGGGATTCCCACTGTCCCTACCCACACATCTAAAAGTCATGGACCATTCTTCGAGCTGGTGCGGTTAAACGGCGGGAGTAACTATGACTCTCTTAATAGTGTGCTGTCAAATTGCGTCCTCTGCAAACCGGTGACACGCATGAGCGGACTGACGGGATTCCCACTGTCCCTACCCACACATCTCAAAGTCGTGGACCATTGTTCGAGCTGGTGCGAGTAAACGACGGGAGTAACTATGACTCTCTTAATAGTGTGCTGTCAAATGCGTCCTCTGCAAACCAGTGACACGCATGAACAGACTGACGGGATTCCCACTGTCCCTACCCACACATCTCAAAGGCGTGGACCATTGTTCGAGCTGGTGCGGGTAAACGGCGGGAGTAACTATGACTCTCTTAATAGTGTGCTGCCAAATGCGTCTTCTGCAAACCGGTGACGCGCATGAATGGACTGACGGGATTTCCACTGTCCCTACCCACCCATCTAAAAGCCGTGGACCATTGTTCGAGCTGGTGCGGGTAAACGGCGGGAGTAACTATGACTCTCTTAATAGTGTGCTGTCAAATGCGTCCTCTGCAAACCGGTGACGCGCATGAGCGGACTGACGGGATTCCCACTGTCCCTACCCACACATCTAAAAGTCGTGGACCATTGTTCGAGCTGGTGCGGGTAAACGGCGGGAGTAACTATGACTCTCTTAATAGTGTGCTGTCAAATGCGTCCTCTGCAAACCGGTGACGCGCATGAACGGACTGAGAGGATGCCTACTGTCCCTACCCACCCATCTCAAATCCGTGGACCATTGTTTGAACTGGTGCGGGTAAACGGCGGGAGTAACTATGACTCTCTTAATAGTGCGCTGTCAAATGCAACGTCATCCAAGTGGTGACGCGCCAGGGCAACGGGCTTGGAAGGCGCGGGCGAACGGCAGGAGTAACTTCGAGTCTCTTAATAGTGTGCTATCAAATGCGTCCTCCGCAAACCAGTGACGCGAATGAACGGACTGACGGGATTCCCACTGTCCCTACCCACCCATCTCAATGTCGTGGACCATTGTTCGAGCTGGTACGGGTAAACGGCGGGAGTAACTATGACTCTCTTAATAGTGTGCTGTCAAATGCGTCCTCTGTAAACCGGTGACGCGCATGAACGGACTGACGGAATTCCCACTATCTCTACCCACATATCTCAAAGTCGTGAACCATTGTTCGAGCTGGAGTGGGTGAACGGCGGGAGTTACTATGACTCTCTTAAGGTTGTGCTGTCAAATGCGTCCTCTGCAAACCGGTGACGCGCATGAGCGGACTGACGGGATTCCCACTGTCCCTACCCACACATCTCAAAGTCGTGGACCATTGTTCGAGCTGGTGCGGGTGAACGGCGGGAGTAACTATGACTCGCTTAATAGTTTGCTGTCAAATGCGTCCTCTGCAAACCGGTGACGCGCATGAACGGACTGACGGGATTCCCACTGTCCCTACCCACCCATCTCAATGTCGTGGACCATTGTTCGAGCTGGTGCGGGTAAACGGCGGGAGTAACTATGTCTCTCTTAATACTGTGCTGTCAAACGCGTCCTCTGCAAACCGGTGACGCGCATGAACGGACTGACGGAATTCCCACTATCTCTACCCACATATCTCAAAGTCGTGGACCATTGTTCGAGCTGGTGTGAGTAAACGGCGGGAGTAACTATGACTCTCTTAATAGTGTGCTGTTAAATACGTCCTCTGTAAACCGGTGACGCCCATGAACGGACTGACGGAATTCCCACTATCTCTACCCACACATCTCAAAGTCGTGGACCATTGTTCGAGCTGGCGTGGGTGAACGGCGGGAGTAACTATGACTCTCTTAATGATGTGCTGTCAAATGCGTCCTCTGCAAACCGGTGACGCGCATGAGCGGACTGACGGGATTCCCACTGTCCCTACCCACACATCTCAAAGTCGTGGACCATTGTTCGAGCTGGTGCGGGTAAACGGCGGGAGTAACTATGACTCGCTTAATAGTTTGCTGTCAAATGCGTCCTCTGCAAACCGGTGACGCGCATGAACGGACTGACGGGATTCCCACTGTCCCTACCCACCCATCTCAATGTCGTGGACCATTGTTCGAGCTGGTGCGGTTAAACGGCGGGAGTAACTATGACTCTCTTAATAGTGTGCTGTCAAATTGCGTCCTCTGCAAACCGGTGACACGCATGAGCGGACTGACGGGATTCCCACTGTCCCTACCCACACATCTCAAAGTCGTGGACCATTGTTCGAGCTGGTGCGAGTAAACGGCGGGAGTAACTATGACTCTCTTAATAGTGTGCTGTCAAATGCGTCCTCTGCAAACCAGTGACACGCATGAACAGACTGACGGGATTCCCACTGTCCCTACCCACACATCTCAAAGGCGTGGATCATTGTTCGAGCTGGTGCGGGTAAACGGCGGGAGTAACTATGACTCTCTTAATAGTGTGCTGCCAAATGCGTCTTCTGCAAACCGGTGACGCGCATGAATGGACTGACGGGATTTCCACTGTCCCTACCCACCCATCTAAAAGCCGTGGACCATTGTTCGAGCTGGTGCGGGTAAACGGCGGGAGTAACTATGACTCTCTTAATAGTGTGCTGTCAAATGCGTCCTCTGCAAACCGGTGACGCGCATGAGCGGACTGACGGGATTCCCACTGTCCCTACCCACACATCTAAAAGTCGTGGACCATTGTTCGAGCTGGTGCGGGTAAACGGCGGGAGTAACTATGACTCTCTTAATAGTGTGCTGTCAAATGCGTCCTCTGCAAACCGGTGACGCGCATGAACGGACTGAGAGGATGCCTACTGTCCCTACCCACCCATCTCAAATCCGTGGACCATTGTTTGAACTGGTGCGGGTAAACGGCGGGAGTAACTATGACTCTCTTAATAGTGCGCTGTCAAATGCAACGTCATCCAAGTGGTGACGCGCCAAGGTAACGGGCTTGGAAGGCGCGGGCGAACGGCAGGAGTAACTTCGAGTCTCTTAATAGTGTGCTATCAAATGCGTCCTCCGCAAACCAGTGACGCGAATAAACGGACTGACGGGATTCCCACTGTCCCTACCCACCCATCTCAATGTCGTGGACCATTGTTCGAGCTGGTACGGGTAAACGGCGGGAGTAACTATGACTCTCTTAATAGTGTGCTGTCAAATGCGTCCTCTGTAAACCGGTGACGCGCATGAACGGACTGACGGAATTCCCACTATCTCTACCCACATATCTCAAAGTCGTGGACCATTGTTCGAGCTGGCGTGAGTGAACGGCGGGAGTTACTATGACTCTCTTAATGATGTGCTGTCAAATGCGTCCTCTGCAAACCGGTGACGCGCATGAGCGGACTGACGGGATTCCCACTGTCCCTACCCACACATCTCAAAGTCGTGGACCATTGTTCGAGCTGGTGCGGGTGAACGGAGGGAGTAACTATGACTCGCTTAATAGTTTGCTGTCAAATGCGTCCTCTGAAAACCGGTGACGCCCATGAACGGACTGACGGGATTCCCACTGTCCCTACCCACCCATCTCAATGTCGTGGACCATTGTTCGAGCTGGTGCGGGTAAACGGCGGGAGTAACTATGTCTCTCTTAATAGTGTGCTGTCAAACGCGTCCTCTGCAAACCGGTGACGCGCATGAACGGACTGACGGAATTCCCACTATCTCTACCCACATATCTCAAAGTCGTGGACCATTGTTCGAGCTGGTGCGAGTAAACGGCGGGAGTAACTATGACTCTCTTAATAGTGTGCTGTTAAATACGTCCTCTGTAAACCGGTGACGCGCATGAACGGACTGACGGAATTCCCACTATCTCTACCCACACATCTCAAAGTCGTGGACCATTGTTCGAGCTGGCGTGGGTGAACGGCGGGAGTAACTATGACTCTCTTAATGATGTGCTGTCAAATGCGTCCTCTGCAAACCGGTGACGCGCATGAGCGGACTGACGGGATTCCCACTGTCCCTACCCACACATCTCAAAGTCGTGGACCATTGTTCGAGCTGGTGCGGGTAAACGGCGGGAGTAACTATGACTCGCTTAATAGTTTGCTGTCAAATGCGTCCTCTGCAAACCGGTGACGCGCGTGAACGGACTGACGGGATTCCCACTGTCCCTACCCACCCATCTCAATGTCGTGGACCATTGTTCGAGCTGGTGCGGGTAAACGGCGGGAGTAACTATGTCTCTCTTAATAGTGTGCTGTCAAATGCGTCCTCTGCAAACCGGTGACACGCATGAACGGACTGACGGGATTCCCACTGTCCCGACCCACACATCTCAAAGTCGTGGACCATTGTTCGAGCTGGTGCGAGTAAACGGCGAGAGTAACTATGACTCTCTTAATAGTGTGCTGTCAAATGCGTCCTCTGCAAACCAGTGACGCGCATGAACGAACTGACGGGATTCCCACTGTCCCTACCCACCCATCTAAAAGTCATGGACCATTGTTCGAGCTGGTGCGGGTAAACGGCGGGAGTAACTATGACTTTCTTAATAGTGTGCTGTCAAATGCGTCCTCTGCAAACCAGTGACACGCATGAACGGACTGACGGGATTCCCACTGTCCCTACCCACACATCTCAAAGTCGTGGATCATTTTTCGAGCTGGTGCGGGTAAACTGCGGGAGTAACTATGACTCTCTTAGTAGTGTGCTGCCAAATGCGTCTTCTGCAAACCGGTGACGCGCATGAATGGACTGACGGGATTTCCACTGTCCCTACCCACCCATCTAAGAGTCGTGGACCATTGTTCGAGCTGGTGCGGGTAAACGGCGGGAGTAAATATGACTCTCTTAATAGTGTGCTGTCAAATGCGTCCTCTGCAAACCGGTGACGCGCATGAGCGGACTGACGGGATTCCCACTGTCCCTACCCACACATCTAAAAGTCATGGACCATTCTTCGAGCTGGTGCGGTTAAACGGCGGGAGTAACTATGACTCTCTTAATAGTGTGCTGTCAAATTGCGTCCTCTGCAAACCGGTGACACGCATGAGCGGACTGACGGGATTCCCACTGTCCCTACCCACACATCTCAAAGTCGTGGACCATTTTTCGAGCTGGTGCGAGTAAACGGCGGGAGTAACTATGACTCTCTTAATAGTGTGCTGTCAAATGCGTCCTCTGCAAACCAGTGACATGCATGAACAGACTGACGGGATTCCCACTGTCCCTACCCACACATCTCAAAGGCGTGGATCATTGTTCGAGCTGGTGCGGGTAAACGGCGGGAGTAACTATGACTCTCTTAATAGTGTGCTGCCAAATGCGTCTTCTGCAAACCGGTGACGCGCATGAATGGACTGACGGGATTTCCACTGTCCCTACCCACACATCTAAATGTCGTGGACCATTGTTCGAGCTGGTGCGGGTAAACGGCGGGAGTAACTATGACTCTCTTAATAGTGTGCTGTCAAATGCGTCCTCTGCAAACCGGTGACGCGCATGAACGGACTGAGAGGATGCCTACTGTCCCTACCCACCCATCTCAAATCCGTGGACCATTGTTTGAACTGGTGCAGGTAAACGGCGTGAGTAACTATGACTCTCTTAATAGTGTGCTGTCAAATGCGTCCTCTGCAAACCGGTGACGCGCATGAACGGACTGAGAGGATGCCTACTGTCCCTACCCACCCATCTCAAATCCGTGGACCATTGTTTGAACTGGTGCGGGTAAACGGCGGGAGTAACTATGACTCTCTTAATAGTGCGCTGTCAAATGCAACGTCATCCAAGTGGTGACGCGCCAAGGTAACGGGCTTGGAAGGCGCGGGCGAACGGCAGGAGTAACTTCGAGTCCCTTAATAGTGTGGTATCAAATGCGTCCTCCGCAAACCAGTGACGCGAATGAACGGACTGACGGGATTCCCACTGTCCCTACCCACCCATCTCAATGTCGTGGACCATTGTTCGAGCTGGTGCGGGTAAACGGCGGGAGTAACTATGACTCTCTTAATAGTGTGCTGTCAAATGCGTCCTCTGTAAACCGGTGACGCGCATGAACGGACTGACGGAATTCCCACTATCTCTACCCACACATCTCAAAGTCGTGGACCATTGTTCGAGCTGGCGTGGGTGAACGGCGGGAGTAACTATGACTCTCTTAATGATGTGCTGTCAAATGCGTCCTCTGCAAACCGGTGACGCGCATGAGCGGACTGACGGGATTCCCACTGTCCCTACCCACACATCTCAAAGTCGTGGACCATTGTTCGAGCTGGTGCGGGTAAACGGCGGGAGTAACTATGACTCGCTTAATAGTTTGCTGTCAAATGCGTCCTCTGCAAACCGGTGACGCGCATGAACGGACTGACGGGATTTCCACTGTTCCTACCCACCCATCTCAATGTCGTGGACCATTGTTCGAGCTAGTGCGGGTAAACGGCGGGAGTAACTATGTTTCTCTTAATAGTGTGCTGTCAAACGCGTCCTCTGCAAACCGGTGACGCGCATGAACGGACTGACGGAATTCCCACTATCTCTACCCACACATCTAAAAGTCATGGACCATTCTTCGAGCTGGTGCGGTTAAACGGCGGGAGTAACTATGACTCTCTTAATAGTGTGCTGTCAAATTGCGTCCTCTGCAAACCGGTGACACGCACGAGCGGACTGACGGGATTCCCACTGTCCCTACCCACACATCTCAAAGTCGTGGACCATTTTTCGAGCTGGTGCGAGTAAACGGCGGGAGTAACTATGACTCTCTTAATAGTGTGCTGTCAAATGCGTCCTCTGCCCTCTGCAAACCAGTGACACGCATGAACAGACTGACGGGATTCCCACTGTCCCTACCCACACATCTCAAAGGCGTGGATCATTGTTCGAGCTGGTGCGGGTAAACGGCGGGAGTAACTATGACTCTCTTAATAGTGTGCTGCCAAATGCGTCTTCTGCAAACCGGTGACGCGCATGAATGGACTGACGGGATTTCCACTGTCCCTACCCACCCATCTAAAAGCCGTGGACCATTGTTCGAGCTGGTGCGGGTAAACGGCGGGAGTAACTATGACTCTCTTAATAGTGTGCTGTCAAATGCGTCCTCTGCAAACCAGTGACGCGCATGGGCGGACTGACGGGATTCCCACTGTCCCTACCCACACATCTCAAAGTCGTGGATCATTTTTCGAGCTGGTGCGGGTAAACTGCGGGAGTAACTATGACTCTCTTAATAGTGTGCTGCCAAATGGGTCTTCTGCAAACCGGTGACGCGCATGAACGGACTGACGGAATTCCCACTATCTCTACCCACATATCTCAAAGTCGTGGACCATTGTTCGAGCTGGTGCGGGTAAACGGCGGGAGTAACTATGACTCTCTTAATAGTGTGCTGTCAAATGCGTCATCTGCAAACCAGTGACGCGCATGAACGAACTGACGGGATTCCCACTGTCCCTACCCACCCATCTAAAAGTCATGGACCATTGTTCGAGCTGGTGCGGGTAAACGGCGGGAGTAACTATGACTCTCTTAATAGTGTGCTGTCAAATGCGTCCTCTGCAAACCAGTGACACGCATGAACGGACTGACGGGATTCCCACTGTCCCTACCCACACATCTAAAAGTCATGGACCATTCTTCGAGCTGGTGCGGTTAAACGGCGGGAGTAACTATGACTCTCTTAATAGTGTGCTGTCAAATTGCGTCCTCTGCAAACCGGTGACACGCATGAGCGGACTGACGGGATTCCCACTGTCCCTACCCACACATCTAAAAGTCGTGGACCATTGTTCGAGCTGGTGCGAGTAAACGACGGGAGTAACTATGACTCTCTTAATAGTGTGCTGTCAAATGCGTCCTCTGCAAACCAGTGACACGCATGAACAGACTGACGGGATTCCCACTGTCCCTACCCACACATCTCAAAGGCGTGGATCATTGTTCGAGCTGGTGCGGGTAAACGGCGGGAGTAACTATGACTCTCTTAACAGTGTGCTGCCAAATGCGTCTTCTGCAAACCGGTGACGCGCATGAATGGACCGACGGGATTTCCACTGTCCCTACCCACCCATCTAAAAGCCGTGGACCATTGTTCGAGCTGGTGCGGGTAAACGGCGGGAGTAACTATGACTCTCTTAATAGTGTGCTGTCAAATGCGTCCTCTGCAAACCGGTGACGCGCATGAGCGGACTGACGGGATTCCCACTGTCCCTACCCACACATCTAAAAGTCGTGGACCATTGTTCGAGCTGGTGCGGGTAAACGGCGGGAGTAACTATGACTCTCTTAATAGTGTGCTGTCAAATGCGTCCTCTGCAAACCGGTGACGCGCATGAACGGACTGAGAGGATGCCTACTGTCCCTACCCACCCATCTCAAATCCGTGGACCATTGTTTGAACTGGTGCGGGTAAACGGCGGGAGTAACTATGACTCTCTTAATAGTGCGCTGTCAAATGCAACGTCATCCAAGTGGTGACGCGCCAAGGTAACGGGCTTGGAAGGCGCGGGCGAACGGCAGGAGTAACTTCGAGTCTCTTAATAGTGTGCTATCAAATGCGTCCTCCGCAAACCAGTGACGCGAATGAACGGACTGACGGGATTCCCACTGTCCCTACCCACCCATCTCAATGTCGTGGACCATTGTTCGAGCTGGTACGGGTAAACGGCGGGAGTAACTATGACTCTCTTAATAGTGTGCTGTCAAATGCGTCCTCTGTAAACCGGTGACGCGCATGAACGGACTGACGGAATTCCCACTATCTCTACCCACATATCTCAAAGTCGTGAACCATTGTTCGAGCTGGAGTGGGTGAACGGCGGGAGTTACTATGACTCTCTTAATGATGTGCTGTCAAATGCGTCCTCTGCAAACCGGTGACGCGCATGAGCGGAATGACGGGATTCCCACTGTCCCTACCCACACATCTCAAAGTCGTGGACCATTGTTCGAGCTGGTGCGGGTGAACGGCGGGAGTAACTATGACTCGCTTAATAGTTTGCTGTCAAATGCGTCCTCTGCAAACCTGTGACGCGCATGAACGGACTGACGGGATTCCCACTGTCCCTACCCACCCATCTCAATGTCGTGGACCATTGTTCGAGCTGGTGCGGGTAAACGGCGGGAGTAACTATGTCTCTCTTAATACTGTGCTGTCAAACGCGTCCTCTGCAAACCGGTGACGCGCATGAACGGACTGACGGAATTCCCACTATCTCTACCCACATATCTCAAAGTCGTGGACCATTGTTCGAGCTGGTGCGAGTAAACGGCGGGAGTAACTATGACTCTCTTAATAGTGTGCTGTTAAATACGTCCTCTGTAAACCGGTGACGCGCATGAACGGACTGACGGAATTCCCACTATCTCTACCCACACATCTCAAAGTCGTGGACCATTGTTCGAGCTGGCGTGGGTGAACGGCGGGAGTAACTATGACTCTCTTAATGATGTGCTGTCAAATGCGTCCTCTGCAAACCGGTGACGCGCATGTGCGGACTGACGGGATTCCCACTGTCCCTACCCACACATCTCAAAGTCGTGGACCATTGTTCGAGCTGGTGCGGGTAAACGGCGGGAGTAACTATGACTCGCTTAATAGTTTGCTGTCAAATGCGTCCTCTGCAAACCGGTGACGCGCATGAATGGACTGACGGGATTTCCACTGTCCCTACCCACCCATCTAAAAGTCGTGGACCATTGTTCGAGCTGGTGCGGGTAAACGGCGGGAGTAAATATGACTCTCTTAATAGTGTGCTGTCAAATGCGTCCTCTGCAAACCGGTGACGCGCATGAGCGGACTGACGGGATTCCCACTGTCCCTACCCACACATCTAAAAGTCATGGACCATTCTTCGAGCTGGTGCGGTTAAACGGCGGGAGTAACTATGACTCTCTTAATAGTGTGCTGTCAAATTGCGTCCTCTGCAAACCGGTGACACGCATGAGCGGACTGACGGGATTCCCACTGTCCCTACCCACACATCTCAAAGTCGTGGACCATTGTTCGAGCTGGTGCGAGTAAACGGCGGGAGTAACTATGACTCTTAATAGTGTGCTGTCAAATGCGTCCTCTGCAAACCAGTGACACGCATGAACAGACTGACGGGATTCCCACTGTCCCTACCCACATATCTCAAAGGCGTGGATCATTGTTCGAGCTGGTGCGGGTAAACGGCGGGAGTAACTATGACTCTCTTAATAGTGTGCTGCCAAATGCGTCTTCTGCAAACCGGTGACGCGCATGAATGGACTGACGGGATTTCCACTGTCCCTACCCACCCATCTAAAAGCCGTGGACCATTGTTCGAGCTGGTGCGGGTAAACGGCGGGAGTAACTATGACTCTCTTAATAGTGTGCTGTCAAATGCGTCCTCTGCAAACCGGTGACGCGCATGAGCGGACTGACGGGATTCCCACTGTCCCTACCCACACATCCAAAAGTCGTGGACCATTGTTCGAGCTGGTGCGGGTAAACGGCGGGAGTAACTATGACTCTCTTAATAGTGTGCTGTCAAATGCGTCCTCTGCAAACCGGTGACGCGCATGAACGGACTGAGAGGATGCCTACTGTCCCTACCCACCCATCTCAAATCCGTGGACCATTGTTTGAACTGGTGCGGGTAAACGGCGGGAGTAACTATGACTCTCTTAATAGTGCGCTGTCAAATGCAACGTCATCCAAGTGGTGACGCGCCAAGGTAACGGGCTTGGAAGGCGCGGGCGAACGGCAGGAGTAACTTCGAGTCTCTTAATAGTGTGCTATCAAATGCGTCCTCCGCAAACCAGTGACGCGAATGAACGGACTGACGGGATTCCCACTGTCCCTACCCACCCATCTCAATGTCGTGGACCATTGTTCGAGCTGGTACGGGTAAACGGCGGGAGTAACTATGACTCTCTTAATAGTGTGCTGTCAAATGCGTCCTCTGTAAACCGGTGACGCGCATGAACGGACTGACGGAATTCCCACTATCTCTACCCACATATCTCAAAGTCGTGGACCATTGTTCGAGCTGGCGTGGGTGAACGGCGGGAGTCACTATGACTCTCTTAATGATGTGCTGTCAAATGCGTCCTCTGCAAACCGGTGACGCGCATGAGCGGACTGACGGGATTCCCACTGTCCCTACCCACACATCTCAAAGTCGTGGACCATTGTTCGAGCTGGTGCGGGTGAACGGCGGGAGTAACTATGACTCGCTTAATAGTTTGCTGTCAAATGCGTCCTCTGAAAACCGGTGACGCCCATGAACGGACTGACGGGATTCCCACTGTCCCTACCCACCCATCTCAATGTCGTGGACCATTGTTCGAGCTGGTGCGGGTAAACGGCGGGAGTAACTATGTCTCTCTTAATAGTGTGCTGTCAAACGCGTCCTCTGCGAACCGGTGACGTGCATGAACGGACTGACGGAATTCCCACTATCTCTACCCACATATCTCAAAGTCGTGGACCATTGTTCGAGCTGGTGCGAGTAAACGGCGGGAGTAACTATGACTCTCTTAATAGTGTGCTGTTAAATACGTCCTCTGTAAACCGGTGACGCGCATGAACGGACTGACGGAATTCCCACTATCTCTACCCACACATCTCAAAGTCGTGGACCATTGTTCGAGCTGGCGTGGGTGAACGGCGGGAGTAACTATGACTCTCTTAATGATGTGCTGTCAAATGCGTCCTCTGCAAACCGGTGACGCGCATGAGCGGACTGACGGGATTCCCACTGTCCCTACCCACACATCTCAAAGTCGTGGACCATTGTTCGAGCTGGTGCGGGTAAACGGCGGGAGTAACTATGACTCGCTTAATAGTTTGCTGTCAAATGCGTCCTCTGCAAACCGGTGACGCGCGTGAACGGACTGACGGGATTCCCACTGTCCCTATCCACCCATCTCAATGTCGTGGACCATTGTTCGAGCTGGTGCGGGTAAACGGCGGGAGTAACTATGTCTCTCTTAATAGTGTGCTGTCAAATGTGTCCTCTGCAAACCGGTGACACGCATGAACGGACTGACGGGATTCCCACTGTCCCGACCCACACATCTCAAAGTTGTGGACCATTGTTCGAGCTGGTGCGAGTAAACGGCGGGAGTAACTATGACTCTCTTAATAGTGTGCTGTTAAATACGTCCTCTGTAAACCGGTGACGCGCATGAACGGACTGACGGAATTCCCACTATCTCTACCCACCCATCTAAAAGTCATGGACCATTGTTCGAGCTGGTGCGGGTAAACGGCGGGAGTAACTATGACTTTCTTAATAGTGTGCTGTCAAATGCGTCCTCTGCAAACCAGTGACACGCATGAACGGACTGACGGGATTCCCACTGTCCCTACCCACACATCTCAAAGTCGTGGATCATTTTTCGAGCTGGTGCGGGTAAACTGCGGGAGTAACTATGACTCTCTTAGTAGTGTGCTGCCAAATAATAATAATAATAATAATAATAATAATAAAGTGCCTTTATTAAGTGTTATCACTAATATAACACATGCATCAGGATTGAGGCGAAGTCTAGCAATATTGCTACTCCACTTAACCTCAATAATTATAATTAATTTGTAAATTCTACATAATACTTAAATAAACAAATCAGCAATACATAAATCAGAATTATTAATTAAACATAGATACAATGAATCTTATGTCTACATAAACTAGCATAATCAAATCTAGGCACAACAAACAATCTTAAAAAAAAAAAAAAGCAAAGAAACAAAGATGATCACAAATACCTGATCACACAGCCAGCACGCAGGCCGCCCTCTGCCTATCGAGTAAGTATGACTTATAGTATTTTCGCAAGTAAGCCATGGTACGTGTTTTCAATTCAATTGGTATTTCATTATAAATTTTTACTGCATTATATGAAAAGCACACCCGAGAACCTGCCAGACGAAATCTAGGTAAGCTCAAGAACCATGGGTGCCTGATACTGCGGTCATGCATCTCCCCTCTAAACATAAATTTCTTTCTGAGATATGGAGGTGTCGACGTGGAGAGGACCCGAAAGACCAAACAACCCATGTGGTAGGCAAATAAACCGTCCAACCTAAGCCAACCCAGTTCACAAATCCTCCATGAAACATGGTCGTATTTTCGAAGACCGCTTACGAATCTGCAACAGCTGTTCTGAATCTTTTGCAGTCGATATTTTGTAGCTTGGTATAGACAGGGATAATATAATGTAAATCCATAATTCAATATGGGAGTAACAAATGTTTCACATAGCTTCTTTCTCAAGGGGTAACCATAGAGATACCTATGCCTATATAGCCGTCTGAGGACTAAATATGATTTCTTCACCAGAAGAGTCACATGCTCCTCAAAACGCAATCTGCAATCAAAAATAATTCCTAAGTTTTTCACGCTCTGCTGCACTTTTACTGGTTGACTCTGTATAACAACTTGGACATTTTGATCCTCGGTCTTATTGGAATTTATAGAAAAAAACATAACACTACATTTATTCGGGTTGAGCTTAAGGTTATGAGCTAGTGAATACTCATGCAAGGCCGTGAGATCCCTGTTTATCTGATCAGTAGCAATATGTTTACATTCTGGAGGATATGACAAGTAGAGCTGTGTATCATCAGCAAATGACTGAATGTTGACGTACTTTATTGTTTTATTTATATCCGCCACATACACAAGATAGAGCAACGGCCCCAGAACTGAACCCTGGGGCACCCCAGAGGTAACAGGAGACCAGCGTGACATTGTCGTGGTCTGAACACTTTGAAATCTATCGCTTAAGTAGTTTTGGAAAAAGCAACAGGAGACCTTATCAAAACAATAATATTCAAGTTTAGAAATTAACAATTCGTGATCTAGGCAATCAAATGCTTTGGAGTAGTCCAACTGTACCACCGCAGTGTCCAGGCCCATGTCCCGCGATCTCACTATATGATCCGTAATATGAAGCAATAACGTGGTGGAGCTAAACCCACATCGAAATCCCGATTGAGTATCCGGTATTATGTCATTCTCCATGACGTACTTATATATCTGTTTATACACCACCTTTTCTAATATCTTGGCCATCGCCGGCAGTATACTTATTGGACGCAAATCACTGAAGGACTCAGGACAAGTCACTTTAGGGAGAGGTTTCACAACCGCATATCTCCACATTCTAGGAAAGTATCCCACCTCTAAACAGCAATTTATGACATGTGTCAAATACGGAGCGACAACCGGTAGGCACATCTTTAGCATTTTTGCAGAGATCCCATCATGTCCAGTCGCATTCGACTTGAGATCAAGGACTATCTCCCTCACCTCATCCACCGTGGGAAGCTGAAAGGAAAACCTTATATCTCTCCTATACTTAAGCGACTGATAATGTCCTGATGCTTCTCGGCAACTGTTACCAGGAGTGAATACTGACAGAAAATAATCATTGACCTCGTCCGGGTCATTCAAACCTTCCGGTATCCCACCCGATTTAACATTTTTAATATGTAGTGAGTTGATCACATTCCAAAAATCCCCCTTGTTTCGATCAGTAGACTTATGTAATAGATATGCAGCCTTTTCAGCTCTCACAGCCCTAGTAACCATATTCCGTAGAATTTTATAGACATTATAGTCAGCTATATTTTTAGTTCTTTTGTATTTTGTTAAGGCATTGTTTCTTAATGTCATCATACGATGAATGTTTGGAGTAAGCCATGGTGCAGGTGGCTTGGATATTTTGGAGGTAACATATGGGGCATGAAAATCAAATAATGAATTTAATTTACTTGTCAGATATTCCACCTTTTTATCAATACAATCCAAATACAAAACCTCAGCCCATGGCACGCTCGATAGATGATGCAAGAAATCCTCCTGGCAAAAGGTCCTGTAATCTCTGTATGTAACCAGATGTGGCCCCGGGCGCACGCATCGCAAATTTATTTCACAATAAACGGCACGATGATCAGAAATATCATGATCAATCACTCCTGAATTGAGAATTAGTTCTACTTTATTTGTACAGATAACATCCAAGAGAGTTTGAGTATTCTTGGTAATTCGCGTCGGTTCAGTGACCAACTGACTAAAACCGTACGACTTGACACATTGACCGAAGGTCCCATCCACAAACTGATCCTCATTAATATCCCCCGTAACCAGTATGTGGTCGAACTGAGGAACCACTAGAGAAAATACTGAATCTAAATATGATATAAAACCTGTCAAGTTGCAGGCAGACGTACGATAGACTACACCCAGCAATAACTGGGTGCCACCAATTCTAATTTTAACCCATAAATGCTCGACACCAACCGGGCACTGGATAAAATCAAAGACGACAGAAGACTCGAAAGAATCCCTTATATACACTCCCACACCTCCACCTCTGCTACCTCGATCCCTACGGAGTAACTGAAAGTTTGGAAGATGCACAGACCGGTCTGTCACACCCTCATCCAACCAGGTCTCGGTCATGCCTACAATGTCTAAATGATTTTCCTGAACAAAGTCCACAAAGGTATCAAATTTTGGGAAAAGAGAACACGTATTTAAGTGGCACAATTTAACGCTATCATTCGTATTGAATACGAGATTTAAGGGCTTCAATTTTATTTAAAAAATAATGACACTGCATACTGTTGGCTATGTGCTCAGTAGGTACCTTTCCTGTCACCTTCTTATTAATATTAGTGCAGTTATTACAACACAGACTGTCTACATGACAGTCCTTTCCTTCGTGAGGTCCAGAGCACCTAGGACAAATTACAGTTTTAGCTAAGCAATCCTTTTTATAATGACCCACTTTACAACACTTAAAGCACTTTACCAGACTAAAATGTTCCTTAACATAACACTTGGACCATCCAATGAACAGGCTACCTCTTCCAATTACCTCCAGAAAAACTCTCGGCTTTGCTTCAAGTACAACATTATATGTATCCCTGAATCTAATTTTAGTAACATATTTAATTTCCCCGGCATATTGTCTCATGTTATTAGACAAGAGTCTAATGAGAAATGCGTCTTCTGCAAACCGGTGACGCGCATGAATGGACTGACGGGATTTCCACTGTCCCTACCCACCCATCTAAGAGTCGTGGACCATTGTTCGAGCTGGTGCGGGTAAACGGCGGGAGTAAATATGACTCTCTTAATAGTGTGCTGTCAAATGCGTCCTCTGCAAACCAGTGACACGCATGAGCGGACTGACGGGATTCCCACTGTCCCTACCCACACATCTAAAAGTCATGGACCATTCTTCGAGCTGGTGCGGTTAAACGGCGGGAGTAACTATGACTCTCTTAATAGTGTGCTGTCAAATTGCGTCCTCTGCAAACCGGTGACACGCATGAGCGGACTGACGGGATTCCCACTGTCCCTACCCACACATCTCAAAGTCGTGGACCATTTTTCGAGCTGGTGCGAGTAAACGGCGGGAGTAACTATGACTCTCTTAATAGTGTGCTGTCAAATGCGTCCTCTGCAAACCAGTGACACGCATGAACAGACTGACGGGATTCCCACTGTCCCTACCCACACATCTCAAAGGCGTGGATCATTGTTCGAGCTGGTGCGGGTAAACGGCGGGAGTAACTATGACTCTCTTAATAGTATGCTGCCAAATGCGTCTTCTGCAAACCGGTGACGCGCATGAATGGACTGACGGGATTTCCACTGTCCCTACCCACACATCTAAATGTCGTGGACCATTGTTCGAGCTGGTGCGGGTAAACGGCGGGAGTAACTATGACTCTCTTAATAGTGTGCTGTCAAATGCGTCCTCTGCAAACCGGTGACGCGCATGAAAAGGCTGACGGGATTCTCACTGTCCCTACCCACACATCTCAAAGTCGTGGACCATTATTGGAGCTGGTGCGGGTAAACGGCGGGAGTAACTATGACTCTCTTAATAGTGTGCTGTCAAATGCGTCCTCTGCAAACCGGTGACGCGCATGAACGGACTGACGGGATTCCCACTGTCCCTACCCACTAATCTCAAAGTCGTGGCCATTTGTTCGAGATGAAGCGGGTAAACGGCGGGAGTAGCTATGACTCTCTTAATAGTGTGCTGTCAAATGCGTCCTCTGCAAACCGGTGACGCGCATGAACAGACTGACGGTATTCACACTGTCCCTACCCACCCATCTCAAAGTCGTGGACCATTATTGGAGCTTGTGCGGGTAAACGGCGGGAGTAACTATGACTCTCTTAATAGTGTGCTGTCAAATGCGTCCTCTGCAAACCGATGACGCGCATGAAAGGACTGACGGGATTTCCACTGTTCCTACCAACACATCTCCAAGTCGTGGACCATTGTTCGAGCTGGTGCGGGTAAACGGCGGGAGTAACTATGACTCTCTTAATAGTGTGCTGTCAAATGCGTCCTCTGCAAACCGGTGACGCGCATGAGCGGACTGACGGGATTCTCACTGTCCCTACCCACATATCTCAAAGTCGTGGACCATTGTTCGAGCTTGTGCGGGTAAACGGCGGGAGTAACTATGACTCTCTTAATAGTGTGCTGTCAAATGCGTCCTCTGCAAACCGATGACGCGCATGAAAGGACTGACGGGATTTCCACTGTTCCTACCAACACATCTCCAAGTCGTGGACCATTGTTCGAGCTGGTGCGGGTAAACGGCGGGAGTAACTATGACTCTCTTAATAGTGTGCTGCCAAATGCGTCTTCTGCAAACCGGTGACGCGCATGAATGGACTGACGGGATTTCCACTGTCCCTACCCACCCATCTAAAAGTCGTGGACCATTGTTCGAGCTGGTGCGGGTAAACGGCGGGAGTAAATATGACTCTCTTAATAGTGTGCTGTCAAATGCGTCCTCTGCAAACCGGTGACGCGCATAAGCGGACTGACGGGATTCCCACTGTCCCTACCCACACATCTAAAAGTCATGGACCATTCTTCGAGCTGGTGCGGTTAAACGGCGGGAGTAACTGTGACTCTCTTAATAGTGTGCTGTCAAATGCGTCCTCTGCAAACCGGTGACACGCATGAGCGGACTGACGGGATTCCCACTGTCCCTACCCACACATCTCAAAGTCGTGGACCATTGTTCGAGCTGGTGCGGGTAAACGGCGGGAGTAACTATGACTCTCTTAATAGTGTGCTGTCAAATGCGTCCTCTGCAATCAGTGACACGCATGAACGGACTGACGGGATTCCCACTGTCCCTACCCACACATCTCAAAGGCGTGGATCATTGTTCGAGCTGGTGCGGGTAAACGGCGGGAGTAACTATGACTCTCTTAATAGTGTGCTGTCAAATGCGTCCTCTGCAAACCGGTGACGCGCATGGGCGGACTGACGGGATTCCCACTGTCCCTACCCACACATCTAAATGTCGTGGACCATTGTTCGAGCTGGTGCGGGTAAACGGCGGGAGTAACTATGACTCTCTTAATAGTGTGCTGTCAAATGCGTCCTCTGCAAACCGGTGACGCGCATGAACGGACTGAGAGGATGCCTACTGTCCCTACCCACCCATCTCAAATCCGTGGACCATTGTTCGAACTGGTGCGGGTAAACGGCGGGAGTAACTATGACTCTCTTAATAGTGTGCTGTCAAATGCGTCCTCTGCAAACCGGTGACGCGCATGAACGGACTCAGAAGATGCCTACTGTCCCTACCCACCCATCTAAAAGTCATGGACCATTCTTCGAGCTGGTGCGGTTAAACGGCGGGAGTAACTATGACTCTCTTAATAGTGTGCTGCCAAATGCGTCTTCTGCAAACCGGTGACGCGCATGAATGGACTGACGGGATTTCCACTGTCCCTACTAACCCATCTAAATGTCGTGGACCATTGTTCGAGCTGGTGCGGGTAAACGGCGGGAGTAACTATGACTCTCTTAAAAGTGTGCTGTCAAATGCGTCCTCTGCACATCTCAAAGGCGTGGATCATTGTTCGAGCTGGTGCGGGTAAACGGCGGGAGTAACTATGACTCTCTTAATAGTGTGCTGCCAAATGCGTCCTCTGCAAACCGGGGACGCGCATGAGCGGACTGACGGGATTCCCACTGTCCCTACCCACACATCTAAAAGTCGTGGACCATTGTTCGAGCTGGTGCGGGTAAACGGCGGGAGTAACTATGACTCTCTTAATAGTGTGCTGTCAAATGCGTCCTCTGCAAACCGGTGACGCGCATGAACGGACTGACGGAATTCCCACTATCTCTAACCACACATCTCAAAGTCGTGGACCATTGTTCGAGCTGGTGCGGGTAAATGGCGGGAGTAACTATGACTCTCTTAATAGTGTGCTGTCAAATGCGTCCTATGCAAACCGGTGACGCGCCTGAAAGGACTGACGGGATTCTCACTGTCTCTACCCACACATCTCAAAGTCGTGGACCATTGTTCGAGCTGGTGCGGGTAAACGGCTGGAGTAACTATGACTCTCTTAATAGTTTGCTGTCAAATGCGTCCTCCGCAAACCGGTGACGCGCATGAACGGACTGACGGGATTCCCACTGTCCCTACCCACTAATCTCAAAGTCGTGGACATTTGTTCGAGATGAAGCGGGTAAACGGCGGGAGTAACTATGACTCTCTTAATAGTGTGCTGTCAAATGCGTCTTCTGCAAACCGGTGACGCGCATTAACAGACTGACGGGATTCCCACTGTCCCTACCTACACATCTCAAAGTCGTGGACCATTGTTCGAGCTGGTGCGGGTAAACGGCGGGAGTAACTATGACTCTCTTAATAGTGTGCTGTCAAATGCGTCCTCTGCAAACCGGTGACGCGCATGAACGGACTGACGGGATTCCCACTCTCCCTACCCACACATCTCAAAGTCGTGGACCATTGTTCGAGCTGGTGCGAGTAAACGGCGGGAGTAACTATGACTCTCTTAATAGTGTGCTGTCAAATGCGTCCTCTGCAAACCGGTGACACGCATGAACGGACTGACGGGATTCCCACTGTCCCTACCCACACATCTCAAAGTCGTGGATCATTGTTCGAGCTGGTGCGGGTAAACGGCGGGAGTAACTATGACTCTCTTAATAGTGTGTTGCCAAATGCGTCTTCTGCAAACCGATGACGCGCATGTATGAACCGACGGGATTTCCACTGTCCCTACCCACGCATCTAAAAGTCGCGGACCATTGTTCGAGCTGGTGCGGGTAAACGGCATGAGTAACAATGACTCTCTTAATAGTGTGCTGTCAAATATGTCCTCTGCAACCTGGTGGCACGCAGGAACGGACTGACGGGATTCCCACTGTCCCTACACACCCATCTCAATGTCATGGACCACTGTTCGAGCTGGTGCGGGTAAACGGCGGGAGTAACTATGACTTTCTTAATAGTGTGCTGTCAAATGCGTCCTCTGCAAACCGGTGACGCGCATGAGCGGACTGACGGGATTCCCACTGTCCCTACCCACACATCTCAAAGTCGTGGACCATTGTTCGAGCTGGTGCGTGTAAACGGCGGGAGTAACTATGACTCTCTTAATAGTGTGCTGTCAAATGCGTTCTCTGCAAACCGGTGACGCGCATGAACGGACTGACGGGATTCCCACTGTCCCTACCCACACATCTCAAAGTCGTGGACCATTGTTCGAGCTGGTGCGTGTAAACGGCGGGAGTAACTATGACTCTCTTAATAGTGTGCTGTCAAATGCGTCCTCTGCAAACCGGTGACGCGCATGAACGGACTGACGGGATTCCCAATGTCCCCACCCACCCATCTCAAAGTCGTGGACCATTATTCGAGCTGGTGCGGGTAAACGGCGGGAGTAACTATGACTCTCTTAATAGTGTGCTGTCAAATACGTCCTCTACAAACCGGTGACGCGCATGAACGGACTGATGGAATACCCACTGTCCCTACCCACCCATCTCAAAGTCGTGGACCATTGTTCGAGCTGGTGCGGGTAAACGGCGGGAGTAACTATGACTCTCTTAATAGTCCGCTGTCAAATGCCTCGTCATCCAAGTGGTGACGCGCCAAGATAACAGGCTTGGAAGGCACGGGCGAACGGCGGGAGTAACTTCGAGTCTCTTAATAGTGTGCTATCAAATGCGTCCTTCGCAAACCGGTGACGCGCATGAACGGACTGACGGGACTTCCACTGTCCCTACCCACACATCTCAAAGTCGTGGACCATTGTTCGAGCTGGTGCGTGTAAACGGCGGGAGTAACTATGACTCTCTTAATAGTGTGCTGTCAAATGCGTCCTCTGCAAACCGGTGACACGCATGAACGGACTGACGGGATTCCCACTGTCCCTACCCACACATCTCAAAGTCGTGGATCATTGTTCGAGCTGGTGCGGGTAAACGGCGGGAGTAACTATGACTCTCTTAATAGTGTGTTGCCAAATGCGTCTTCTGCAAACCGATGACGCGCATGTATGAACCGACGGGATTTCCACTGTCCCTACCCACGCATCTAAAAGTCGCGGACCATTGTTCGAGCTGGTGCGGGTAAACGGCATGAGTAACAATGACTCTCTTAATAGTGTGCTGTCAAATATGTCCTCTGCAACCTGGTGGCACGCAGGAACGGACTGACGGGATTCCCACTGTCCCTACACACCCATCTCAATGTCATGGACCACTGTTCGAGCTGGTGCGGGTAAACGGCGGGAGTAACTATGACTTTCTTAATAGTGTGCTGTCAAATGCGTCCTCTGCAAACCGGTGACGCGCATGAGCGGACTGACGGGATTCCCACTGTCCCTACCCACACATCTCAAAGTCGTGGACCATTGTTCGAGCTGGTGCGTGTAAACGGCGGGAGTAACTATGACTCTCTTAATAGTGTGCTGTCAAATGCGTTCTCTGCAAACCGGTGACGCGCATGAACGGACTGACGGGATTCCCACTGTCCCTACCCACACATCTCAAAGTCGTGGACCATTGTTCGAGCTGGTGCGTGTAAACGGCGGGAGTAACTATGACTCTCTTAATAGTGTGCTGTCAAATGCGTCCTCTGCAAACCGGTGACGCGCATGAACGGACTGACGGGATTCCCAATGTCCCCACCCACCCATCTCAAAGTCGTGGACCATTATTCGAGCTGGTGCGGGTAAACGGCGGGAGTAACTATGACTCTCTTAATAGTGTGCTGTCAAATACGTCCTCTACAAACCGGTGACGCGCATGAACGGACTGATGGAATACCCACTGTCCCTACCCACCCATCTCAAAGTCGTGGACCATTGTTCGAGCTGGTGCGGGTAAACGGCGGGAGTAACTATGACTCTCTTAATAGTCCGCTGTCAAATGCCTCGTCATCCAAGTGGTGACGCGCCAAGATAACAGGCTTGGAAGGCACGGGCGAACGGCGGGAGTAACTTCGAGTCTCTTAATAGTGTGCTATCAAATGCGTCCTTCGCAAACCGGTGACGCGCATGAACGGACTGACGGGACTTCCACTGTCCCTACCCACACATCTCAAAGTCGTGGACCATTGTTCGAGCTGGTGCGTGTAAACGGCGGGAGTAACTATGACTCTCTTAATAGTGTGCTGTCAAATGCGTCCTCTGCAAACCGGTGACGCGCATGAACGGACTGACGGAATTCCCACTATCCCTACCCACACATCTCAAAGTCGCGGACCATTGTTCGAGCTGGCGTGGGTGAACGGCGGGAGTAACTATGACTCTCTTAATTGGGTGCTGTCAAATGCGTCCTCTGCAAACCGGTGACGCGCATGAGCGGCCTGACGGGATTCCCACTGTCCCTACCCACACATCTCAAAGTCGTGGACCATTGTTCGAGCTGGTGCGGGTAAACGGCGGGAGTAACTATGACTCTCTTAATAGTGTGCTGTCAAATGCGTCCTATGCAAATCGGTGACGCGCATGAAAGGGCTGACGGGATTCTCACTGTCCCTACCCACACATCTCAAAGTCGTGGACCATTATTGGAGCTGGTGCGGGTAAACGGCGGGAGTAACTATGACTCTCTTAATAGTGTGCTGTCAAATGCGTCCTCTGCAAACCGGTGACGCGCATGAACGGACTGACGGGATTCCCACTGTCCCTACCCACTAATCTCAAAGTCGTGGCCATTTGTTCGAGATGAAGCGGGTAAACGGCGGAAGTAGCTATGACTCTCTTAATAGTGTGCTGTCAAATGCGTCCTCTGCAAACCGGTGACGCGCATGAACAGACTGACGGTATTCACACTGTCCCTACCCACCCATCTCAAAGTCGTGGACCATTATTGGAGCTTGTGCGGGTAAACGGCGGGAGTAACTATGACTCTCCTAATAGTGTGCTGTCAAATGCGTCCTCTGCAAACCGATGACGCGCATGAAAGGACTGACGGGATTTCCACTGTTCCTACCAACACATCTCCAAGTCGTGGACCATTGTTCGAGCTGGTGCGGGTAAACGGCGGGAGTAACTATGACTCTCTTAATAGTGTGCTGTCAAATGCGTCCTCTGCAAACCGGTGACGCGCATGAGCGGACTGACGGGATTCTCACTGTCCCTACCCACATATCTCAAAGTCGTGGACCATTGTTCGAGCTTGTGCGGGTAAACGGCGGGAGTAACTATGACTCTCTTAATAGTGTGCTGTCAAATGCGTCCTCTGCAAACCGGTGACACGCATGAGCGGACTGACGGGATTCCCACTGTCCCTACCCACACATCTAAAAGTCATGGACCATTCTTCGAGCTGGTGCGGTTAAACGGCGGGAGTAACTGTGACTCTCTTAAAAGTGTGCTGTCAAATGCGTCCTCTGCAAACCGGTGACACGCATGAGCGGACTGACGGGATTCCCACTGTCCCTACCCACACATCTCAAAGTCGTGGACCATTGTTCGAGCTGGTGCGGGTAAACGGCGGGAGTAACTATGACTCTCTTAATAGTGTGCTGTCAAATGCGTCCTCTGCAATCAGTGACACGCATGAACGGACTGACGGGATTCCCACTGTCCCTACCCACACATCTCAAAGGCGTGGATCATTGTTCGAGCTGGTGCGGGTAAACGGCGGGAGTAACTATGACTCTCTTAATAGTGTGCTGTCAAATGAGTCCTCTGCAAACCGGTGACGCGCATGGGCGGACTGACGGGATTCCCACTGTCCCTACCCACACATCTAAATGTCGTGGACCATTGTTCGAGCTGGTGCGGGTAAACGGCGGGAGTAACTATGACTCTCTTAATAGTGTGCTGTCAAATGCGTCCTCTGCAAACCGGTGACGCGCATGAACGGACTGAGAGGATGCCTACTGTCCCTACCCACCCATCTCAAATCCGTGGACCATTGTTCGAACTGGTGCGGGTAAACGGCGGGAGTAACTATGACTCTCTTAATAGTGTGCTGTCAAATGCGTCCTCTGCAAACCGGTGACGCGCATGAACGGACTCAGAGGATGCCTACTGTCCCTACCCACCCATCTAAAAGTCATGGACCATTCTTCGAGCTGGTGCGGTTAAACGGCGGGAGTAACTATGACTCTCTTAATAGTGTGCTGCCAAATGCGTCTTCTGCAAACCGGTGACGCGCATGAATGGACTGACGGGATTTCCACTGTCCCTACTAACCCATCTAAATGTCGTGGACCATTGTTCGAGCTGGTGCGGGTAAACGGCGGGAGTAACTATGACTCTCTTAAAAGTGTGCTGTCAAATGCGTCCTCTGCACATCTCAAAGGCGTGGATCATTGTTCGAGCTCGTGCGGGTAAACGGCGGGAGTAACTATGACTCTCTTAATAGTGTGCTGCCAAATGCGTCCTCTGCAAACCGGTGACGCGCATGAGCGGACTGACGGGATTCCCACTGTCCCTACCCACACATCTAAAAGTCGTGGACCATTGTTCGAGCTGGTGCGGGTAAACGGCGGGAGTAACTATGACTCTCTTAATAGTGTGCTTTCAAATGCGTCCTCTGCAAACCGGTGACGCGCATGAACGGACTGACAGGATGCCTACTGTCCCTACCCACCCATCTCAAATCCGTGGACCATTGTTCGAACTGGTGCGGTTAAACGGCGGGAGTAACTATGACTCTCTTAATAGTGCGCTGTCAAATGCAACGTCATCCAAGTGGTGACGCGCCAAGGTAACGGGCTTGGAAGGCTAGGGCGAACGGCAGGAGTAACTTCGAGTCTCTTAATAGTGTGCTATCAAATGCGTCCTCCGCAAACCAGTGACGCGAATGAACGGACTGACGGGATTCCCACTGTCCCTACCCACCCATCTCAAAGTCGTGGACCATTGTTCGAGCTGGTGCGGGTAAACGGCGGGCGTAACTATGACTCTCTTAATAGTGTGCTGTCAAATGCGTCCTCTGCAAACCGGTGACGCGCATGGGCGGACTGACGGGATTCCCACTGTCCCTACCCACACATCTAAATGTCGTGGACCATTGTTCGAGCTGGTGCGGGTAAACGGCGGGAGTAACTATGACTCTCTTAATAGTGTGCTGTCAAATGCGTCCTCTGCAAACCGGTGACGCGCATGAACGGACTGAGAGGATGCCTACTGTCCCTACCCACCCATCTCAAATCCGTGGACCATTGTTCGAACTGGTGCGGGTAAACGGCGGGAGTAACTATGACTCTCTTAATAGTGTGCTGTCAAATGCGTCCTCTGCAAACCGGTGACGCGCATGAACGGACTGAGAGGATGCCTACTGTCCCTACCCACCCATCTCAAATCCGTGGACCATTGTTTGAACTGGTGCGGGTAAACGGCGGGAGTAACTATGACTCTCTTAATAGTGTGCTGTCAAATGCGTCCTCTGCAAACCGGTGACGCGCATGAGCGGACTGACGGGATTCCCACTGTCCCTACCCACACATCTAAAAGTCATGGACCATTCTTCGAGCTAGTGCGGTTAAACGGCGGGAGTAACTGTGACTCTCTTATTATTTTGCTGTCAAATGCGTCCTCTGCAAACCGGTGACACGCATGAGCGGACTGACGGGATTCCCACTCTCCCTACCCACACATCTCAAAGTCGTGGACCATTGTTCCAGCTAATGCGAGTAAACGGCGGGAGTAACTATGACTCTCTTAATAGTGTGCTGTCAAATGCGTCCTCTGCAAACCGATGACGCGCATGAAAGGACTGACGGGATTTCCACTGTTCCTACCAACACATCTCCAAGTCGTGGACCATTGTTCGAGCTGGTGCGGGTAAACGGCGGGAGTAACTATGACTCTCTTAATAGTGTGCTGTCAAATGCGTCCTCTGCAAACCGGTGACGCGCATGAGCGGACTGACGGGATTCTCACTGTCCCTACCCACATATCTCAAAGTCGTGGACCATTGTTCGAGCTTGTGCGGGTAAACGGCGGGAGTAACTATGACTCTCTTAATAGTGTGCTGTCAAATGCGTCCTCTGCAAACCGATGACGCGCATGAAAGGACTGACGGGATTTCCACTGTTCCTACCAACACATCTCCAAGTCGTGGACCATTGTTCGAGCTGGTGCGGGTAAACGGCGGGAGTAACTATGACTCTCTTAATAGTGTGCTGCCAAATGCGTCTTCTGCAAACCGGTGACGCGCATGAATGGACTGACGGGATTTCCACTGTCCCTACCCACCCATCTAAAAGTCGTGGACCATTGTTCGAGCTGGTGCGGGTAAACGGCGGGAGTAAATATGACTCTCTTAATAGTGTGCTGTCAAATGCGTCCTCTGCAAACCGGTGACGCGCATAAGCGGACTGACGGGATTCCCACTGTCCCTACCCACACATCTAAAAGTCATGGACCATTCTTCGAGCTGGTGCGGTTAAACGGCGGGAGTAACTGTGACTCTCTTAATAGTGTGCTGTCAAATGCGTCCTCTGCAAACCGGTGACACGCATGAGCGGACTGACGGGATTCCCACTGTCCCTACCCACACATCTCAAAGTCGTGGACCATTGTTCGAGCTGGTGCGGGTAAACGGCGGGAGTAACTATGACTCTCTTAATAGTGTGCTGTCAAATGCGTCCTCTGCAATCAGTGACACGCAGGAACGGACTGACGGGATTCCCACTGTCCCTACCCACACATCTCAAAGGCGTGGATCATTGTTCGAGCTGGTGCGGGTAAACGGCGGGAATAACTATGACTCTCTTAATAGTGTGCTGTCAAATGCGTCCTCTGCAAACCGGTGACGCGCATGGGCGGACTGACGGGATTCCCACTGTCCCTACCCACACATCTAAATGTCGTGGACCATTGTTCGAGCTGGTGCGGGTAAACGGCGGGAGTAACTATGACTCTCTTAATAGTGTGCTGTCAAATGCGTCCTCTGCAAACCGGTGACGCGCATGAACGGACTGAGAGGATGCCTACTGTCCCTACCCACCCATCTCAAATCCGTGGACCATTGTTCGAACTGGTGCGGGTAAACGGCGGGAGTAACTATGACTCTCTTAATAGTGTGCTGTCAAATGCGTCCTCTGCAAACCGGTGACGCGCATGAACGGACTGAGAGGATGCCTACTGTCCCTACCCACCCATCTAAAAGTCATGGACCATTCTTCGAGCTGGTGCGGTTAAACGGCGGGAGTAACTATGACTCTCTTAATAGTGTGCTGCCAAATGCGTCTTCTGCAAACCGGTGACGCGCATGAATGGACTGACGGGATTTCCACTGTCCCTACTAACCCATCTAAATGTCGTGGACCATTTTTCGAGCTGGTGCGGGTAAACGGCGGGAGTAACTATGACTCTCTTAAAAGTGTGCTGTCAAATGCGTCCTCTGCACATCTCAAAGGCGTGGATCATTGTTCGAGCTGGTGCGGGTAAACGGCGGGAGTAACTATGACTCTCTTAATAGTGTGCTGCCAAATGCGTCCTCTGCAAACCGGTGACGCGCATGAGCGGACTGACGGGATTCCCACTGTCCCTACCCACACATCTAAAAGTCGTGGACCATTGTTCGAGCTGGTGCGGGTAAACGGCGGGAGTAACTATGACTCTCTTAATAGTGTGCTTTCAAATGCGTCCTCTGCAAACCGGTGACGCGCATGAACGGACTGACAGGATGCCTACTGTCCCTACCCACCCATCTCAAATCCGTGGACCATTGTTCGAACTGGTGCGGTTAAACGGCGGGAGTAACTATGACTCTCTTAATAGTGCGCTGTCAAATGCAACGTCATCCAAGTGGTGACGCGCCAAGGTAACGGGCTTGGAAGGCTAGGGCGAACGGCAGGAGTAACTTCGAGTCTCTTAATAGTGTGCTATCAAATGCGTCCTCCGCAAACCAGTGACGCGAATGAACGGACTGACGGGATTCCCACTGTCCCTACCCACCCATCTCAAAGTCGTGGACCATTGTTCGAGCTGGTGCGGGTAAACGGCGGGAGTAACTATGACTCTCTTAATAGTGTGCTGTCAAATGCGTCCTCTGCAAACCGGTGACGCGCATGGGCGGACTGACGGGATTCCCACTGTCCCTACCCACACATCTAAATGTCGTGGACCATTGTTCGAGCTGGTGCGGGTAAACGGCGGGAGTAACTATGACTCTCTTAATAGTGTGCTGTCAAATGCGTCCTCTGCAAACCGGTGACGCGCATGAACGGACTGAGAGGATGCCTACTGTCCCTACCCACCCATCTCAAATCCGTGGACCATTGTTCGAACTGGTGCGGGTAAACGGCGGGAGTAACTATGACTCTCTTAATAGTGTGCTGTCAAATGCGTCCTCTGCAAACCGGTGACGCGCATGAACGGACTGAGAGGATGCCTACTGTCCCTACCCACCCATCTCAAATCCGTGGACCATTGTTTGAACTGGTGCGGGTAAACGGCGGGAGTAACTATGACTCTCTTAATAGTGTGCTGTCAAATGCGTCCTCTGCAAATCGGTGACGCGCATGAGCGGACTGACGGGATTCCCACTGTCCCTACCCACACATCTAAAAGTCATGGACCATTCTTCGAGCTGGTGCGGTTAAACGGCGGGAGTAACTGTGACTCTCTTAATAGTTTGCTGTCAAATGCGTCCTCTGCAAACCGGTGACACGCATGAGCGGACTGACGGGATTCCCACTGTCCCTACCCAATCATCTCAAACTCGTGGACCATTGTTCCAGCTGGTGCGAGTAAACGGCGGGAGTAACTATGACTCTCTTAATAGTGTGCTGTCAAATGCGTCCTCTGCAAACCAGTGACACGCATGAACGGACTGACGGGATTCCCACTGTCCCTACCCACACATCTCAAAGGCGTGGATCATTGTTCGAGCTGGTGCGGGTAAACGGCGGGAGTAACTATGACTCTCTTAACAGTGTGCTGCCAAATGCGTCCTCTGCAAACCGGTGACGCGCATGAATGGACTGACGGGATTTCCACTGTCCCTACTAACCCATCTCAAAGTCGTGGACCATTGTTCGAGCTGGTGCGGGTAAACGGCGGGAGTAACTATGACTCGCTTAATAGTTTGCTGTCAAATGCGTCCTCTGCAAACCGGTGACGCGCATGAACGGACTGACGGGATTCCCACTGTCCCTACCCACCCATCTCAATGTCGTGGACCATTGTTCGAGCTGGTGCGGGTAAACGGCGGGAGTAACTATGTCTCTCTTAATAGTGTGCTGTCAAATGCGTCCTCTGCAAACCGGTGACACGCATGAACGGACTGACGGGATTCTTACTGTCCCGACATACACATCTCAAAGTCGTGGACCATTGTTCGAGCTGGTGCGAGTAAACGGCGGGAGTAACTATGACTCTCTTAATAGTGTGCTGTCAAATGCGTCCTCTGCAAACCAGTGACGCGCATGAACGAACTGACGGGATTCCCACTGTCCCTACCCACCCATCTAAAAGTCATGGACCATTGTTCGAGCTGGTGCGGGTAAACGGCGGGAGTAACTATGACTTTCTTAATAGTGTGCTGTCAAATGCGTCCTCTGCAAACCAGTGACACGCATGAACGGACTGACGGGATTCCCACTGTCCCTACCCACACATCTCAAAGTCGTGGATCATTTTTCGAGCTGGTGCGGGTAAACTGCGGGAGTAACTATGACTCTCTTAATAGTGTGCTGCCAAATGCGTCTTCTGCAAACCGGTGACGCGCATGAATGGACTGACGGGATTTCCACTGTCCCTACCCACCCATCTAAGAGTCGTGGACCATTGTTCGAGCTGGTGCGGGTAAACGGCGGGAGTAAATATGACTCTCTTAATAGTGTGCTGTCAAATGCGTCCTCTGCAAACCGGTGACGCGCATGAGCGGACTGACGGGATTCCCACTGTCCCTACCCACACATCTAAAAGTCATGGACCATTCTTCGAGCTGGTGCGGTTAAACGGCGGGAGTAACTATGACTCTCTTAATAGTGTGCTGTCAAATTGCGTCCTCTGCAAACCGGTGACACGCATGAGCGGACTGACGGGATTCCCACTGTCCCTACCCACACATCTCAAAGTCGTGGACCATTTTTCGAGCTGGTGCGAGTAAACGGCGGGAGTAACTATGACTCTCTTAATAGTGTGCTGTCAAATGCGTCCTCTGCAAACCAGTGACACGCATGAACGGACTGACGGGATTCCCACTGTCCCTACCCACCCATCTCAATGTCGTGGACCATTGTTCGAGCTGGTGCGGGTAAACGGCGGGAGTAACTATGTCTCTCTTAATAGTGTGCTGTCAAATGCGTCCTCTGCAAACCGGTGACACGCATGAACGGACTGACGGGATTCTTACTGTCCCGACATACACATCTCAAAGTCGTGGACTATTGTTCGAGCTGGTGCGAGTAAACGGCGGGAGTAACTATGACTCTCTTAATAGTGTGCTGTCAAATGCGTCCTCTGCAAACCAGTGACGCGCATGAACGAACTGACGGGATTCCCACTGTCCCTACCCACCCATCTAAAAGTCATGGACCATTGTTCGAGCTGGTGCGGGTAAACGGCGGGAGTAACTATGACTTTCTTAATAGTGTGCTGTCAAATGCGTCCTCTGCAAACCAGTGACACGCATGAACGGACTGACGGGATTCCCACTGTCCCTACCCACACATCTCAAAGTCGTGGATCATTTTTCGAGCTGGTGCGGGTAAACTGCGGGAGTAACTATGACTCTCTTAATAGTGTGCTGCCAAATGCGTCTTCTGCAAACCGGTGACGCGCATGAATGGACTGACGGGATTTCCACTGTCCCTACCCACCCATCTAAGAGTCGTGGACCATTGTTCGAGCTGGTGCGGGTAAACGGCGGGAGTAAATATGACTCTCTTAATAGTGTGCTGTCAAATGCGTCCTCTGCAAACCGGTGACGCGCATGAGCGGACTGACGGGATTCCCACTGTCCCTACCCACACATCTAAAAGTCATGGACCATTCTTCGAGCTGGTGCGGTTAAACGGCGGGAGTAACTATGACTCTCTTAATAGTGTGCTGTCAAATTGCGTCCTCTGCAAACCGGTGACACGCATGAGCGGACTGACGGGATTCCCACTGTCCCTACCCACACATCTCAAAGTCGTGGACCATTTTTCGAGCTGGTGCGAGTAAACGGCGGGAGTAACTATGACTCTCTTAATAGTGTGCTGTCAAATGCGTCCTCTGCAAACCAGTGACACGCATGAACAGACTGACGGGATTCCCACTGTCCCTACCCACACATCTCAAAGGCGTGGATCATTGTTCGAGCTGGTGCGGGTAAACGGCGGGAGTAACTATGACTCTCTTAATAGTGTGCTGCCAAATGCGTCTTCTGCAAACCGGTGACGCGCATGAATGGACTGACGGGATATCCACTGTCCCTACACACCCATCTAAAAGCCGTGGACCATTGTTCGAGCGGGTGCGGGTAAACGGCGGGAGTAACTATGACTCTCTTAATAGTGTGCTGTCAAATGCGTCCTCTGCAAACCGGTGACGCGCATGGGCGGACTGACGGGATTCCCACTGTCCCTACCCACACATCTAAATGTCGTGGACCATTGTTCGAGCTGGTGCGGGTAAACGGCGGGAGTAACTATGACTCTCTTAATAGTGTGCTGTCAAATGCGTCCTCTGCAAACCGGTGACGCGCATGAACGGACTGAGAGGATGCCTACTGTCCCTACCCACCCATCTCAAATCCGTGGACCATTGTTTGAACTGGTGCGGGTAAACGGCGGGAGTAACTATGACTCTCTTAATAGTGTGCTGTCAAATGCGTCCTCTGCAAACCGGTGACGCGCATGAACGGACTGAGAGGATGCCTACTGTCCCTACCCACCCATCTCAAATCCGTGGACCATTGTTTGAACTGGTGCGGGTAAACGGCGGGAGTAACTATGACTCTCTTAATAGTGCGCTGTCAAATGCAACGTCATCCAAGTGGTGACGCGCCAAGGTAACGGGCTTGGAAGGCGCGGGCGAACGGCAGGAGTAACTTCGAGTCCCTTAATAGTGTGCTATCAAATGCGTCCTCCGCAAACCAGTGACGCCAATGAACGGACTGACGGGATTCCCACTGTCCCTACTCACCCATCTCAATGTCGTGGACCATTGTTCGAGCTGGTGCGGGTAAACGGCGGGAGTAACTATGACTCTCTTAATAGTGTGCTGACAAATGCGTCCTCTGTAAACCGGTGACGCGCATGAACGGACTGACGGAATTCCCACTATCTCTACCCACACATCTCAAAGTCGTGGACCATTGTTCGAGCTGGCGTGGTTGAACGGCGGGAGTAACTATGACTCTCTTAATTATGTGCTGTCAAATGCGTCCTCTGCAAACCGGTGACGCGCATGAGCGGACTGACGGGATTCCCACTGTCCCTACCCACACATCTCAAAGTCGTGGACCATTGTTCGAGCTGGTGCGGGTAAACGGCGGGAGTAACTATGACTCGCTTAATAGTTTGCTGTCAAATGCGTCCTCTGCAAACCGGTGACGCGCATGAACGGACTGACGGGATTCCCACTGTCCCTACCCACCCATCTCAATGTCGTGGACCATTGTTCGAGCTAGTGCGGGTAAACGGCGGGAGTAACTATGTTTCTCTTAATAGTGTGCTGTCAAACGCGTCCTCTGCAAACCGGTGACGCGCATGAACGGACTGACGGAATTCCCACTATCTCTACCCACATATCTCAAAGTCGTGGACCATTGTTCGAGCTGGCGTGGGTGAACGGCGGGAGTAACTATGACTCTCTTAATAGTGTGCTGCCAAATGCGTCCTCTGCAAACCGGTGACACGCATGAACGGACTGACGGGATTCCCACTGTCCCTACCCACACATCTCAAAGTCGTGAATCATTGTTCGAGCTGGTGCGGGTAAACGGCGGGAGTAACTATGACTCTCTTAATAGTGTGCTGCCAAATGCGTCTTCTGCAAACCGGTGACGCGCATGAATGGACTGACGGGATTTCCACTGTCCCTACCCACCCATCTAAAAGTCGTGGACCATTGTTCGAGCTGGTGCGGGTAAACGGCGGGAGTAACTATGACTCTCCTAATAGTGTGCTGTCAAATGCGTCCTCTGCAAACCGGTGACACGCATGAGCGGACTGACGGGATTCCCACTGTCCCTACCCACACATCTCAAAGGCGTGGATCATTGTTCGAGCTGGTGCGAGTAAACGGCGGGAGTAACTATGACTCTCTTAATAGTGTGCTGTCAAATGCGTCCTCTGCAAACCAGTGACACGCATGAACAGACTGACGGGATTCCCACTGTCCCTACCCACACATCTCAAAGGCGTGGATCATTGTTCGAGCTGGTGCCGCTAAACGGCGGGAGTAACTATGACTCTCTTAATAGTGTGCTGCCAAATGCGTCTTCTGCAAACCGGTGACGCGCATGAATGGACTGACGGGTTTTCCACTGTCCCTACACACCCATCTAAAAGCCGTGGACCATTGTTCGAGCGGGTGCGGGTAAACGGCGGGAGTAACTATGACTCTCTTAATAGTGTGCTGTCAAATGCGTCCTCTGCAAACCGGTGACGCGCATGGGCGGACTGACGGGATTCCCACTGTCCCTACCCACACATCTAAATGTCGTGTACCATTGTTCGAGCTGGTGCGGGTAAACGGCGGGAGTAACTATGACTCTCTTAATAGTGTGCTGTCAAATGCGTCCTCTGCAAACCGGTGACGCGCATGGGCGGACTGACGGGATTCCCACTGTCCCTACCCACACATCTAAATGTCGTGGACCATTGTTCGAGCTGGTGCGGGTAAACGGCGGGAGTAACTATGACTCTCTTAATAGTGTGCTGTCAAATGCGTCCTCTGCAAACCGGTGACGCGCATGAACGGACTGAGAGGATGCCTACTGTCCCTACCCACCCATCTCAAATCCGTGGACCATTGTTTGAACTGGTGCGGGTAAACGGCGGGAGTAACTATGACTCTCTTAATAGTGTGCTGTCAAATGCGTCCTCTGCAAACCGGTGACGCGCATGAACGGACTGAGAGGATGCCTACTGTCCCTACCCACCCATCTCAAATCCGTGGACCATTGTTTGAACTGGTGCGGGTAAACGGCGGGAGTAACTATGACTCTCTTAATAGTGCGCTGTCAAATGCAACGTCATCCAAGTGGTGACGCGCCAAGGTAACGGGCTTGGAAGGCGCGGGCGAACGGCAGGAGTAACTTCGAGTCCCTTAATAGTGTGCTATCAAATGCGTCCTCCGCAAACCAGTGACGCCAATGAACGGACTGACGGGATTCCCACTGTCCCTACTCACCCATCTCAATGTCGTGGACCATTGTTCGAGCTGGTGCGGGTAAACGGCGGGAGTAACTATGACTCTCTTAATAGTGTGCTGACAAATGCGTCCTCTGTAAACCGGTGACGCGCATGAACGGACTGACGGAATTCCCACTATCTCTACCCACACATCTCAAAGTCGTGGACCATTGTTCGAGCTGGCGTGGTTGAACGGCGGGAGTAACTATGACTCTCTTAATTATGTGCTGTCAAATGCGTCCTCTGCAAACCGGTGACGCGCATGAGCGGACTGACGGGATTCCCACTGTCCCTACCCACACATCTCAAAGTCGTGGACCATTGTTCGAGCTGGTGCGGGTAAACGGCGGGAGTAACTATGACTCGCTTAATAGTTTGCTGTCAAATGCGTCCTCTGCAAACCGGTGACGCGCATGAACGGACTGACGGGATTCCCACTGTCCCTACCCACCCATCTCAATGTCGTGGACCATTGTTCGAGCTAGTGCGGGTAAACGGCGGGAGTAACTATGTTTCTCTTAATAGTGTGCTGTCAAACGCGTCCTCTGCAAACCGGTGACGCGCATGAACGGACTGACGGAATTCCCACTATCTCTACCCACATATCTCAAAGTCGTGGACCATTGTTCGAGCTGGCGTGGGTGAACGGCGGGAGTAACTATGACTCTCTTAATAGTGTGCTGCCAAATGCGTCCTCTGCAAACCGGTGACACGCATGAACGGACTGACGGGATTCCCACTGTCCCTACCCACACATCTCAAAGTCGTGAATCATTGTTCGAGCTGGTGCGGGTAAACGGCGGGAGTAACTATGACTCTCTTAATAGTGTGCTGCCAAATGCGTCTTCTGCAAACCGGTGACGCGCATGAATGGACTGACGGGATTTCCACTGTCCCTACCCACCCATCTAAAAGTCGTGGACCATTGTTCGAGCTGGTGCGGGTAAACGGCGGGAGTAACTATGACTCTCCTAATAGTGTGCTGTCAAATGCGTCCTCTGCAAACCGGTGACACGCATGAGCGGACTGACGGGATTCCCACTGTCCCTACCCACACATCTCAAAGGCGTGGATCATTGTTCGAGCTGGTGCGAGTAAACGGCGGGAGTAACTATGACTCTCTTAATAGTGTGCTGTCAAATGCGTCCTCTGCAAACCAGTGACACGCATGAACAGACTGACGGGATTCCCACTGTCCCTACCCACACATCTCAAAGGCGTGGATCATTGTTCGAGCTGGTGCCGCTAAACGGCGGGAGTAACTATGACTCTCTTAATAGTGTGCTGCCAAATGCGTCTTCTGCAAACCGGTGACGCGCATGAATGGACTGACGGGTTTTCCACTGTCCCTACACACCCATCTAAAAGCCGTGGACCATTGTTCGAGCGGGTGCGGGTAAACGGCGGGAGTAACTATGACTCTCTTAATAGTGTGCTGTCAAATGCGTCCTCTGCAAACCGGTGACGCGCATGGGCGGACTGACGGTATTCCCACTGTCCCTACCCACACATCTAAATGTCGTGGACCATTGTTCGAGCTGGTGCGGGTAAACGGCGGGAGTAACTATGACTCTCTTAATAGTGTGCTGTCAAATGCGTCCTCTGCAAACCGGTGACGCGCATGAACGGACTAAGAGGATGCCTACTGTCCCTACCCACCCATCTCAAATCCGTGGACCATTGTTTGAACTGGTGCGGGTAAACGGCGGGAGTAACTATGACTCTCTTAATAGTGTGCTGCCAAATGCGTCTTCTGCAAACCGGTGACGCGCATGAATGGACCGACAGGATTTCCACTGTCCCTACCCACCCATCTAAAACTCGTGGACCATTGTTCGAGCTGGTGCGGGTAAACGGCGGGAGTAACTATGACTCTCTTAATAGTGTGCTGTTAAATGCGTCCTCTGCAAACCGGTGACGCGCATGAGCGGACTGACGGGATTCCCACTGTCCCTACCCACACATCTAAAAGTCATGGACCATTCTTCGAGCTGGTGCGGTTAAACGGCGGGAGTAACTATGACTCTCTTAATAGTGTGCTGTCAAATGCGTCCTCTGCAAACCGGTGACACGCATGAGCGGACTGACGGGATTCCCACTGTCCCTACCCACACATCTCAAAGTCGTGGACCATTGTTCGAGCTGGTGCGAGTAAACGGCGGGAGTAACTATGACTCTCTTAATAGTGTGCTGTCAAATGCGTCCTCTGCAAACCAGTGACACGCATGAACGGACTGACGGGATTCCCACTGTCCCTACCCACACATCTCAAAGGCGTGGATCATTGTTCGAGCTGGTGCGGGTAAACGGCGGGAGTAACTATGACTCTCTTAATAGTGTGCTGCCAAATGCGTCCTCTGCAAACCGGTGACGCGCATGAATGGACTGACGGGATTTCCACTGTCCCTACTAACCCATCTAAATGTCGTGGACCATTGCTCGAGCTGGTGCGGGTAAACGGCGGGAGTAACTATGACTCTCTTAATAGTGTGCTGTCAAATGCGTCCTCTGCAAACCGGTGACGCGCATGAGCGGACTGACGGGATTCCCACTGTCCCTACCCACACATCTAAATGTCGTGGACCATTGTTCGAGCTGGTGCGGGTAAACGGCGGGAGTAACTATGACTCTCTTAATAGTGTGCTCTCAAATGCGTCCTCTGCAAACCGGTGACGCGCATGAACGGACTGAGAGGATGCCTACTGTCCCTACCCACCCATCTCAAATCCGTGGACCATTGTTTGAACTGGTGCGGGTAAACGGCGGGAGTAACTATGACTCTCTTAATAGTGTGCTGCCAAATGCGTCTTCTGCAAACCTGTGACGCGCATGAATGGACCGACAGGATTTCCACTGTCCCTACCCACCCATCTAAAACTCGTGGACCATTGTTCGAGCTGGTGCGGGTAAACGGCGGGAGTAACTATGACTCTCTTAATAGTGTGCTGTTAAATGCGTCCTCTGCAAACCGGTGACGCGCATGAGCGGACTGACGGGATTCCCACTGTCCCTACCCACACATCTAAAAGTCATGGACCATTCTTCGAGCTGGTGCGGTTAAACGGCGGGAGTAACTGTGACTCTCTTAATAGTGTGCTGTCAAATGCGTCCTCTGCAAACCGGTGACACGCATGAGCGGACTGACGGGATTCCCACTGTCCCTACCCACACATCTCAAAGTCGTGGACCATTGTTCGAGCTGGTGCGAGTAAACGGCGGGAGTAACTATGACTCTCTTAATAGTGTGCTGTCAAATGCGTCCTCTGCAAACCGGTGACGCGCATGAATGGACTGACGGGATTTCCACTGTCCCTACTAACCCATCTAAATGTCGTGGACCATTGTTCGAGCTGGTGCGGGTAAACGGCGGGAGTAACTATGACTCTCTTAATAGTGTGCTGTCAAATGCGTCCTCTACAAAAAGGTGACGCGCATGAGCGGACTGACGGGATTCCTACTGTCCCTACCCACACATCTAAAAGTCGTGGACCATTGTTCGAGCTGGTGCGGGTAAACGGCGGGAGTAACTATGACTCTCTTAATAGTGTGCTCTCAAATGCGTCCTCTGCAAACCGGTGACGCGCATGAACGGACTGACAGGATGCCTACTGTCCCTACCCACCCATCTCAAATCCGTGGACCATTGTTCGAACTGGTGCGGTTAAACGGCGGGAGTAACTATGACTCTCTTAATAGTGCGCTGTCAAATGCAACGTCATCCAAGTGGTGACGCGCCAAGGTAACGGGCTTGGAAGGCTAGGGCGAACGGCAGGAGTAACTTCGAGTCTCTTAATAGTGTGCTATCAAATGCGTCCTCCGCAAACCAGTGACGCGAATGAACGGACTGACGGGATTCCCACTGTCCCTACCCACCCATCTCAAAGTCGTGGACCATTGTTCGAGCTGGTGCGGGTAAACGACGGGAGTAACTATGACTCTCTTAATAGTGTGCTGTCAAATGCGTCCTCTGCAAACCGGTGACGCGCATGAACGGACTGACGGAATTCCCACTATCTCTACCCACACATCTCAAAGTCGTGGACCATTTTTCGAGCTGGCGTGGGTGAAAGGCGGGAGTAACCATGACTCTCCTAATAGTGTGCTGTCAAATGCGTCCTCTGCAAACCGGTGACGCGCCTGAGCGGACTGACGGGATTCCCACTGTCCCTACCCACACATCTCAAAGTCGTGGACCATTGTTCGAGCTGGTGCGGGTAAACGGCGGGAGTAACTATGACTCGCTTAATAGTTTGCTGTCAAATGCGTCCTCTGCAAACCGGTGACGCGCATGAACGGACTGACGGGATTCCCACTGTCCCTACCCACTAATCTCAAAGTCGTGGACATTTGTTCGAGATGAAGCGGGTAAACGGCGGGAGTAACTATGACTCTCTTAATAGTGTGCTGTCAAATGCGTCTTCTGCAAACCGGTGACGCGCATGAACAGACTGACGGGATTCTCACTGTCCCTACCCACCCATCTCAAAGTCGTGGATCATTGTTCGAGCTGGTGCGGGTAAACGGCGGGAGTAACTATGACTCTCTTAATAGTGTGCTGCCAAATGCGTCTTCTACAAACCGGTGACGCGCATGAATGGACTGACGGGATTTCCACTGTCCCTACCCACCCATCTAAATGTCGTGGACCATTTTTCGAGCTGGTGCGGGTAAACGGCGGGAGTAACTATGACTCTCTTAATAGTGTGCTGTCAAATGCGTCCTCTGCAAACCGGTGACGCGCATGAGCGGACTGACGGGATTCCCACTGCCCCTACCCACACATCTATAAGTCATGGACCATTGTTCGAGCTGGTGCGGGTAAACGACGGGAGTAACTATGACTCTCTTAATAGTGTGCTGTCAAATGCGTCCTCCGCAAACCAGTGACGCGAATGAACGGACTGACGGGATTCCCACTGTCCCTACCCACCCATCTCAATGTCGTGGACCATTGTTCGAGCTGGTGCGGGTAAACGGCGGGAGTAACTATGACTCTCTTAATAGTGTGCTGTCAAATGCGTCCTCTGCAAACCGGTGACGCGCATGAACGGACTGACGGAATTCCCACTATCCCTACCCACACATCTCAAAGTCGTGGACCATTGTTCGAGCTGGTGCGGGTAAATGGCGGGAGTAACTATGACTCTCTTAATAGTGTTCTGTCAAATGCGTCCTATGCAAACCGGTGACGCGCCTGAAAGGACTGACGGGATTCTCACTGTCTCTACCCACACATCTCAAAGTCGTGGACCATTGTTCGAGCTGGTGCGGGTAAACGGCTGGAGTAACTATGACTCTCTTAATAGTTTGCTGTCAAATGCGTCCTCCGCAAACCGGTGACGCGCATGAACGGACTGACGGGATTCCCACTGTCCCTACCCACTAATCTCAAAGTCGTGGACATTTGTTCGAGATGATGCGGGTAAACGGCGGGAGTAACTATGACTCTCTTAATAGTGTGCTGTCAAATGCGTCCTCTGCAAACCGGTGACGCGCATTAACAGACTGACGGGATTCCCACTGTCCCTACCCACACATCTCAAAGTCGTGGACCATTGTTCGAGCTGGTGCGGGTAAACGGCGGGAGTAACTATGACTCTCTTAATAGTGTGCTGTCAAATGCGTCCTATGCAAACCGGTGACGCGCATGAAAAAACTGACGGGATTCTCACTGTCCCTACCCACACATCTCAAAGTCGTGGATCATTGTTCGAGCTGGTGCGGGTAAACGGCGGGAGTAACTATGACTCTCTTAATAGTGTGCTGTCAAATGCGTCCTCTGCAAACCGGTGACGCGCATGAACGGACTGACGAGATTCCCACTGTCCCTACCCACACATCTCAAAGTCGTGGACCATTGTTCGAGCTGGTGCGAGTAAACGGCGGGAGTAACTATAACTCTCTTAATAGTGCGCTGTCAAATGCAACGTCATCCAAGTGGTGACGCGCCAAGGTAACGGGCTTGGAAGGCTAGGGCGAACGGCAGGAGTAACTTCGAGTCTCTTAATAGTGTGCTATCAAATGCGTCCTCCGCAAACCAGTGACGCGAATGAACGGACTGACGGGATTCCCACTGTCCCTACCCACCCATCTCAAAGTCGTGGACCATTGTTCGAGCTGGTGCGGGTAAACGACGGGAGTAACTATGACTCTCTTAATAGTGTGCTGTCAAATGCGTCCTCTGCAAACCGGTGACGCGCATGAACGGACTGACGGAATTCCCACTATCTCTGCCCACACATCTCAAAGTCGTGGACCATTTTTCGAGCTGGCGTGGGTGAAAGGCGGGAGTAACCATGACTCTCCTAATAGTGTGCTGTCAAATGCGTCCTCTGCAAACCGGTGACGCGCCTGAGCGGACTGACGGGATTCCCACTGTCCCTACCCACACATCTCAAAGTCGTGGACCATTGTTCGAGCTGGTGCGAGTAAACGGCGGGAGTAACTATGACTCGCTTAATAGTTTGCTGTCAAATGCGTCCTCTGCAAACCGGTGACTGACGGGATTCCCACTGTCCCGACCCACACATCTCAAAGTCGTGGACATTTGTTCGAGATGAAGCGGGTAAACGGCGGGAGTAACTATGACTCTCTTAATAGTGTGCTGTCAAATGCGTCTTCTGCAAACCGGTGACGCGCATGAACAGACTGACGGGATTCTTACTGTCCCTACCCACCCATCTCAAAGTCGTGGATCATTGTTCGAGCTGGTGCGGGTAAACGGCGGGAGTAACTGTGACTCTCTTAATAGTGTGCTGCCAAATGCGTCTTCTACAAACCGGTGACGCGCATGAATGGACTGACGGGATTTCCACTGTCCCTACCCACCCATCTAAATGTCGTGGACCATTTTTCGAGCTGGTGCGGGTAAACGGCGGGAGTAACTATGACTCTCTTAATAGTGTGCTGTCAAATGCGTCCTCTGCAAACCGGTGACGCGCATGAGCGGACTGACGGGATTCCCACTGCCCCTACCCACACATCTATAAGTCATGGACCATTGTTCGAGCTGGTGCGGGTAAACGGCGGGAGTAACTATGACTCTCTTAATAGTGTGCTGTCAAATGCGTCCTCCGCAAACCAGTGACGCGAATGAACGGACTGACGGGATTCCCACTGTCCCTACCCACCCATCTCAATGTCGTGGACCATTGTTCGAGCTTGTGCGGGTAAACGGCGGGAGTAACTATGACTCTCTTAATAGTGTGCTGTCAAATGCGTCCTCTGCAAACCGGTGACGCGCATGAACGGACTGACGGAATTCCCACTATCTCTAACCACACATCTCAAAGTCGTGGACCATTGTTCGAGCTGGTGCGGGTAAATGGCGGGAGTAACTATGACTCTCTTAATAGTGTTCTGTCAAATGCGTCCTATGCAAACCGGTGACGCGCCTGAAAGGACTGACGGGATTCTCACTGTCTCTACCCACACATCTCAAAGTCGTGGACCATTGTTCGAGCTGGTGCGGGTAAACGGCTGGAGTAACTATGACTCTCTTAATAGTTTGCTGTCAAATGCGTCCTCCGCAAACCGGTGACGCGCATGAACGGACTGACGGGATTCCCACTGTCCCTACCCACTAATCTCAAAGTCGTGGACATTTGTTCGAGATGAAGCGGGTAAACGGCGGGAGTAACTATGACTCTCTTAATAGTGTGCTGTCAAATGCGTCTTCTGCAAACCGGTGACGCGCATTAACAGACTGACGGGATTCCCACTGTCCCTACCCACACATCTCAAAGTCGTGGACCATTGTTCGAGCTGGTGCGAGTAAACGGCGGGAGTAACTATGACTCTCTTAATAGTGTGCTGTCAAATGCGTCCTCTGCAAACCAGTGACACGCATGAACAGACTGACGGGATTCCCACTGTCCCTACCCACACATCTCAAAGGCGTGGATCATTGTTCGAGCTGGTGCCGCTAAACGGCGGGAGTAACTATGACTCTCTTAATAGTGTGCTGCCAAATGCGTCTTCTGCAAACCGGTGACGCGCATGAATGGACTGACGGGTTTTCCACTGTCCCTACACACCCATCTAAAAGCCGTGGACCATTGTTCGAGCGGGTGCGGGTAAACGGCGGGAATAACTATGACTCTCTTAATAGTGTGCTGTCAAATGCGTCCTCTGCAAACCGGTGACGCGCATGGGCGGACTGACGGGATTCCCACTGTCCCTACCCACACATCTAAATGTCGTGTACCATTGTTCGAGCTGGTGCGGGTAAACGGCGGGAGTAACTATGACTCTCTTAATAGTGTGCTGTCAAATGCGTCCTCTGCAAACCGGTGACGCGCATGGGCGGACTGACGGGATTCCCACTGTCCCTACCCACACATCTAAATGTCGTGGACCATTGTTCGAGCTGGTGCGGGTAAACGGCGGGAGTAACTATGACTCTCTTAATAGTGTGCTGTCAAATGCGTCCTCTGCAAACCGGTGACGCGCATGAACGGACTGAGAGGATGCCTACTGTCCCTACCCACCCATCTCAAATCCGTGGACCATTGTTTGAACTGGTGCGGGTAAACGGCGGGAGTAACTATGACTCTCTTAATAGTGTGCTGTCAAATGCGTCCTCTGCAAACCGGTGACGCGCATGAACGGACTGAGAGGATGCCTACTGTCCCTACCCACCCATCTCAAATCCGTGGACCATTGTTTGAACTGGTGCGGGTAAACGGCGGGAGTAACTATGACTCTCTTAATAGTGCGCTGTCAAATGCAACGTCATCCAAGTGGTGACGCGCCAAGGTAACGGGCTTGGAAGGCGCGGGCGAACGGCAGGAGTAACTTCGAGTCCCTTAATAGTGTGCTATCAAATGCGTCCTCCGCAAACCAGTGACGCCAATGAACGGACTGACGGGATTCCCACTGTCCCTACTCACCCATCTCAATGTCGTGGACCATTGTTCGAGCTGGTGCGGGTAAACGGCGGGAGTAACTATGACTCTCTTAATAGTGTGCTGACAAATGCGTCCTCTGTAAACCGGTGACGCGCATGAACGGACTGACGGAATTCCCACTATCTCTACCCACACATCTCAAAGTCGTGGACCATTGTTCGAGCTGGCGTGGTTGAACGGCGGGAGTAACTATGACTCTCTTAATTATGTGCTGTCAAATGCGTCCTCTGCAAACCGGTGACGCGCATGAGCGGACTGACGGGATTCCCACTGTCCCTACCCACACATCTCAAAGTCGTGGACCATTGTTCGAGCTGGTGCGGGTAAACGGCGGGAGTAACTATGACTCGCTTAATAGTTTGCTGTCAAATGCGTCCTCTGCAAACCGGTGACGCGCATGAACGGACTGACGGGATTCCCACTGTCCCTACCCACCCATCTCAATGTCGTGGACCATTGTTCGAGCTAGTGCGGGTAAACGGCGGGAGTAACTATGTTTCTCTTGATAGTGTGCTGTCAAACGCGTCCTCTGCAAACCGGTGACGCGCATGAACGGACTGACGGAATTCCCACTATCTCTACCCACATATCTCAAAGTCGTGGACCATTGTTCGAGCTGGCGTGGGTGAACGGCGGGAGTAACTATGACTCTCTTAATAGTGTGCTGCCAAATGCGTCCTCTGCAAACCGGTGACACGCATGAACGGACTGACGGGATTCCCACTGTCCCTACCCACACATCTCAAAGTCGTGAATCATTGTTCGAGCTGGTGCGGGTAAACGGCGGGAGTAACTATGACTCTCTTAATAGTGTGCTGCCAAATGCGTCTTCTGCAAACCGGTGACGCGCATGAATGGACTGACGGGATTTCCACTGTCCCTACCCACCCATCTAAAAGTCGTGGACCATTGTTCGAGCTGGTGCGGGTAAACGGCGGGAGTAACTATGACTCTCCTAATAGTGTGCTGTCAAATGCGTCCTCTGCAAACCGGTGACACGCATGAGCGGACTGACGGGATTCCCACTGTCCCTACCCACACATCTCAAAGGCGTGGATCATTGTTCGAGCTGGTGCGAGTAAACGGCGGGAGTAACTATGACTCTCTTAATAGTGTGCTGTCAAATGCGTCCTCTGCAAACCAGTGACACGCATGAACAGACTGACGGGATTCCCACTGTCCCTACCCACACATCTCAAAGGCGTGGATCATTGTTCGAGCTGGTGCCGCTAAACGGCGGGAGTAACTATGACTCTCTTAATAGTGTGCTGCCAAATGCGTCTTCTGCAAACCGGTGACGCGCATGAATGGACTGACGGGTTTTCCACTGTCCCTACACACCCATCTAAAAGCCGTGGACCATTGTTCGAGCGGGTGCGGGTAAACGGCGGGAGTAACTATGACTCTCTTAATAGTGTGCTGTCAAATGCGTCCTCTGCAAACCGGTGACGCGCATGGGCGGACTGACGGTATTCCCACTGTCCCTACCCACACATCTAAATGTCGTGGACCATTGTTCGAGCTGGTGCGGGTAAACGGCGGGAGTAACTATGACTCTCTTAATAGTGTGCTGTCAAATGCGTCCTCTGCAAACCGGTGACGCGCATGAACGGACTAAGAGGATGCCTACTGTCCCTACCCACCCATCTCAAATCCGTGGACCATTGTTTGAACTGGTGCGGGTAAACGGCGGGAGTAACTATGACTCTCTTAATAGTGTGCTGCCAAATGCGTCTTCTGCAAACCGGTGACGCGCATGAATGGACCGACAGGATTTCCACTGTCCCTACCCACCCATCTAAAACTCGTGGACCATTGTTCGAGCTGGTGCGGGTAAACGGCGGGAGTAACTATGACTCTCTTAATAGTGTGCTGTTAAATGCGTCCTCTGCAAACCGGTGACGCGCATGAGCGGACTGACGGGATTCCCACTGTCCCTACCCACACATCTAAAAGTCATGGACCATTCTTCGAGCTGGTGCGGTTAAACGGCGGGAGTAACTGTGACTCTCTTAATAGTGTGCTGTCAAATGCGTCCTCTGCAAACCGGTGACACGCATGAGCGGACTGACGGGATTCCCACTGTCCCTACCCACACATCTCAAAGTCGTGGACCATTGTTCGAGCTGGTGCGAGTAAACGGCGGGAGTAACTATGACTCTCTTAATAGTGTGCTGTCAAATGCGTCCTCTGCAAACCAGTGACACGCATGAACGGACTGACGGGATTCCCACTGTCCCTACCCACACATCTCAAAGGCGTGGATCATTGTTCGAGCTGGTGCGGGTAAACGGCGGGAGTAACTATGACTCTCTTAATAGTGTGCTGCCAAATGCGTCCTCTGCAAACCGGTGACGCGCATGAATGGACTGACGGGATTTCCACTGTCCCTACTAACCCATCTAAATGTCGTGGACCATTGCTCGAGCTGGTGCGGGTAAACGGCGGGAGTAACTATGACTCTCTTAATAGTGTGCTGTCAAATGCGTCCTCTGCAAACCGGTGACGCGCATGAGCGGACTGACGGGATTCCCACTGTCCCTACCCACACATCTAAATGTCGTGGACCATTGTTCGAGCTGGTGCGGGTAAACGGCGGGAGTAACTATGACTCTCTTAATAGTGTGCTCTCAAATGCGTCCTCTGCAAACCGGTGACGCGCATGAACGGACTGAGAGGATGCCTACTGTCCCTACCCACCCATCTCAAATCCGTGGACCATTGTTTGAACTGGTGCGGGTAAACGGCGGGAGTAACTATGACTCTCTTAATAGTGTGCTGCCAAATGCGTCTTCTGCAAACCTGTGACGCGCATGAATGGACCGACAGGATTTCCACTGTCCCTACCCACCCATCTAAAACTCGTGGACCATTGTTCGAGCTGGTGCGGGTAAACGGCGGGAGTAACTATGACTCTCTTAATAGTGTGCTGTTAAATGCGTCCTCTGCAAACCGGTGACGCGCATGAGCGGACTGACGGGATTCCCACTGTCCCTACCCACACATCTAAAAGTCATGGACCATTCTTCGAGCTGGTGCGGTTAAACGGCGGGAGTAACTGTGACTCTCTTAATAGTGTGCTGTCAAATGCGTCCTCTGCAAACCGGTGACACGCATGAGCGGACTGACGGGATTCCCACTGTCCCTACCCACACATCTCAAAGTCGTGGACCATTGTTCGAGCTGGTGCGAGTAAACGGCGGGAGTAACTATGACTCTCTTAATAGTGTGCTGTCAAATGCGTCCTCTGCAAACCGGTGACGCGCATGAATGGACTGACGGGATTTCCACTGTCCCTACTAACCCATCTAAATGTCGTGGACCATTGTTCGAGCTGGTGCGGGTAAACGGCGGGAGTAACTATGACTCTCTTAATAGTGTGCTGTCAAATGCGTCCTCTACAAAAAGGTGACGCGCATGAGCGGACTGACGGGATTCCTACTGTCCCTACCCACACATCTAAAAGTCGTGGACCATTGTTCGAGCTGGTGCGGGTAAACGGCGGGAGTAACTATGACTCTCTTAATAGTGTGCTCTCAAATGCGTCCTCTGCAAACCGGTGACGCGCATGAACGGACTGACAGGATGCCTACTGTCCCTACCCACCCATCTCAAATCCGTGGACCATTGTTCGAACTGGTGCGGTTAAACGGCGGGAGTAACTATGACTCTCTTAATAGTGCGCTGTCAAATGCAACGTCATCCAAGTGGTGACGCGCCAAGGTAACGGGCTTGGAAGGCTAGGGCGAACGGCAGGAGTAACTTCGAGTCTCTTAATAGTGTGCTATCAAATGCGTCCTCCGCAAACCAGTGACGCGAATGAACGGACTGACGGGATTCCCACTGTCCCTACCCACCCATCTCAAAGTCGTGGACCATTGTTCGAGCTGGTGCGGGTAAACGACGGGAGTAACTATGACTCTCTTAATAGTGTGCTGTCAAATGCGTCCTCTGCAAACCGGTGACGCGCATGAACGGACTGACGGAATTCCCACTATCTCTACCCACACATCTCAAAGTCGTGGACCATTTTTCGAGCTGGCGTGGGTGAAAGGCGGGAGTAACCATGACTCTCCTAATAGTGTGCTGTCAAATGCGTCCTCTGCAAACCGGTGACGCGCCTGAGCGGACTGACGGGATTCCCACTGTCCCTACCCACACATCTCAAAGTCGTGGACCATTGTTCGAGCTGGTGCGGGTAAACGGCGGGAGTAACTATGACTCGCTTAATAGTTTGCTGTCAAATGCGTCCTCTGCAAACCGGTGACGCGCATGAACGGACTGACGGGATTCCCACTGTCCCTACCCACTAATCTCAAAGTCGTGGACATTTGTTCGAGATGAAGCGGGTAAACGGCGGGAGTAACTATGACTCTCTTAATAGTGTGCTGTCAAATGCGTCTTCTGCAAACCGGTGACGCGCATGAACAGACTGACGGGATTCTTACTGTCCCTACCCACCCATCTCAAAGTCGTGGATCATTGTTCGAGCTGGTGCGGGTAAACGGCGGGAGTAACTGTGACTCTCTTAATAGTGTGCTGCCAAATGCGTCTTCTACAAACCGGTGACGCGCATGAATGGACTGACGGGATTTCCACTGTCCCTACCCACCCATCTAAATGTCGTGGACCATTTTTTCGAGCTGGTGCGGGTAAACGGCGGGAGTAACTATGACTCTCTTAATAGTGTGCTGTCAAATGCGTCCTCTGCAAACCGGTGACGCGCATGAGCGGACTGACGGGATTCCCACTGCCCCTACCCACACATCTATAAGTCATGGACCATTGTTCGAGCTGGTGCGGGTAAACGACGGGAGTAACTATGACTCTCTTAATAGTGTGCTGTCAAATGCGTCCTCCGCAAACCAGTGACGCGAATGAACGGACTGACGGGATTCCCACTGTCCCTACCCACCCATCTCAATGTCGTGGACCATTGTTCGAGCTGGTGCGGGTAAACGGCGGGAGTAACTATGACTCTCTTAATAGTGTGCTGTCAAATGCGTCCTCTGCAAACCGGTGACGCGCATGAACGGACTGACGGAATTCCCACTATCTCTAACCACACATCTCAAAGTCGTGGACCATTGTTCGAGCTGGTGCGGGTAAATGGCGGGAGTAACTATGACTCTCTTAATAGTGTTCTGTCAAATGCGTCCTATGCAAACCGGTGACGCGCCTGAAAGGACTGACGGGATTCTCACTGTCTCTACCCACACATCTCAAAGTCGTGGACCATTGTTCGAGCTGGTGCGGGTAAACGGCTGGAGTAACTATGACTCTCTTAATAGTTTGCTGTCAAATGCGTCCTCCGCAAACCGGTGACGCGCATGAACGGACTGACGGGATTCCCACTGTCCCTACCCACTAATCTCAAAGTCGTGGACATTTGTTCGAGATGATGCGGGTAAACGGCGGGAGTAACTATGACTCTCTTAATAGTGTGCTGTCAAATGCGTCCTCTGCAAACCGGTGACGCGCATTAACAGACTGACGGGATTCCCACTGTCCCTACCCACACATCTCAAAGTCGTGGACCATTGTTCGAGCTGGTGCGGGTAAACGGCGGGAGTAACTATGACTCTCTTAATAGTGTGCTGTCAAATGCGTCCTATGCAAACCGGTGACGCGCATGAAAAAACTGACGGGATTCTCACTGTCCCTACCCACACATCTCAAAGTCGTGGATCATTGTTCGAGCTGGTGCGGGTAAACGGCGGGAGTAACTATGACTCTCTTAATAGTGTGCTGTCAAATGCGTCCTCTGCAAACCGGTGACGCGCATGAACGGACTGACGAGATTCCCACTGTCCCTACCCACACATCTCAAAGTCGTGGACCATTGTTCGAGCTGGTGCGAGTAAACGGCGGGAGTAACTATGACTCTCTTAATAGTGCGCTGTCAAATGCAACGTCATCCAAGTGGTGACGCGCCAAGGTAACGGGCTTGGAAGGCTAGGGCGAACGGCAGGAGTAACTTCGAGTCTCTTAATAGTGTGCTATCAAATGCGTCCTCCGCAAACCAGTGACGCGAATGAACGGACTGACGGGATTCCCACTGTCCCTACCCACCCATCTCAAAGTCGTGGACCATTGTTCGAGCTGGTGCGGGTAAACGACGGGAGTAACTATGACTCTCTTAATAGTGTGCTGTCAAATGCGTCCTCTGCAAACCGGTGACGCGCATGAACGGACTGACGGAATTCCCACTATCTCTGCCCACACATCTCAAAGTCGTGGACCATTTTTCGAGCTGGCGTGGGTGAAAGGCGGGAGTAACCATGACTCTCCTAATAGTGTGCTGTCAAATGCGTCCTCTGCAAACCGGTGACGCGCCTGAGCGGACTGACGGGATTCCCACTGTCCCTACCCACACATCTCAAAGTCGTGGACCATTGTTCGAGCTGGTGCGAGTAAACGGCGGGAGTAACTATGACTCGCTTAATAGTTTGCTGTCAAATGCGTCCTCTGCAAACCGGTGACGCGCATGAACGGACTGACGGGATTCCCACTGTCCCTACCCACTAATCTCAAAGTCGTGGACATTTGTTCGAGATGAAGCGGGTAAACGGCGGGAGTAACTATGACTCTCTTAATAGTGTGCTGTCAAATGCGTCTTCTGCAAACCGGTGACGCGCATGAACAGACTGACGGGATTCTTACTGTCCCTACCCACCCATCTCAAAGTCGTGGATCATTGTTCGAGCTGGTGCGGGTAAACGGCGGGAGTAACTGTGACTCTCTTAATAGTGTGCTGCCAAATGCGTCTTCTACAAACCGGTGACGCGCATGAATGGACTGACGGGATTTCCACTGTCCCTACCCACCCATCTAAATGTCGTGGACCATTTTTCGAGCTGGTGCGGGTAAACGGCGGGAGTAACTATGACTCTCTTAATAGTGTGCTGTCAAATGCGTCCTCTGCAAACCGGTGACGCGCATGAGCGGACTGACGGGATTCCCACTGCCCCTACCCACACATCTATAAGTCATGGACCATTGTTCGAGCTGGTGCGGGTAAACGACGGGAGTAACTATGACTCTCTTAATAGTGTGCTGTCAAATGCGTCCTCCGCAAACCAGTGACGCGAATGAACGGACTGACGGGATTCCCACTGTCCCTACCCACCCATCTCAATGTCGTGGACCATTGTTCGAGCTTGTGCGGGTAAACGGCGGGAGTAACTATGACTCTCTTAATAGTGTGCTGTCAAATGCGTCCTCTGCAAACCGGTGACGCGCATGAACGGACTGACGGAATTCCCACTATCTCTAACCACACATCTCAAAGTCGTGGACCATTGTTCGAGCTGGTGCGGGTAAATGGCGGGAGTAACTATGACTCTCTTAATAGTGTTCTGTCAAATGCGTCCTATGCAAACCGGTGACGCGCCTGAAAGGACTGACGGGATTCTCACTGTCTCTACCCACACATCTCAAAGTCGTGGACCATTGTTCGAGCTGGTGCGGGTAAACGGCTGGAGTAACTATGACTCTCTTAATAGTTTGCTGTCAAATGCGTCCTCCGCAAACCGGTGACGCGCATGAACGGACTGACGGGATTCCCACTGTCCCTACCCACTAATCTCAAAGTCGTGGACATTTGTTCGAGATGAAGCGGGTAAACGGCGGGAGTAACTATGACTCTCTTAATAGTGTGCTGTCAAATGCGTCTTCTGCAAACCGGTGACGCGCATTAACAGACTGACGGGATTCCCACTGTCCCTACCCACACATCTCAAAGTCGTGGACCATTGTTCGAGCTGGTGCGGGTAAACGGCGGGAGTAACTATGACTCTCTTAATAGTGTGCTGTCAAATGCGTCCTATGCAAACCGGTGACGCGCATGAAAAAACTGACGGGATTCTCACTGTCCCTACCCACACATCTCAAAGTCGTGGATCATTGTTCGAGCTGGTGCGGGTAAACGGCGGGAGTAACTATGACTCTCTTAATAGTGTGCTGTCAAATGCGTCCTCTGCAAACCGGTGACGCGCATGAACGGACTGACGGGATTCCCACTGTCCCTACCCACACATCTCAAAGTCGTGGACCATTGTTCGAGCTGGTGCGAGTAAACGGCGGGAGTAACTATGACTCTCTTAATAGTGTGCTGTCAAATGCGTCCTCTGCAAACCGGTGACACGCATGAACGGACTGACGGGATTCCCACTGTCCCTACCCACACATCTCAAAGTCGTGGATCATTGTTCGAGCTGGTGCGGGTAAACGGCGGGAGTAACTATGACTCTCTTAATAGTGTGCTGCCAAATGCGTCTTCTGCAAACCGGTGACGCGCATGTATGAACTGACGGGATTTCCACTGTCCCTACCCACGCATCTAAAAGTCGCGGACCATTGTTCGAGCTGGTGCGGGTGAACGGCGGGAGTAACTATGACTCTCTTAATAGTGTGCTGTCAAATGCGTCCTCTGCAAACCGGTAACACGCATCAGCGCACTGACGGGATTTCCACTGTCCCTACCCACCCATCTAAAAGTGATAAACCATTGTTCGAGCTGGTGCGGGTAAACGGCATGAGTAACAATGACTCTCTTAATAGTGTGCTGTCAAATATGTCCTCTGCAACCTGGTGGCACGCAGGAACGGACTGACGGGATTCCCACTGTCCCTACACACCCATCTCAATGTCATGGACCACTGTTCGAGCTGGTGCGGGTAAACGGCGGGAGTAACTATGACTTTCTTAATAGTGTGCTGTCAAATGCGTCCTCTGCAAACCGGTGACGCGCATGAGCGGACTGACGGGATTCCCACTGTCCCTACCCACACATCTCAAAGTCGTGGACCATTGTTCGAGCTGGTGCGTGTAAACGGCGGGAGTAACTATGACTCTCTTAATAGTGTGCTGTCAAATGCGTTCTCTGCAAACCGGTGACGCGCATGAACGGACTGACGGGATTCCCACTGTCCCTACCCACACATCTCAAAGTCGTGGACCATTGTTCGAGCTGGTGCGTGTAAACGGCGGGAGTAACTATGACTCTCTTAATAGTGTGCTGTCAAATGCGTCCTCTGCAAACCGGTGACGCGCATGAACGGACTGACGGGATTCCCAATGTCCCCACCCACCCATCTCAAAGTCGTGGACCATTATTCGAGCTGGTGCGGGTAAACGGCAGGAGTAACTATGACTCTCTTAATAGTGTGCTGTCAAATACGTCCTCTACAAACCGGTGACGCGCATGAACGGACTGATGGAATACCCACTGTCCCTACCCACCCATCTCAAAGTCGTGGACCATTGTTCGAGCTGGTGCGGGTAAACGGCGGGAGTAACTATGACTCTCTTAATAGTCCGCGGTCAAATGCCTCGTCATCCAAGTGGTGACGCGCCAAGATAACAGGCTTGGAAGGCACGGGCGAACGGCGGGAGTAACTTCGAGTCTCTTAATAGTGTGCTATCAAATGCGTCCTTCGCAAACCGGTGACGCGCATGAACGGACTGACGGGACTTCCACTGTCCGTACCCACACATCTCAAAGTCGTGGACCATTGTTCGAGCTGGTGCGTGTAAACGGCGGGAGTAACTATGACTCTCTTAATAGTGTGCTGTCAAATGCGTCCTCTGCAAACCGGTGACGCGCATGAACGGACTGACGAAATTCCCACTATCCCTACCCACACATCTCAAAGTCGCGGACCATTGTTCGAGCTGGCGTGGGTGAACGGCGGGAGTAACTATGACTCTCTTAATTGGGTGCTGTCAAATGCGTCCTCTGCAAACCGGTGACGCGCATGAGCGGCCTGACGGGATTCCCACTGTCCCTACCCACACATCTCAATGTCGTGGACCATTGTTCGAGCTGGTGCGGGTAAACGGCGGGAGTAACTATGACTCTCTTAATAGTGTGCTGTCAAATGCGTCCTCTGCAAACCGGTGACGCGCATGAGCGGACTGACGGGATTCCCACTGCCCCTACCCACACATCTATAAGTCATGGACCATTGTTCGAGCTGGTGCGGGTAAACGACGGGAGTAACTATGACTCTCTTAATAGTGTGCTGTCAAATGCGTCCTCCGCAAACCAGTGACGCGAATGAACGGACTGACGGGATTCCCACTGTCCCTACCCACCCATCTCAATGTCGTGGACCATTGTTCGAGCTGGTGCGGGTAAACGGCGGGAGTAACTATGACTCTCTTAATAGTGTGCTGTCAAATGCGTCCTCTGCAAACCGGTGACGCGCATGAACGGACTGACGGAATTCCCACTATCTCTAACCACACATCTCAAAGTCGTGGACCATTGTTCGAGCTGGTGCGGGTAAATGGCGGGAGTAACTATGACTCTCTTAATAGTGTTCTGTCAAATGCGTCCTATGCAAACCGGTGACGCGCCTGAAAGGACTGACGGGATTCTCACTGTCTCTACCCACACATCTCAAAGTCGTGGACCATTGTTCGAGCTGGTGCGGGTAAACGGCTGGAGTAACTATGACTCTCTTAATAGTGTGCTGTCAAATGCGTCCTCCGCAAACCGGTGACGCGCATGAACGGACTGACGGGATTCCCACTGTCCCTACCCACTAATCTCAAAGTCGTGGACATTTGTTCGAGATGAAGCGGGTAAACGGCGGGAGTAACTATGACTCTCTTAATAGTGTGCTGTCAAATGCGTCTTCTGCAAACCGGTGACGCGCATTAACAGACTGACGGGATTCCCACTGTCCCTACCCACACATCTCAAAGTCGTGGACCATTGTTCGAGCTGGTGCGGGTAAACGGCGGGAGTAACTATGACTCTCTTAATAGTGTGCTGTCAAATGCGTCCTATGCAAACCGGTGACGCGCATGAAAAAACTGACGGGATTCTCACTGTCCCTACCCACACATCTCAAAGTCGTGGATCATTGTTCGAGCTGGTGCGGGTAAACGGCGGGAGTAACTATGACTCTCTTAATAGTGTGCTGTCAAATGCGTCCTCTGCAAACCGGTGACGCGCATGAACGGACTGACGGGATTCCCACTGTCCCTACCCACACATCTCAAAGTCGTGGACCATTGTTCGAGCTGGTGCGAGTAAACGGCGGGAGTAACTATGACTCTCTTAATAGTGTGCTGTCAAATGCGTCCTCTGCAAACCGGTGACACGCATGAACGGACTGACGGGATTCCCACTGTCCCTACCCACACATCTCAAAGTCGTGGATCATTGTTCGAGCTGGTGCGGGTAAACGGCGGGAGTAACTATGACTCTCTTAATAGTGTGCTGCCAAATGCGTCTTCTGCAAACCGGTGACGCGCATGTATGAACTGACGGGATTTTCACTGTCCCTACCCACGCATCTAAAAGTCGCGGATCATTGTTCGAGCTGGTGCGGGTGAACGGCGGGAGTAACTATGACTCTCTTAATAGTGTGCTGTCAAATGCGTCCTCTGCAAACCGGTAACACGCATCAGCGCACTGACGGGATTTTCACTGTCCCTACCCACCCATCTAAAAGTGATAAACCATTGTTCGAGCTGGTGCGGGTAAACGGCATGAGTAACAATGACTCTCTTAATAATGTGCTGTCAAATATGTCCTCTGCAACCTGGTGGCACGCAGGAACGGACTGACGGGATTCCCACTGTCCCTACACACCCATCTCAATGTCATGGACCACTGTTCGAGCTGGTGCGGGTAAACGGCGGGAGTAACTATGACTTTCTTAATAGTGTGCTGTCAAATGCGTCCTCTGCAAACCGGTGACGCGCATGAGCGGACTGACGGGATTCCCACTGTCCCTACCCACACATCTCAAAGTCGTGGACCATTCTTCGAGCTGGTGCGGTTAAACGGCGGGAGTAACTATGACTCTCTTAATAGTGTGCTGTCAAATGCGTTCTCTGCAAACCGGTGACGCGCATGAACGGACTGACGGGATTCCCACTGTCCCTACCCACACATCTCAAAGTCGTGGACCATTGTTCGAGCTGGTGCGTGTAAACGGCGGGAGTAACTATGACTCTCTTAATAGTGTGCTGTCAAATGCGTCCTCTGCAAACCGGTGACGCGCATGAACGGACTGACGGGATTCCAAATGTCCCCACCCACCCATCTCAAAGTCGTGGACCATTATTCGAGCTGGTGCGGGTAAACGGCGGGAGTAACTATGACTCTCTTAATAGTGTGCTGTCAAATACGTCCTCTACAAACCGGTGACGCGCATGAACGGACTGATGGAATACCCACTGTCCCTACCCACCCATCTCAAAGTCGTGGACCATTGTTCGAGCTGGTGCGGGTAAACGGCGGGAGTAACTATGACTCTCTTAATAGTCCGCTGTCAAATGCCTCGTCATCCAAGTGGTGACGCGCCAAGATAACAGGCTTGGAAGGCACGGGCGAACGGCGGGAGTAACTTCGAGTCTCTTAATAGTGTGCTATCAAATGCGTCCTTCGCAAACCGGTGACGTGCATGAACGGACTGACGGGACTTTCACTGTCCCTACCCACACATCTCAAAGTCGTGGACCATTGTTCGAGCTGGTGCGTGTAAACGGCGGGAGTAACTATGACTCTCTTAATAGTGTGCTGTCAAATGCGTCCTCTGCAAACCGGTGACGCGCATGAACGGACTGACGAAATTCCCACTATCCCTACCCACACATCTCAAAGTCGCGGACCATTGTTCGAGCTGGCGTGGGTGAACGGCGGGAGTAACTATGACTCTCTTAATTGGGTGCTGTCAAATGCGTCCTCTGCAAACCGGTGACGCGCATGAGCGGCCTGACGGGATTCCCACTGTCCCTACCCACACATCTCAAAGTCGTGGACCATTGTTCGAGCTGGTGCGGGTAAACGGCGGGAGTAACTATGACTCTCTTAATAGTGTGCTGTCAAATGCGTCCTATGCAAATCGGTGACGCGCATGAAAGGGCTGACGGGATTCTCACTGTCCCTACCCACACATCTCAAAGTCGTGGACCATTATTGGAGCTGGTGCGGGTAAACGGCGGGAGTAACTATGACTCTCTTAATAGTGTGCTGTCAAATGCGTCCTCTGCAAACCGGTAACGCGCATGAACGGACTGACGGGATTCCCACTGTCCCTACCCACTAATCTCAAAGTCGTGGCCATTTGTTCGAGATGAAGCGGGTAAACGGCGGGAGTAGCTATGACTCTCTTAATAGTGTGCTGTCAAATGCGTCCTCTGCAAACCGGTGACGCGCATAAACAGACTGACGGTATTCACACTGTCCCTACCCACCCATCTCAAAGTCGTGGACCATTATTGGAGCTTGTGCGGGTAAACGGCGGGAGTAACTATGACTCTCTTAATAGTGTGCTGTCAAATGCGTCCTCTGCAAACCGATGACGCGCATGAAAGGACTGACGGGATTTCCACTGTTCCTATCAACACATCTCCAAGTCGTGGACCATTGTTCGAGCTGGTGCGGGTAAACGGCCGGAGTAACTATGACTCTCTTAATAGTGTGCTGTCAAATGCGTCCTCTGCAAACCGGTGACGCGCATGAGCGGACTGACGGGATTCTCACTGTCCCTACCCACATATCTCAAAGTCGTGGACCATTGTTCGAGCTTGTGCGGGTAAACGGCGGGAGTAACTATGACTCTCTTAATAGTGTGCTGTCAAATGCGTCCTCTGCAAACCGATGACGCGCATGAAAGGACTGACGGGATTTCCACTGTTCCTACCAACACATCTCCAAGTCGTGGACCATTGTTCGAGCTGGTGCGGGTAAACGGCGGGAGTAACTATGACTCTCTTAATAGTGTGCTGCCAAATGCGTCTTCTGCAAACCGGTGACGCGCATGAATGGACTGACGGGAATTCCACTGTCCCTACCCACCCATCTAAAAGTCGTGGACCATTGATCGAGCTGGTGCGGGTAAACGGCGGGAGTAACTATGACTCTCTTATTAGTGTGCTGTCAAATGCGTCCTCTGCAAACCGGTGACGCGCATTAGCGGACTGACGGGATTCCCACTGTCCCTACCCACACATCTAAAAGTCATGGACCATTCTTCGAGCTGGTGCGGTTAAACGGCGGGAGTAAATGTGACTCTCTTAATAGTGTGCTGTCAAATGCGTCCTCTGCAAACCGGTGACACGCATGAGCGGACTGACGGGATTCCCACTGTCCCTACCCACACATCTCAAAGTCGTGGACCATTGTTCGAGCTGGTGCGGGTAAACGGCGGGAGTAACTATGACTCTCTTAATAGTGTGCTGTCAAATGCGTCCTCTGCAAACCAGTGACACGCATGAACGGACTGACGGGATTCCCACTGTCCCTACCCACACATCTCAAAGGCGTGGATCATTGTTCGAGCTGGTGCGGGTAAACGGCGGGAGTAACTATGACTCTCTTAATAGTGTGCTGCCAAATGCGTCTTCTGCAAACCGGTGACGCGCATGAATGGACTGACGGGATTTCCACTGTCCCTACTAACCCATCTAAATGTCGTGGACCATTGTTCGAGCTGGTGCGGGTAAACGGCGGGAGTAACTATGACTCTCTTAATAGTGTGCTGTCAAATGCGTCCTCTGCAAACCAGTGACACGCATGAACGGACTGACGGGATTCCTACTGTCCCTACCCACACATCTCAAAGGCGTGGATCATTGTTCGAGCTGGTGCGGGTAAACGGCGGGAGTAACTATGACTCTCTTAATAGTGTGCTGCCAAATGCGTCCTCTGCAAACCGGTGACGCGCATGAGCGGACTGACGGGATTCCCACTGTCCCTACCCACACATCTAAAAGTCGTGGACCATTGTTCGAGCTGGTGCGGGTAAACGGCGGGAGTAACTATGACTCTCTTAATAGTGTGCTTTCAAATGCGTCCTCTGCAAACCGGTGACGCGCATGAACGGACTGACAGGATGCCTACTGTCCCTACCCACCCATCTCAAATCCGTGGACCATTGTTCGAACTGGTGCGGTTAAACGGCGGGAGTAACTATGACTCTCTTAATAGTGCGCTGTCAAATGCAACGTCATCCAAGTGGTGACGCGCCAAGGTAACGGGCTTGGAAGGCTAGGGCGAACGGCAGGAGTAACTTCGAGTCTCTTAATAGTGTGCTATCAAATGCGTCCTCCGCAAACCAGTGACGCGAATGAACGGACTGACGGGATTCCCACTGTCCCTACCCACCCATCTCAAAGTCGTGGACCATTGTTCGAGCTGGTGCGGGTAAACGACGGGAGTAACTATGACTCTCTTAATAGTGTGCTGTCAAATGCGTCCTCTGCAAACCGGTGACGCGCATGAACGGACTGACGGAATTCCCACTATCTCTACCCACACATCTCAAAGTCGTGGACCATTTTTCGAGCTGGCGTGGGTGAAAGGCGGGAGTAACCATGACTCTCTTAATAGTGTGCTGTCAAATGCGTCCTCTGCAAACCGGTGAAGCGCATGAGCGGACTGACGGGATTCCCACTGTCCCTACCCACTAATCTCAAAGTCGTGGACATTTGTTCGAGATGAAGCGGGTAAACGGCGGGAGTAACTATGACTCTCTTAATAGTGTGCTGCCAAATGCGTCTTCTGCAAACTGGTGACGAGCATGAATGAACTGACGGGATTTCCACTGTCCCTACCCACGCATCTAAAAGTCGCGGACCATTGTTCGAGCTGGTGCGGGTAAACGGCGGGAGTAACTATGACTCTCTTAATAGTGTGCTGTCAAATGCGTCCTCTGCAAACCGGTAACACGCATCAGCGCACTGACGGGATTTCCACTGTCCCTACCCACCCATCTAAAAGTGATGGACCATTGTTCGAGCTGGTGCGGGTAAACGGCATGAGTAACAATGACTCTCTTAATAGTGTGCTGTCAAATATGTCCTCTGCAAACTGGTGGCACGCAGGAACGGACTGACGGGATTCCCACTGTCCCTACACACCCATCTCAATGTCGTGGACCACTGTTCGAGCTGGTGCGGGTAAACGGCGGGAGTAACTATGACTTTCTTAATAGTGTGCTGTCAAATGCGTCCTCTGCAAACCGGTGACGCGCATGAGCGGACTGACGGGATTCCCACTGTCCCTACCCACACATCTCAAAGTCGTGGACCATTGTTCGAGCTGGTGCGTGTAAACGGCGGGAGTAACTATGACTCTCTTAATAGTGTGCTGTCAAATGCGTCCTCTGCAAACCGGTGACGCGCATGAACGGACTGACGGGATTCCCACTGTCCCTACCCACACATCTCAAAGTCGTGGACCATTGTTCGAGCTGGTGCGTGTAAACGGCGGGAGTAACTATGACTCTCTTAATAGTGTGCTGTCAAATGCGTCCTCTGCAAACCGGTGACGCGCATGAACGGACTGACGGGATTCCCACTGTCCCTACCCACACATCTCAAAGTCGTGGACCATTGTTCGAGCTGGTGCGTGTAAACGGCGGGAGTAACTATGACTCTTTTAATAGTGTGCTGTCAAATGCGTCCTCTGCAAACCGGTGACGCGCATGAACGGACTGACTGGATTCCCAATGTCCCCACCCACCCATCTTAAAGTCGTGGACCATTATTCGAGCTGGTGCGGGTAAACGGCGGGAGTAACTATGACTCTCTTAATAGTGTGCTGTCAAATACGTCCTCTACAAACCGGTGACGCGCATGAACGGACTGATGGGATACCCACTGTCCCTACCCACCCATCTCAAAGTCGTGGACCATTGTTCGAGCTGGTGCGGGTAAACGGCGGGAGTAACTATGACTCTCTTAATAGTCCGCTGTCAAATGCCTCGTCATCCAAGTGGTGACGCGTCAAGATAACAGGCTTGGAAGGCACGGGCGAACGGCGGGAGTAACTTCGAGTCTCTTAATAGTGTGCTATCAAATGCGTCCTTCGCAAACCGGTGACGCGCATGAACGGACTGACGGGACTTCCACTGTCCCTACCCACACATCTCAAAGTCGTGGACCATTGTTCGAGCTGGTGCGTGTAAACGGCGGGAGTAACTATGACTCTCTTAATAGTGTGCTGTCAAATGCGTCCTCTGCAAACCGGTGACGCGCATGAACGGACTGACGGAAATCCCACTATCCCTACCCACACATCTCAAAGTCGTGGACCATTGTTCGAGCTGGCGTGGGTGAACGGCGGGAGTAACTATGACTCTCTTAATAGGGTGCTGTCAAATGCGTCCTCTGCAAACCGGTGACGCGCATGAGCGGCCTGACGGGATTCCCACTGTCCCTACCCACACATCTCAAAGTCGTGGACCATTGTTCGAGCTGGTGCGGGTAAACGGCGGGAGTAACTATGACTCTCTTAATAGTGTGCTGTCAAATGCGTCCTATGCAAATCGGTGACGCGCATGAAAGGGCTGACGGGATTCTCACTGTCCCTACCCACACATCTCAAAGTCGTGGACCATTGTTCGAGCTGGTGCGGGTAAACGGCGGGAGTAACTATGACTCTCTTAATAGTGTGCTGTCAAATGCGTCCTCTACAAACCGGTGACGCGCATTAACAGACTGACGGGATTCCCACTGTCCCTACCCACACATCTCAAAGTCGTGGACCATTGTTCGAGCTGGTGCGGGTAAACGGCGGGAGTAACTATGACTCTCTTAATAGTGTGCTGTCAAATGCGTCCTATGCAAACCGGTGACGCGCATGAAAAAACTGACAAGATTCTCACTGTCCCTACCTACACATCTCAAAGTCGTGGACCATTGTTCGAGCTGGTGCGGGTAAACGGCGGGAGTAACTATGACTCTCTTAATAGTGTGCTGTCAAATGCGTCCTCTGCAAACCGGTGACGCGCATGAACGGACTGACGGGATTCCCACTGTCCCTACCCACACATCTCAAAGTCGTGGACCATTGTTCGAGCTGGTGCGAGTAAACGGCGGGAGTAACTATGACTCTCTTAATAGTGTGCTGTCAAATGCGTCCTCTGCAAACCGGTGACACGCATGAACGGACTGACGGGATTCCCACTGTCCCTACCCACACATCTCAAAGTCGTGGATCATTGTTCGAGCTGGTGCGGGTAAACGGCGGGAGTAACTATGACTCTCTTAATAGTGTGCTGCCAAATGCGTCTTCTGCAAACCGATGACGAGCATGAATGAACTGACGGGATTTCCACTGTCCCTACACACGCATCTAAAAGTCGCGGACCATTGTTCGAGCTGGTGCGGGTAAACGGCGGGAGTAACTATGACTCTCTTAATAGTGTGCTGTCAAATGCGTCCTCTGCAAACCGGTAACACGCATCAGCGCACTGACGGGATTTCCACTGTCCCTACCCACCCATCTAAAAGTGATGGACCATTGTTCGAGCTGGTGCGGGTAAACGGCATGAGTAACAATGACTCTCTTAATAGTGTGCTGTCAAATATGTCCTCTGCAAACTGGTGGCACGCAGGAACGGACTGACGGGATTCCCACTGTCCCTACACACCCATCTCAATGTCGTGGACCACTGTTCGAGCTGGTGCGGGTAAACGGCGGGAGTAACTATGACTTTCTTAATAGTGTGCTGTCAAATGCGTCCTCTGCAAACCGGTGACGCGCATGAGCGGACTCACGGGATTCCCACTGTCCCTACCCACACATCTCAAAGTCGTGGACCATTGTTCGAGCTGGTGCGTGTAAACGGCGGGAGTAACTATGACTCTCTTAATAGTGTGCTGTCAAATGCGTCCTCTGCAAACCGGTGACGCGCATGAACGGACTGACGGGATTCCCACTGTCCCTACCCACACATCTCAAAGTCGTGGACCATTGTTCGAGCTGGTGCGTGTAAACGGCGGGAGTAACTATGACTCTCTTAATAGTGTGCTGTCAAATGCGTCCTCTGCAAACCGGTGACGCGCATGAACGGACTGACGGGATTCCCAATGTCCCCACCCACCCATCTTAAAGTCGTGGACCATTATTCGAGCTGGTGCGGGTAAACGGCGGGAGTAACTATGACTCTCTTAATAGTGTGCTGTCAAATACGTCCTCTACAAACCGGTGACGCGCATGAACGGACTGATGGGATACCCACTGTCCCTACCCACCCATCTCAAAGTCGTGGACCATTGTTCGAGCTGGTGCGGGTAAACGGCGGGAGTAACTATGACTCTCTTAATAGTCCGCTGTCAAATGCCTCGTCATCCAAGTGGTGACGCGCCAAGATAACAGGCTTGGAAGGCACGGGCGAACGGCGGGAGTAACTTCGAGTCTCTTAATAGTGTGCTATCAAATGCGTCCTTCGCAAACCGGTGACGCGCATGAACGGACTGACGGGACTTCCACTGTCCCTACCCACACATCTCAAAGTCGTGGACCATTGTTCGAGCTGGTGCGTGTAAACGGCGGGAGTAACTATGACTCTCTTAATAGTGTGCTGTCAAATGCGTCCTCTGCAAACCGGTGACGCGCATGAACGGACTGACGGAAATCCCACTATCCCTACCCACACATCTCAAAGTCGTGGACCATTGTCCGAGCTGGCGTGGGTGAACGGCGGGAGTAACTATGACTCTCTTAATAGGGTGCTGTCAAATGCGTCCTCTGCAAACCGGTGACGCGCATGATCGGCCTGACGGGATTCCCACTGTCCCTACCCACACATCTCAAAGTCGTGGACCATTGTTCGAGCTGGTGCGGGTAAACGGCGGGAGTAACTATGACTCTCTTAATAGTGTGCTGTCAAATGCGTCCTATGCAAATCGGTGACGCGCATGAAAGGGCTGACGGGATTCTCACTGTCCCTACCCACACATCTCAAAGTCGTGGACCATTGTTCGAGCTGGTGCGGGTAAACGGCGGGAGTAACTATGACTCTCTTAATAGTGTGCTGTCAAATGCGTCCTCTGCAAACCGGTGACGCGCATGAACGGACTGACGGGATTCCCACTGTCCCTACCCACTAATCTCAAAGTCGTTGCCATTTGTTCGAGATAAAGCGGGTAAACGGCGGGAGTAGCTATGACTCTCTTAATAGTGTGCTGTCAAATGCGTCCTCTGCAAACCGGTGACGCGCATGAACAGACTGACGGGATTCACACTGTCCCTACCCACCCATCTCAAAGTCGTGGACCATTATTGGAGCTTGTGCGGGTAAACGGCGGGAGTAACTATGACTCTCTTAATAGTGTGCTGTCAAATGCGTCCTCTGCAAACCGATGACGCGCATGAAAGGACTGACGGGATTTCCACTGTTCCTACCAACACATCTCCAAGTCGTGGACCATTGTTCGAGCTGGTGCGGGTAAACGGCGGGAGTAACTATGACTCTCTTAATATTGTGCTGTCAAATGCGTCCTCTGCAAACCGGTGACGCGCATGAGCGGACTGACGGGATTCTCACTGTCCCTACCCACACATCTCAAAGTCGTGGACCATTGTTCGAGCTGGTGCGTGTAAACGGCGGGAGTAACTATGACTCTCTTAATAGTGTGCTGTCAAATATGTCCTCTGCAAACTGGTGGCACGCAGGAACGGACTGACGGGATTCCCACTGTCCCTACACACCCATCTCAATGTCGTGGACCACTGTTCGAGCTGGTGCGGGTAAACGGCGGGAGTAACTATGACTTTCTTAATAGTGTGCTGTCAAATGCGTCCTCTGCAAACCGGTGACGCGCATGAGTGGACTGACGGGATTCTCACTGTCCCTACCCACATATCTCAAAGTCGTGGACCATTGTTCGAGCTTGTGCGGGTAAACGGCGGGAGTAACTATGACTCTATTAATAGTGTGCTGTCAAATGCGTCCTCTGCAAACCGGTGACGCGCATGAACAGACTGACGGGATTGATCCATCTGTCACAACTGTTTCGTGATCTGGGGGTCATGATCGGTGGACATTTGATGAGTTTGGGTGATTTTCGAAAAGTGATGTCGTCCTCAATAGTGTATTTTTTTATTAAAAAATACACTAATACCAATGACAGCCATGATCATCATACGCGATTCAAGCATAAACTGTTGCTGGATAGTCACCGACTATGTAAATCACACACTGGCACTAAGTATTTTGCTGTAAAATTTTATAATATGATAGATGACGAGTGTAAAGTTCTTTCTAGCAACGCCTTCTGCAAACGACTTAAATGAATCGCTTATTATTAAAAGGGATTAAGTCTATTTAACCAGTTCTGAGAAAAATGAAAAAACTTCCTAACTTAAGAAAAGTTTTTTTTTTGCAAATTTCACTAACTGTTTCATTATTTAAGTGTATAAAAATATTTTGTGTGCGTTTTATTTTGATTTTTGATTTTTTTTTCACCAAAAATAATGTTTGGAAAAATTGCACTTAGGCCCTTTTAATAATGAAAAACAATAATATAGATTTTTTCATAATCTTTATTAAATTAATTCTTTCAAATTCGATAATAAATCAAATAACTTCAAACATAAACAAATATTGTTTCTTTAGTTGCAAAACATAATAAATTCTGAAATTATGTGTTAGAAGGTCATCCAGAATCCACATCTTAATTCTTTCTGGACTTTTTCTCCCATGTGTCTATCAAATTTTTATAAAATTGAACATTTTCATCATCTACCCACCGAATCAGTTGCTTAAGGTGATCAATTTTGGTATCCAGTATTGGATATTTATCACCGATGTAGGCTCTCTGTGAAGGCAAGATTATATTTTGTCTTTTATTTGGCTGTGCTAAATCGAAATGATTAACAAGCAGCCCATTTATGTATTCACGAGTTTGAATAATTCCAGGCATGTCTTTATTATGTACAATATGGTGATACTTCGAAATTGTAAAGCTGACTTTTTGATTTCTATGTACTTTTTTATTAAGGGATTCATTGGGTTATGCATGTCTTTTTATAGTAAGTCGGCCACCATTTCTTCCAATTTAAGATGTCCTCCGTTGATATTTCTTTTACAACAAAATAATTACCTTGACTGGATTGAATGATTTTTTCGGTATATTCGTGTACGGAGTATATCCTGTCAAATTTTCGTAAATGTCTTTTTATGGCACCAAAATCCCTGTCACAAGGAAGAAAGGAGTGTCCTCGAATTGGGAAAAATTGTTGCAGTTTATCAAATCTCTCTGTTTGAATAAGTGTCATACAGAACCTTACTAGTGTATGGTTCTTATTTTGCCCTGGACAGTTATCTGAAAAAAGTCTAAGCTCTTTTGAACCTGGCTCTGCGTAGTTGTTAATAAAGTCCATCAAAAACGAACATACTTCATCTGGTGTCTTTGAAGCTAAGCCTTCATGATAAATGTACTAGTAAGCTTTTCCAGTTTTCAAGTCATGGATGCCAAACACACTCACACTGAGCTGAGTTAGATAAAAAGAGTCTTGAACAGGAACTAATGGTAGTTGTAGGTTTTGCATAAAATCAAACGCTATAGCAGTAATACTGTCTGTTTCTTTTACTTCGGCGGCAGTATTTTTCAATGCAGTGTAAAATTTCTTGGCTCTTGGACGTGCATGGACAATTTTTTCAGCAACAGCTGCGATTTTTGCAGCTTCGCCTAATGACGGACTTTTTATTTTGAGTGAAAGCTCTTCACATTGACAACATGTGTCGGTCTGTGGGCGACCAAAGTGAAGGGCAAAATTTTCATGGAAAAATTTAATATAATAGCTATATTTAACTTTGCTGCTTGGATATTTTGCCTTAACCCTTAGTTGGTAACATCCGACTCTGAGGCGGATGCCAAGTTTTGATGCTGCGCTGAATCCAAACGAATGAATGTACAAAAATTTCGTATTAGGTATGCTCTAGTTGGTTGTCAAAAAGTCCGTAGCCGCCTTCGCAAAAATACGTCTGTGAGACGGGTGTTACTCAGAACGATATATTTCAGTCCATCTCTCAGTCGGCTATTGGTCGAAAGTATGGTGAATGAAAAGGTATAATATATAAAAAAATGTATAAAAATGAAATAAGTCTTGTTTTAATAAAATATATTTGTGTTTTTACTAGAATACATTCGAATAAATATGTACCTAATTATACATATTATAATACCTATTCCGACTGAGCGACGGATGTTACCTATAATGGTGGAACTGTAATATGATCCCCGACTGAGAGACGGATGTTACTTATAAAGTGAAAAAAAGTATGTTACCAACTAAGGGTTAAACATGTCGTACATTAATTTGACATTTAATCTGCAATTTTAGTCATATAAATTTCAACTCATATATAAGTCTTTTCCAGAATAATGTGTCTCCTTAACAGGAAAGGACGATATTATGCTGACGAACTATAGTGTGTTTTCTTCATCAGAAATGGCATGAGTTTTTAAACACTTACCTCGTTTATCACGAGGAGTCAAATTTCTAACCAGTAAAGTTTTCAGTCTTTTAACTCGTTTAGCACTTATTCCGTGTAGACTTAAAAACCTTCTTGCGCATCAATCGCAGAAATAGTGTATTTTTATGCGATTCAATTATGAATATTTTCACCGCTTTTTAAATTATTGGCTTTCTGAAATTTTCCACAGTCATGTCATGTTAGCGTAGTGCTTTAATGTGAAAAATTTTCTGTGATAATTTCATTTCATTTCGTTTCAACACGTGCCTTAGATCGGATTTTTAAATTTAAAAATCAAAAAAATTGGCCAAATTTTACAATTTTGTCCCTTTTCCTATGCCCGCCACTGGCTAACTTTACTTGAAAAATACTATTTTTTACACTACCTTTAATAAATTCGGAAAAAACTGAAAGGAGAGTTTTGAAAACCGAAAGTTTGAAATTTTAGAGGAATAAACATCATTTAAAAATATTCGAATATATCTCCGCCATTTTTATATTTGCTTCTTAAAATTTTTGAAGGTTAAATGCTATTAGTATAGTTGTCTACTATCAAAATTTCCGTTCTATTCCTTCAAAAATAAGCTCATGAATGTTTATAGAAATGTAGACATTTTTACCCTTTTCCTACCCACGCCTCTGGCTTATTAATAGAAATGATGCAAATTGTATTGCATTAGCTCAAATTTCAAATAAGTTTATTCCAATCTTGTTAATTTTGTTTAAAAGTTTTTGATCTTGCTTATTTAGGGGTTCAAAATCTAGCCATTTTCCAAAAATTGAAAAGGCCGCCATTTTGGAATGTCTTCACCTATTTTACTCAAATACAGTACCAGACGACTACTTGAGGGTATCTTACTACCAAAAAAATTTCAGCGCTCTAGATTGAAAACTTCGACCAGAAACCGTGCCTCACGGACGGTTTTTTTTCTGAAATTCGGAGGGACATCCTGTAGAAGTAACACAACTCTAGGAAAATGTTTTTTACGAAAATCAAACGTCAGCCCTAAGGTTTATAAGAGTAAAAAATTTCGTTCATTAATCTTGAAAGATGAAGCTACAGGAGCGTTTTTAAAAATTTAGAGAAATTAATTTAAAAAAAACATCATGTAAAAAAAAATCGAATATCTCCGCCATTTTTCTTATTTACTCTTTGAAATTCTCAAGGGTTGAAGTCTATTAGTATAGTTGTCTACTGTAAAAATTTCAGTTTAATTACTTCAAAAATGTGCTCATAAATTGTTGGAGAAATTTAGCCATTTTTACCCTTTTCCTACCCACGCCACTGGCTTATTAATAGGAAAAATGCAAATTTTGTTGCATGAAATTAAATTTCAAGTCATTTACTTCCAATATTGTGAATTTGATATAAAACTCTTTTTCTATCTAGCTTATACAGTGTGACGATTGTTCGCGTTCTGAGGATCCGGTTTCGTGGTTTGGCGGTACTCACCTTCGGATGTCTCGGGCGCCAGATTTTTGGAAGGGTTTACTCCCTCGGGGAATCTCTCGCTGAATTCCCTGTCGAACCTGTTCACACAATTGACACCGTTGTGGTGCCCTTGTCCCTAAGGTAGCTCACTGGAGACGGAATTAGCCCAGGGGTCGGTTGGTTGGACGCAAAAATCAATAAAATAAAATCGTGCGTGGCCACGTGGTCTTTAGGCACGGAGCCACGAGCGCTGGGCAATTCACGGAGCGAAGATGTGGGCGAGAAGGCGGTTGTAATTGGTAACAATACACACACAAAATAAAACTCACAGATAAATGAAAACAAGCTTTATTTGTATCCCTTATTAAACTAATTTTATTGCAGGTTCGGCGGTTGATCTGAGCGAGTCGTCTGGTCGGTAAAATAATGTAATACGGATTAAATAAAATAAAATGTACGGGCGACGGTTCTTGTTCGCGAAAAATTAATAATACGACGAACGGCGGAGTATTTCGGCCGTGCGCGGGAATAAAAATGTAACGAGAGGTATGGTGCGGTGTAACCCTGCTAATAGTTGCTGAAGACGATAATTTTGTAGAGATACACAGTTTCGCACGGAGACACTCCTGAGGTGCGGCATCCGGCCGGGCTTAACACCGCATGGAAAGACACCTACGCCTCGGGGTGAATCCCTATATGGCCGCGTAACTACTTCGACGTTACCCCCTGACTCGCCGGGCCATACACCGCATGGAAAGTCAGGTATCACGCGTCCGTAGGTACACACACCGCCTAGTGCACTCCTAGTAAGGGCCAAATAATTCTCTACACTACGACAGGGTTGCTGGCACCTAATGAGCCTAATCTATCGGGTACGTCGCTAATCTCGGTGAGGGACGGGAATAAATAAAATCTCGACAAACGGGCACAATTAAATTCGACTCAATATTTGATGGTACCTACCTTGTTATTATTTTGCGGGAATCTCTTGTTGACGGTCGCGGCTTTGCAAAAACGGTTGCGCAGGTACTCTCAATTGCTAACACGGTCACTAATCCCGGAACGGGGCGGAATCAACAATTTTCGAAAACACTTCGTGGACAGTATACTGACTTGAATAAAATGCGGAAGAGCAGAGAGTAACACCGGTCACTATTACCAGACGGGGCGGAAACAATAATGCTTAACACTTTGCAGACAGTAGTAAGTCGGATGAAACCAAGAAAAGCAGAGAGAGAGATTCTTCGCGTTCCGGCCTTATATGCCCGTATCCCTACCGCGGTCGCAATCTAAAAATTTTCATTAAATTTGTAAAATTATCGAAGCCACGCTAGCGATAAACCTTATTTTTCTCTTGGATTAATCAATTTACCTGCGATTGCGGCCGTTATCGCGTAGCGTTATCTCCTCGGCGATTGGAGTCTTCAGCTTCGGTGTATGAATTCGACGATTTAAAAATGTTATTTTTACGGCTTATGTATAAAAAACCAAGTAGGTAGGTATATTAATAATAAATTTAAATATTGGGAAACTAACCGGGACTCGACTTTGCTTCATGATTTGATTGATTTAATTAATTTAAAAATAACAAAAGACAATGAAAAACGTAAATGACTGGGAATCTCTGGCACAACCCCTGACACTAAGACAAAAACGGAGGCCGGATTTCCGGACTTCGTTACATCCCCCCCTCGTCGGATAAAAAAAAAACGAAAAGTTTTTTTTTTTTTAACTTAACTTAACTACCGGGACGGACAGCTCGCTCAAACCTTACAAAATAAACAGGATATCACTTAAAAGAACATAAAATAAACCCTACCTTAAAAATTTACGCCAATGTATTTAATATGTACAATAACTAATCATCTGCCCTAATAAATTTATATATACAAAAAAAATTAATTCACCCCATTACTTTTATTAAACAAACCTTTAACCTAATGAATCTCAAATAGTACAAATTCGGATACAAAGAAAAATGAACTCACCCTGAAAAAAAAAGAAATTAACTTCTGTGGACCTCACTCGCGTGTACTTCCTCCAACATGACGTCGTTTTGGGTTCGACGTCACCCGGACGCAGTATCTCCTCGTCCGCGGTCGAGTCGCTTTGCCACCACCTTCTGCGACGCTCGGCAGGATCGAACATTTCGCTGCGGTCCTAACAGCATACATACGGGTTAATATGGCGGTGCTGAACGCCGAACGGGTGGACGGACAACGGGAAGGCATCAAGGTCGGACGGCGGGGAAAGGCGGATTAGCGACATACGGTTTCAGATCTTTCACGTGGATCCGTCGGAGACGTCGGCCCGTTTCCCCTTTCAAGTCGTACATGACGGGGGAAATTACTTTTGTCACGGTGTACGGGCCTGAATACTTTGGCGCCAACTTCGCGGCGAATCCTTTCAACCCCGAGGACAGATGGTGTTCCGCCCTCATTACTTGGTCTCCTACCCGGCACCTCCAGTCACGGCGCCGTAGGTCGTAGTAATGTTTCTGCTGATTGCTCGCTTGGTTGACCCGGGCCCGCACCAACTCGTACAGCTCGCGTAATTCGCGTAAACGGCGGGTGCGTGGTTCGATTTCGGTGTCGGAAGGGTCTTCGGTCGCGTCTCCCGTGACCGGGAAGGCTGAACTGGGAACGTGGAGTTCCCTCCCCATGTTCAAGAACGCCGGCGTAAATCCGGTTGTCTCGTTGCGTGACGTGTTATAAGCCATCGACAACTCGGCGATTCGCTGGTCCCACTTCTTATGGTCCGCGCCGCAGAACTGTGTCTTCAGAACATGGTCTTCAGGGTACGGTTTTGACGCTCCACCGGGTTACATTGGGGGGAATACACGGGTGTCAGACGGTGACCGATTCCCCAGCTTTCCAGGAACTCCTCGAAACTCTTGCTCGTGAACTGGCGGCCGTTGTCGGAGATGAGGGTTTTCGGGCACCCGAACTTCGTGATTACGGACTCCAGGATCATGCGCGTTATCGGGGCGGAAGTCGCTGAGCGGATGGGACGGCATTCCATCCATCTCGTGAACTTATCCTGGAGAACTACGGCGTAATTATTGCCCTTAGCGGTGCGGGGCAACGGGCCTACCAGATCTATGGAGACGGTTTCCCAGGGTTCGTTCGCGACGGTTGATCGCATCAGACCCGGCGGTTTACGTTGAAACGGCTTGAACTGTTGGCAGTGCTGACACCCTCTGACATACCTCGCGGCTTCCCTGAACATTGCCGGCCAAAAATACTTGGCGGACAGGCGCGCGCACGTTTTCGCCACCCCGAGGTGTCCGGCCGTAGGCGCATCGTGGTTTTCCTCGAAGATGCGGTGTCTCATATCCGGCGGCACGCATATCTTCCACTCTGCGTCTGTTCCCGCTTCGAAGGGTCGGCTGAAATCAGTAATCCGTCGGTGAAGTCGGCCGTCTACGATGCGATAGTCGGGGAAGGCCTCCGGGGTATTCTGTACCCCTTCGAACTTTCTGCGGTACCATGCGTCGGCGCCCCGGTCTTGTCGGGCGGTGCGGGCCGCGCAGATTTCGTCATCGGCCGACGGCGCCTCGGTGGCCGAGCGGGAAAGGAAATCTGCCACCTTGTTGGACGACCCCTTGCGGTAGACCACTTCGAAGTCAAAGGACTGCAAGTGCAAGGTCCATCTGGCGATACGGCCGGCGGGTGATTTCGCCGAGCGTAGGTATTCCAACGCCTGGTGGTCTGTGATAACGGTGAAACGGTAGCCCTCCAGGTACGGTCGCATTTTCTGGATGCCCCACACAATTGCCAGACACTCCTTTTCGGCTACGGTATAATTCTTCTCGGCGTTGCTCAAAGTGCGACTGGCGTACGCAATCACCCGCTCACCATCGTCGCCTTGTTGCGTCAACGCGGCACCGACCCCGACGTCAGACGCGTCGGTCTGCAACGTGAACGGTCGGTTGAAATCGGGACACGTCAGGACGGGGGTCTCGGTAAGACTATTCCTCAGTGTCTCGAAAGCGGATTGTTGTTCGGCTCCCCAATGCCAGCGCCGGGATTTTTTAAGTAAGCTCGTGAGCGGACACGTCAACCGGGCGTAGTTAGGAATAAAACGACGGTACCACCCCGCCATGCCCAAAAATCTGCGCAGCTGTCGGACGGTCCGAGGGGGCGGCACCTCTCGGATACACTTGATTTTATCCGGGTCGGTCGCGATGCCGTCGGGTGTGACAACGTGGCCCAAATATTTCAGCGAACTCGCGCAAAATTCGCACTTATCCGGATTCAGCAGAAGATTGGCCCTCTTGAGCCGGCGGAAAACTTCTTCCAGGTTGGCTAAGTGTTCGTCGAACGTGCGGCCCAACACAATTATATCATCCAGATACGCGAACGCAAAGGGTTCTGTCTCAGGGCCCAAAATCTGGTCCAGGCATCTTTGAAAAGTGGCCCCCGCCGAGTGCAAGCCGAAAGCCATGACGCGGAACTGGAACAACCCACGCCCTGGAACGGCGAAAGCGGTGACCGGCCTACTGTCAGGTGCCAAGGGAATTTGCCAGTACCCCTGCCGAAGGTCCAGACTGGAGATATATCGGGCTTCGCGCAGCTTGTCGAGAATGGCGGAAATAAACGGCAAGGGGTACGCGTCCTTTTCAGAAACCTCATTGACCTTCCGAAAATCAATGCAGAACCTTGGAGTCCCGTCTTTCTTCCGCACTATGACCACCGGTGAACTCCACGGACTGCTCGATGGTTCAATCACGCCTTCCTCCAGCATGCGATCTACCTCCGAATTTACCACTTCCAACAACTTCGGATTCATAGGGCGGTGTCGCTGTTTGATCGGGCCCCCTGGTTTCAACTTAATTCGGTGGCATGCGACGTCGGTAGTCCCTTTAACGGCGGCGAACGCTGATAGCTCGCGCTTCAAGAACGCGTCCAACCGCCCGCGCTGTTCCGGTGTCAAGTGGTCGTGAGGCGCGGGGGCGGTGACCTCATCAGTCGGTAAGCTGGCGCTCGTTTCGTTCTCGGGTGAGGAAGGGACGGTACTCGGCCCCGTGACTGTTGCGCATTCACATTCTCATCCCGACCCCTGTTCATTTTCCGGACGGCAGCTGCGGTCGGGGTTCGGGAGGCGCTTCCTCCCCTCTGGCTCGATCATCACTCTTTCCTCGACCTTCTGTTCGGACGAGACACTCAGGTGGTACGTTTTACCTCGAATCCGGATGCTTCGCGTTCCCGTGTCGATCGCAAAATCGCCGGTACCCAAGAAGTCCATACCCAACACTATGTCCACCGGTAAGGACGGTAAAACTAAGCAGGCGGCCCTCAGCTGGTCTTGTTCAACGTCGATGTTGACCAAATATGTTTCTAGGACCGGGACGTACTCTCCGCTCGCTACACGAGCCGTCGTCCCTTGCAACCGAATTACTTGAACGCCTTCACGACGGCAGAGAGTTGCTGCTTTGGGTCCGATGAATGTGCGTGTTGCGCCTGTGTCCACCAGTGCGTGGAACGTTTCCCCTGCGATGGTCACGCGCAGGAAGGGGCGAGTATCGAGATCGAGGGTTGATGCGGACGGTGAATGTTCGGTGGGGGCGGGTACGGCCGGCGTATTTACCCGCCCCTCATCTCGTTTCCCGAATGGCCGCAGTCACAGTCTCGCGACATAACGCCGGCTTTATTGCACCGGGAACAGAAGATTTTGGGTCGACCTGTACATTGGCTACGGAAGTGTCCGGTCTCCCCACACCTCCAGCACATGATTCGGGGGCTCTCCGGCGGCGAGAACCGAACCGATTTTCGGGGCGCTGTATCGCCGTCAGCATTCGGTATGGGCGGTTGGGGGTTCGGTCGGACTGGGGCGCGCGGTTGCCATCTGTCTCGGCGCGTGTCACTGCCTTTGGCGTAGGCGGGGGTGTGAAATGCGTGTGTTCCGGTTTCTGCTTGAGAAAGTCCGTGAGCGCCCCTCAACTCGCTCAGCACGTCCTGCGCCGATTTCGCATCCTCCATCAGCGTTTCTACGTCTTCGTATCGCCGGCCCCACAACATTTGCTTGATTTCGGGGCGCAGGTTGCGATTTATCCAGTCCAGCTGGCGGTGCGGAGCTATCTGACCATGACGCCTGAACAAGGTCTGCATGGCCGTGATGTACTGTAACACATTCTCATTCGGGCCCTGCACACGGCGGCTAATCTCGGCTTCTAGCTCGAAGGAGTAGTCATTCTTGAAGAAGTAGTTACGAAACGCTAGCAAGAAACTCGGCCACGTTGTCATACTACAGGAGTTGTTCCGGTACCACGCCAAGCATTCCCCCTCCAACAGTAATGGCATCGTGCGGAGCATTCGTTCTTCGCTCACCCCGTATATTTCTCGGAGCTCTTCCAGACGCTCTAAGAAGTCGGTGGCGTCGGTTCGGCCGTCGTATCGCAGGTTCCATGCGGCCACGTTGGGCGGGCCTATCGGTTCGGTCGGTCGGTAAGTCGGCAGGCCCGTCGTGAGGACATATTGAGGGGGTGCATAATGTGTCGGTCCGGGTGTCGAGAACGCCGGTGGGTTCGCGAAGGAGGGTACGGTCAGGCGGTGCTGCGTCGGGTTTGCCGCAGCTCCGCTCGAGGTGTGCGTCGCTGGGGGCATCGTGTTCGTCGTGTTATCGACCAAGTTATCAAAGAAGGTGTTGAGTTTATCCGTCGACTGCCCGGAGGGTCCGCACGCCCCTGATCCTTCTTCGGAAACGGTTCCTTCCACCTTCGACATGATGGCTGAACAACGGACGGAGGGTGGACGACTACGCTCGGTGATGAATGAGGCGGCAAAAAAAAATTCGGTTCGGTCGTACCGTGACGGAGCGTCTATCAGGTCCCTGCTCGGGCGCCAAAAATTATGTGACGATTGTTCGCGTTCTGAGGATCCGGTTTCGTGGTTTGGCGGTACTCACCTTCGGATGTCTCGGGCGCCAGATTTTTGGAAGGGTTTACTCCCTCGGGGAATCTCTCGCTGAATTCCCTGTCGAACCTGTTCACACAATTGACACCGTTGTGGTGCCCTTGTCCCTAAGGTAGCTCACTGGAGACGGAATTAGCCCAGGGGTCGGTTGGTTGGACGCAAAAATCAATAAAATAAAATCGTGCGTGGCCACGTGGTCTTTAGGCACGGAGCCACGAGCGCTGGGCAATTCACGGAGCGAAGATGTGGGCGAGAAGGCGGTTGTAATTGGTAACAATACACACACAAAATAAAACTCACAGATAAATGAAAACAAGCTTTATTTGTATCCCTTATTAAACTAATTTTATTGCAGGTTCGGCGGTTGATCTGAGCGAGTCGTCTGGTCGGTAAAATAATGTAATACGGATTAAATAAAATAAAATGTACGGGCGACGGTTCTTGTTCGCGAAAAATTAATAATACGACGAACGGCGGAGTATTTCGGCCGTGCGCGGGTATAAAAATGTAACGAGAGGTATGGTGCGGTGTAACCCTGCTAATAGTTGCTGAAGACGATAATTTTGTAGAGATACACAGTTTCGCACGGAGACACTCCTGAGGTGCGGCATCCGGCCGGGCTTAACACCGCATGGAAAGACACCTACGCCTCGGGGTGAATCCCTATATGGCCGCGTAACTACTTCGACGTTACCCCCTGACTCGCCGGGCCATACACCGCATGGAAAGTCAGGTATCACGCGTCCGTAGGTACACACACCGCCTAGTGCACTCCTAGTAAGGGCCAAATAATTCTCTACACTACGACAGGGTTGCTGGCACCTAATGAGCCTAATCTATCGGGTACGTCGCTAATCTCGGTGAGGGACGGGAATAAATAAAATCTCGACAAACGGGCACAATTAAATTCGACTCAATATTTGATGGTACCTACCTTGTTATTATTTTGCGGGAATCTCTTGTTGACGGTCGCGGCTTTGCAAAAACGGTTGCGCAGGTACTCTCAATTGCTAACACGGTCACTAATCCCGGAACGGGGCGGAATCAACAATTTTCGAAAACACTTCGTGGACAGTATACTGACTTGAATAAAATGCGGAAGAGCAGAGAGTAACACCGGTCACTATTACCAGACGGGGCGGAAACAATAATGCTTAACACTTTGCAGACAGTAGTAAGTCGGATGAAACCAAGAAAAGCAGAGAGAGAGATTCTTCGCGTTCCGGCCTTATATGCCCGTATTCCTACCGCGGTCGCAATCTAAAAATTTTCATTAAATTTGTAAAATAATCGAAGCCACGCTAGCGATAAACCTTATTTTTCTCTTGGATTAATCAATTTACCTGCGATTGCGGCCGTTATCGCGTAGCGTTATCTCCTCGGCGATTGGAGTCTTCAGCTTCGGTGTATGAATTCGACGATTTAAAAATGTTATTTTTACGGCTTATGTATAAAAAACCAAGTAGGTAGGTATATTAATAATAAATTTAAATATTGGGAAACTAACCGGGACTCGACTTTGCTTCATGATTTGATTGATTTAATTAATTTAAAAATAACAAAAGACAATGAAAAACGTAAATGACTGGGAATCTCTGGCACAACCCCTGACACTAAGACAAAAACGGAGGCCGGATTTCCGGACTTCGTTACAACAGGGGCTCAAAAAATAGTCCTTTTTCCAAAAATTAAAATGGCCGCCATTTTGAAACGGCTCGGCCGATTTTGCTCAAGTGCAATACCAGACCACTCCTTGTGGATATCTTACTCCCACAAAAATTTCAGCCTCCTAGATTCAAAACTGCGACCTGAAATGAGATGACAAAAACCGGATACCTGGAATTTTGAAGGGACACCCTGTAGAAGTGATGGGACTTTTGGAAAGTTTTTCAACGAAAATCCAACGTCATTCCCAAATTTTACAAGGACCCAAAATTTCGTTCACTAATCTTAAAAGATAAAGCCACAGGAGCGTTTTTAAAATCGAAATTTCGCGATTTTGGAGAAATATATATATATATATATATATATATATATATATATATATATAAATATATATATATATATATCGTGGGCAGGTGAATTTTGGAAAACCACTTTTTCGTAATCTGGGGGTCATGATCGGTGGACATTTGATGAGTTTGGGTGATTTTTGGAAAGTGATGTCGTCCTCAATAGTGTATTTTTTTGTTAAAAAATACACTAAAATGCATTCTCGCATATTTTTACTTTAACATTATCAGAGTTCAGAGCAAAATGATAGAAGGATCGTTCTCTTTCTTTGCCACCATCTTTACCACCACGTTTTCGACGTCTGGAAACATCAGTGACAGTAATAAGAGATTGCAGTATATATCTTGCTCGTCTTTAGTAATAAAATAAGAATAAAACTTTTGAAATATTATGTCATTTCGTTCAGAATCACTAAATTTTTTAAATCACTTCATAGCACATCTAGAAAGTAGAAAACATTGAAAAAGTTAAGAATATCTTCTGGTATATGTTTAAAATATCTTCCTTACCTGCAAGGAACACCCTGTTGTCTTGCTAAAATTGTAAGCCCCTTATGGTTAACATATTCAACACCTTCAATCCTGGATTTCTTGATAATGTTTTTCTTATATTTTTCATCATTTCTTATCCCCTTGCGACGCTTTTTTGGTACTTCATCAACATCTGTCACTTAGCCCTCATTTTCATTAAAATGTACTCTTTCTTCATGCATTATTGTTAATAATAATGTCGCATCTCTCTTTAGAGAGCGAGCTTCAGGGACTTCGTAGAAGGGAAAATGGACAAGATCTTTTTATAACAATACAGGTTTATTACTAACAAATGGTCTCAGGGGGTTTACAAAATGGAAATAAAATATAAGTTCAATCTACAAGAATCAATTACAATGGGTACTTACTTTATTCTCATGCTGCTCAAGGTCTATCTTGCCTCAGGGGTGCTCAAGGGTCAGCTCAAGGGAAATGTCACTAGATACCTTTTATCACTCACTCGCCTCGTTGCCTTCTAACTTGCTTCACTCATCAATCAATTCTGTTCTGCCTTTTACTTTCTCATCCTCGCATTAGGTGTTACAAGTCATTCAAACTACTGTGTTAGCATTTTTATACTGCGTTAGCATTTTTACAGTGCGTTAGCATTTTATATTTTATAGAGTTATATACAGTATGTGACATTTCCCTCCGCCTTAGAAGCCCTGCACCTGAAGGGCTAAGGTTTTACCAAAATAGAAACAAACAAACAAAAAAAATCTCTAGGAGAAAGTTTGGCTTTAAGTAATAACTTCTTATAATAACTATCTGAAAATCATAATCTAATACAAAAAAATTACACTTAAATATCTATGTAATCTTATATAAATGCACAATTAAAAAAATTTAAAGAAAGTCCACTGGCAATTAACTTCACTGGCAATAAATCTATTTGTTTACGAGTCTTTGCAACACTTTTTAATAGTCTTAAACTTTAATTGTTCTATCTTAGTTCTTAGAGAAACACCAAAATTACGTTATAGGACTGATTCACTAGCTTGGGCAATAACAGTTTGCTACTGTCATACGGACTGCTCCAGAGGATCCATCATCTGTGACTCTTAGCTTAGGTGACTTGTAGATGGTATGATGTGGTGAGATACGATTATAATTTGCTGATCGTATGTGCACCGAATGGTTCGTAGGAATCTCGTGGGTGTATGCGAGACTCAATGGGCATGGCTTTCCTGACGCAGTCATGTCTTTCCTGACGCAGTCATGTCTTTGTCTTGTGGAATTCCCTCTGCTTTGGTTGCCTCTTTGTCGCCCAGATCCAACCAATCGTGTGGTGTCTCCCAGTGGAGTTGTGGTTATGGTTTGTGCATGGGGTGTTGCTATTCTGTGTTGTTGCTCTGAATCGTTGTGCCAGCCAGTGTTCCCTCGACATGAAATACAAAAAAAATTCATTAACATTGTATAAGTTAAATTAATCGATTAAACATGTTTGATGGCCATCGTTTAAATACTATTCTTACTACAATTCTTACTTCATAAGTACTTATTTTAACTTCAACCTCTTGCATTTTCTTAAATATACTTACTCTTATACTCTTATCTTATTATACTAAATCGTACGATTAATTACTTACTGTTATTGCATGCAAGAAAGATGTTAGTGTTGGTTATAATAGTATAAAAGTTAGCTTGTTACAATCGTCATGCTAAAGTTTACCCTGTATGCTAGTTTATATGGTTACATTCCTGCAAGGACATTAATTATCAAGGGGTTGAGTGTGATCACACTTTGGGTTTTATAATACAGGTTAATTGAAGGCCTTCTACCAGCTGGTCTATACTTTTTATTTCTTGAATCTCCATTATGAATTTCGAATCTTCTCTCGGATATTTGCTGTAATCAGTTTTCATTAGTGTTTTTCGCTTCTTCATATAAAGGATAATTATACATCGAGATTAATATAAATATTGTAAATATTATTAATGTACATATAATTGCTATGACTAATAAGTCATGATGATTGTTATTATCTTCAGCATTTACTTTGGGGCAGTTGAGCAAGAATCAGAAGTTTACGAGCTTTAAAACATAGGTACATAGCTAAAATTGATAGAATTATAGTCCAAATATAGAACATAGAGTCTGCTGATAAATTTTCAAGTCCGAGCAAATAATTATTTTGGATTATTATTTTGGATGTTCCATGAGGAAAAATTTTTATCTCATGTGAAGCTACTGTTAGGGTTCACAAGATAAAATTCACTTTTTAAAAAACTAATATTTATTAAGTTCCGATTACAAACTATAATTTCATCGAGAGAGGCATAAGATGGTAAAGCCGAACAACTACTGACTGTACATCGAGTGCGTAAGAGAATTTATAACTTCTTGATGTAAACATTATACAGGATACATATGGGAGCCAACCCTCCTTGTATGGTAGTCACGTAGGCACGAAGTGCCTGATGCATGCAACTGGTTAGTAAGAAATGACAATAAATTATCAATAACATAAATAATTAAATACAGAATAAAGTTGTTTTAATCTGGTAGATGGCTGCTAGACCCTTTCAAAGGAAGTTTATAGTATATTGCATCAAACAGGGTGCGGGCAGGCAACGACCAGATAAATATTTAAGAAATGTGTTTGTTCAACAACAAACTTTGTTAAGGAGTAACAAATTTGTTTATAAGAGGACTCTCACGAATGTTAATGATGAACTAAATTTGAATACATAATTCTATGAGTCTTAATATGCTAAATTAATAATAATTCTACTTGATAATAACTAATTATTGTTCTTGCACATACACGTTAATGTTTTCACACATAACACCTCCCGGCGAAGTTGGAAATTATAGAGAATTAGAATTTCCTCGATGAGTGTGATGTCTTGCGTGGCATCGAGTTCGTCGATAATGGGGTTACTTCTTGTTGGAACGATATTTCATCTAGGGCGTGAATCGAGGTTCTGCTTGAATGGCGTCTAGTAACTGGTGACTGTACATTGCAGTAATTAAAGATTTATGCACAGCAACCTGGTCGTTTATCGTTTCCATCATCGTCAGAACCGGAACTTTTGAAGTACCCAATAAGATGACGTAGTATTCCGCATTTACGGCAGCACCACCAAGTGAGGATGAGAGAGAATGCAATGATTGTTAGAATGGCAAAGGTACCCAGATGTTTCGTTGCAAAGGACTGTTTACCAAGTTGGTTTAACATGTCTTCTTGTTCCGCAAGTTTGTGAGAGGCGGTATTTAGTTCATCTAGGTTTATGTTGTTAATTTTGATCATTTTTAACTTGATGGGATCATTTTTCTTAATGCCCTCGCAGCAATCGAAAGGAACTTGAGGGATGATGCCATTTTCAGAGTAGTTGGATGACTTGTCTTCTTCTGCATACAACTGCGTGGCTCCAACGTAGGCACTGCATTTTGGTTGCATTGTTATTATTGAACTCTGCTTGATAATTTGAGTTCTGGTAGCATCGGTCGGGCAGGTGGAGACAATTGGGAGTCGATTTGATATGACAGCGATCCATTTGTTCTTCTTTAGTTTAATTAAGTTGTAGTCTTCAAATTGCATGACGACAGGCTTGCAATTGTTTGTGGAGAGTTTCGCAATCAAGTCGAATTCGCATGGGGGATTTTCTACAGATAGTGGGACTACATTTTTGCAGAGTGATGTATCTCCTGGCATTGGTTTATGTTACTTAAACGTAAGTATTGTCTGTTGTCCTTTGACAACCCTATGTATTTTGATTCCGGTAGAATTGCATGAAATGTATCTGTGGTCACACCTCTTGTAGGAATAGAATATAAGTGATAGGTTGAATATAATTCATTTGAAACTAATGGAATTTGTAAAATAAAGACTAATCTTTTATCGGTCTGGAACGCTTCAAGGTTAATAACGTCTATAATTTTTGGCAAGTTGTTATAATTAGGCTGCACAGGTAAGTTGTTATGTTCTAAAGATTTTGAAATTAAAACAAGCTGATCCATAAGCTCATCTGATTTTATTATGGAAGGATGAAGAACCTTAAGTTTTGCAAACGTAAGGCTTTCGGTAATGTCTTTGAGTTCGCTCTCGATTAAGACGTATGATTCTAGTAAACTTTCGCAAATACCGATAAGATTGATTTGCTTTTCGAGAAGTCTCTTTTCATCTGAAAAGTTGCCTAAGGCAAGCTGTATCTGGACTAAATCTTCATTAAGAGTTTGTTCGTCTATTTGCAAGTTTCTGACACTAGTATTGAAGGTTTTGATAGTAGCTGACACGATTTGGATCTGATTTCGCAATAGCTCTTGTATTTCAACGTCATCTTTTTCTAGCTTGTCTATGCATTTATTATAATACTCGCCATCGGACGCATCAAGATTACCTGTTATCGATTTCCAAATTGAACCGAGTCCATTTAAAATGCCTCGTTTGGATCTTTTAGGTGTCTCGAGCATTACATTTCTGAAAAGATAATTAATTCGGCTAGAAACTGCATCTAGCGTCTTGTAGTGGGCTCTCATGGAGATCGCAAAGGAGTTCTGTTCATGAGAATTATTGGGGGAGTGTAAACTTTGCGAGAGCGTATCTAGAATTAATTCGTTGTGATTAAATGCATCGTATATTAAAGATAGATCTTTATAAACTAATAATTTCCAGTGGTCGTTTGATATTTTTATATCGTTTTCCCTTTCATAATATAATCCCACGGTGTTTTCGACTGGTGAGATGGTGACCTGAGTTTGGGTTACTGTCCAGAAGATGGACCTGCAACAACAGATTCGTTGTCAGGGCTTATTAAATTTGATAATGGTTCGTCGTCAGATGAACTAAAATAAGGTTCTTATCGTCGGAGATATAAGGCTTGATTTTGTCGATATTGATTATATATTTCCTAGAATTTAACTTAAGTTCTATGTTACGTTCATTTACTAGACGCAAGATTTTGTATGGTCCTGTATAGCGGGGAGAATGTTTCTTTTTGGGAATATTTTTCAGATATACTAGTTGTCCTACCTTGTATTCTGGTAAGGCATTATGAACATGACTGTCAAAACGATCTTTAGCTTTTTGTTTTGAGAGGGTGATGTTGTTCTGGATTTTAGGGTAGAAATGGTTAGACCATGTTTTCATTTCTTCAATTTCTAGATTGGTGATCGCCGCATCGTTTGACGCGCTAATTAAATTTCTAGTAATGTCTAAATGACCAAAGATTGTTTCTTGGGGAGTGAACCCTGTTGAACTATTTTTGCTGTTGTTATATGAGCTGATAATTAAAGGGATAGCGTCGATTAAATTGTCATTTGGGTTATCATTAGAAAAGCATCTTAGACTGTCAGCGAGGGTAGCATGAAATCGTTCAACGCTGCCGTTGCTCTGGGGGTGGTCTGAGGCACTGAATGTTAATTTTATATCGTAAAGTTTACAAAATTCTTTAATAATATTATTATTAAATTCGCTGCCTAAGTCTGTGTGTATTCTTTTAGGAATAGGAAAGTGTTGAAAATAAATTGCGAGTTTTCTTTTCACGGTCGAACCTGTTTTGTCTTCTAGTTCGTATATCTGAGCGAATTTAGAAAAATCGTCAATAATAGAGAGGAATGAGTGTTTATCATAATCGAAGGTGTCAATGTTTATGCGTTCGAATGGTCTATTGGGGGTTTCTGTTAATACAAGAGGATAATCTAGGTTTTTACGATTTATTTTCGCTTTCGTACATGTTTCGCATGATTTTACAAAATTCATCACGTCCTCTCTCATGTTTCGCCAATAATATTTTAGCTGGAGTTTTCTAAGGGTTTCATTGATGCCTTTATGGAAGTTCTGAGGGTCCAGGTGAATCATTTTAATTATCGCTTTCCTTTCGTCCTTAGGAGGATCTCTAACTATTACGTCATGGCAAATGACAAATTTAACATTTTTATCTTGGAAAACTTGACTTAAAATTTTAGGTAGGGCGACGTTTTTAATTGCTGGCAAGTAATAGGTATTGTTTTCAGGAAGAAAGTCTGCAACTGCGAGAAATGCTCGAAAATAGCACGGATTAAAATCGCGTGGTTCGCGTTCGATTAAGTAAAACTTTTTGTTTTTGTTCGTCATACTGTGTTTTATTTCGATTTTGTCTGTAAAAGTGAAGTCGTCGTCGTTTATGTCCTCCCGTATTTTGTTCCAGATTCGTAAGTCTTCGTTTGATCTAGGATTGTTTGGCATGCAGAAAATTACATCGTGAAAACTCTTATGAAAAATTGAGTGGTTCGAGTGATTTATTTTCTCGTAACTGACATGAATGTTTTCTATGTAGTTTTGCCACTTTTGCGGCGTGGTAAGAGCTTTAATTTCGTCTTCCAACCGAATTACATTTATAGCAATCCGAGACAAGGCGTCTGCGTTGCCGTTTTTCTTGCCTGGCTTGTAAATTATTTCGTAATCATATTCTTCCAGTTTGAGTCTCCAGCGACTCAATCTAGAACCTGGATCTTTGACAGAAAACAGCCACTCGAGGGGTTTATGATCTGTTACGAGCTTGAATCGACGACCGAATAGGTAAGGGCGGAAATGTTTGACTGACCACACTATTGCTAGTAATTCGTGGTCAATTACGGAATACCTAGTTTCTGCGGGGTTGAGACTTCTAGAAGCATAAGCGATTGGAAGATCTTTACCTATAGGGCCTTGTGAGAGGACAGATCCGATCGCGAAGGCACTTGCATCGGTAGTTAAAATAAACTCTTCGTCGAATTTTGGGTACTGCAAAATTGGGGCTTCCGTGAGAATCTTTTTGCAAGTCTCGAATGCCTTCACGCATGAATCACCAAACGTGAAAGGGACTTCTTTCTTTAGGAGATTTGTCAGGGGTTTTATGATTTTGGAATAATCTTTTACAAACCGACGGTAGTAACCGGTTAGGCCCAGAAATTGTTTGACTTCCTTAGTGTTTTTAGGTTGCGGAAATCGTTGGACTACATCTATTTTTGAGGGGTTTGGCTTCACCCCATTTTCGGTGATCAAGTGCCCAAGGTATGCAACTTCCTTCCTGAGGAACTCGCACTTGTCAGGCTGAATTTTGAAATTTGACTGTCGGAGTCTTTTGAAAACATTCTGAAGTCTTTCAATGTGTTCCTCGAGGGTGCTGGAGTAGATTATGATGTCATCCATATAGACGAGACATTGTTCACCTTGGAGACCTGTCATAACGTTATCCATAACCCTTTGGAATGTCGATGGCGAATTTTTCAAACCAAAAGGCATACGCATAAATTCAAAATGACCATTTTCAACCGAGAAGGCAGTTTTGGGAATATCCTGAGATAGAAGTTCTATTTGGTGGAAACCGGACGCTAAATCAAGCGTAGTGAAAAATGAACATTTACCTAGTTGGTCGAGAATATCGGAAATAATTGGCAGAGGATATTTGTCATTGACCGTTAGTTCATTGAGTTTCCTGTAATCAATGACGACTCTCCATTTTTGGACGCCAGAGGCGTCTAATTTTTTCGGGACGACCCATACAGGAGATGACCAGGGGGAGACAGAGGGCCGAATGATGCCTTGGTCAAGCATAGTTTGGATTTGAGATTTAACCTCCTGTTTGTGAATTTGAGGGTAGCGATAAGACTTCGTGAAAACAGGTTTGTTGTTATCCGTGTTGATCTCATGCTTGATAGCGTTAGTAAATGACAGTTTGTCACCATCTAAGAAAAATATGTCTGAGTACGAAATGCACAGGTCTTGGATGAGTTGGGTTTCTTCCTGGTTTAAATGTTCCAACCTGAGATTTTTAAGAACCGTATCTATTCTGGACTGGTCCATAGAACTATTTTCAGAACTGTCGATTGAAAATACCTCGGTCTCTTCAAATTTTTCCAATTCAATTAGAGGGAGTTTTATTTCGATATCTGATGTAGAAATGTTTATAATGGAGGTGATAAACGAATCCTTGTCGACACGTACAAGGGCGCTTGGGATTCGCACCGTTTTTCCGACGTCTATGCGTGGACAAATAGCGGATTTGTAATTGCAAGGAGTGCTCCTCATTCGTACGTACGATATGGTGCGAGCGGGAATTTGAACAATGTTTTGAGCGGACTCAGTGACTGGTCTGGCACCAGGTGAGATTCGCGAACTAGTGTCAATCGCTTGCGACTGAGAGTTTGCCAATTTCTTGGCGAGAGAATTTTGCAGCAATTCACCATTACTGTGGAAATTGCCAGAATTCGAATTGAGTTTACACTGAACGGGAGCCGAACTATCGGCTGCTTGTCCCTGGTGTTCACGCGAGCTAACGTGGGTTTTTCCTGGGACGGCTTCAGGGTTTTTGAAATCCCTTACCAAAGGGATATTGCGGAAGTTGGTATGTAATATTCTATTGGGTATATCAATAGTGCAATCATATTGTTGTAAGAAATCCAGGCCTAAAATTCCGTCATGTCGAATATTTAAATTATGTACATATATTTTATGGGGAATGCTTGCGTTAGGATTAGGTAAATATGTATAGCTTTGAGAAACAAAAATGTCTTGATTAGAAATGCCATGTATAATAATATTTTCTGAGCAGAGTTTACTGTGATCACGTATGACGTGGGGTTTGCAGAGTGAAATAGCGGCACCGGTGTCTATGAGGAATTTATTACCGGCTTTATCTTCGATAAAAAATAAATTATCAGAATTTGTGTTTAAAATACCAGCTCTTCGAATGGATTTACTATGGAATTCACGACCGGGCAATCTTGAGAGTTCGGAGACAGATCGCCCGTTTCTGTCTCCTCGTGGGAGTTTAAATGGTTGGTTGTTGGGTTCCTCTGAATGACAGGTGTTCTCTCAAAAGGCGGGTTATGATTGTTATTTCGAAAGTTTTGATTTTGATTAGTAAAGGGTGGCCTAGGAGCGTATTGCGGATTATTTTGCGGTTGCCTAGGGATATTTTGAAAATTTTGTTGTTGCTGGTTGTTATAGGTTCTTTTTCGACATTCTGTTATTAAGTGACCCTGATTTTTGCAATAGTTACAAAATTTTGTGTCTTTTCGCTGGTCAGAAGAAAAGTTTGATTTCGGGACGATCCTTTGAATAGTTTTTGAGTCTTTTGACGAATTTTTATTCCTCAAATAATAAATATTTTCCTCCTCAATTATGAACTGAACTGCCTCGTCAATTGACTGTGGTCTTTGTGCACGAATAATCGAACCTATCGGATCATCAAGCCCAGCTAGCACTGTTTTTAGACCGATTCTTTCATGAGACTCATTTAGAGCTTCTTTAGTTCTAGCGTCAATATCTTCATCTAAAGCTACTGTGTTTCTTAGTTTTGTTAATAAATTTTCGATTCTTTGCACGAAGGCTCTGGGTGTTTCGGAGGACTTTTGAATACAGGTAGTTAAATCCCTCAGCAAGGATTCAGTGTCCCTACAATCTCCAAAATGACCTATTAGCAATTGCCTAATGCTGTTCCAATCGTTGAGACTTCTCGAAGAGATAAACTGTCTAGCTTTTCCTAATAATTTATTTTTTAGAATTAGCAGAAAACCTGGCATGATGCCGTCGTCGATTTGACCGACAACGAATTCGCAGGCGGAATTAAAATCGCTAAGGGTGGCTTGGTCGCCGTCGTATTCAGGAATCAGAGAACTTAGGGATTGCAGCAGTTTTAAATTGTCAACAAAATTATTAGCATTTTCGTTTGCCATCTTGTAATGAGTTATATGTATAGGTATAAAATTAAAATGCAGGCGTTTCCGCAGTAAATATGAAAAGTGTCAATACCAATAATACATGTAACCTATAATAATTTATGTGACGTTCTTAAGGTTCAAGGGGCCTGTTCAGTTCTAATTACATGCAATATAAAAATAGGAAACATAGGAAATAGTAGGTAATGATTCAGAGAGCTGCTAGATCATGTGTAATATTTAACTTAACAAGCCAAAAATAGGATGCGATGAACGGTGAGCGTTATTCAATAATTATTATTGTCGTTGTGATATAGATGTCAAATAATTTAACGACTCGATAAAATTATAGTTGATTATTTTACAAACTTACTCACGATATTAACTGCGAGAAAACTTAATTTTGTTTAATCGGAAAAAGAAAATTTATTTATTTATTTATTCAATATTAGTATATAAAAAATTTTTTGTAGTAAGTAAGTGCACTTTTCTCGTAACCTAGAAATTTGATTCTATGTAGAATTGAACATAATAAGAAAGTTTTGACCTTTCTTAAATAATTTTAAACATGTAGGTATAGTAACTCGCAACCACAAAAGCAATTCGAAAAAAATCAAAATACAGGGGATGTAAAGAATGCAAACACTTACAGTAACAGCCCTCGAAGTTGGAGCTTCATTAGTCCGTCAAGATGAAGTACTGGAGTAAAAAGTGTCTTCTCAGGAGAGGGGCCGCTGAGTTTTCACTTTTCTTGAAATCCTACTGACTGCGCCAATTTTAGGGTTCACAAGATAAAATTCACTTTTTAAAAAACTAATATTTATTAAGTTCCGATTACAAACTATAATTTCATCGAGAGAGGCATAAGATGGTAAAGCCGAACAACTACTGACTGTACATCGAGTGCGTAAGAGAATTTATAACTTCTTGATGTAAACATTATACAGGATACATATGGGAGCCAACCCTCCTTGTAGGGTAGTCACGTAGGCACGAAGTGCCTGATGCATGCAACTGGTTAGTAAGAAATTACAATAAATTATCAATAACATAAATAATTAAATACAGAATAAAGTTGTTTTAATCTGGTAGATGGCTGCTAGACCCTTTCAAAGGAAGTTTATAGTATATTGCATCAAACAGGGTGCGGGCAGGCAACGACCAGATATATATTTAAGAAATGTGTTTGTTCAACAACAAACTTTGTTAAACCCAGGGTTAAGGAGTAACAAATTTGTTTATAAGAGGACTCTCACGAATGTTAATGATGAACTAAATTTGAATACATAATTCTATGAGTCTTAATATGCTAAATTAATAATAATTCTACTTGATAATAACTAATTATTGTTCTTGCACATACACGTTAATGTTTTCACACATAACACTACAATCACTTGTTGGTAACTACCTAAACATGTCTTAAAAAAATCAGAGTCAGAGATGGCCAGCCCCTGGTCAGATTTTCCAAATTTTTTTTTTAGCTTTCAAATTTACACTAAAAGACTCAATATATTTGCATAAGTATTTGCTCAGAGACCGAATGTTCAGTTTTTTCTAAATTTTTTTTTTTTTAATCGTGTTTTTTTTTTAAAAAGTCTTTTTTTTTACACAAACTTCTACATTGTATGTGCTATCTCTAAACTCCGATTCTGCCTAAAAGCTTAGGGGAATTGAGCTTTGATAAGCTCTGGTTTTAATTAACATTTTCTAGTAAGCGTCAGCAGTTATTTATGTGTGCAGACGAATGCTTGGGGAAAATTGGTTAAAATAAATCAAGGCTGCCATCAAGTACTCCATCCTAAACAAAAAAATATACATTAGACAAATACATATTAAATAAGTTTTATTTGATCATGCATAGGGGATAAGAATTTTTTGGACTCTCATAAGGGATTTCATAAGGGCTGTTTATAATGTCGCATCTCTGACGATGAGGGTTATTTAACGTCACATTGACCGTTGAGGGTAGTTTAACGTCATTTCGGACGTTGAGGGTAGTTTAACGTCATTTCGGACGTTAAGGGTAGTTTAACGTCATTTCGGACGTTGAGGGTAGTTTACCGTCATTTCGGACGTTAAGGGTAGTTTAACGTCATTTCGGACGTTAAGGGTAGTTTAACGTCATCTCGGACGTTGAGGGTAGTTTAACGTCATCTCGGACGTTGAGGGTAGTCTAACGTCATTTCGGACGTTAAGGGTAGTTTAACGTCATCTCGGACGTTGAGGGTAGTTTAACGTCATCTCGGACGTTGAGGGTAGTTTAACGTCATTTCGGACGTTGAGGGTAGTCTAACGTCATTTCGGACGTTAAGGGTAGTTTAACGTCATTTCGGACGTTGAGGGTAGTTTAACGTCATCTCGGACGTTAAGGGTAGTTTAACGTCATTTCGGACGTTGAGGGTAGTTTAACGTCATTTCGGACGTTAAGGGTAGTTTAAAATTCTTCACTAATTATTATAAAGGTATTTTGGTTTTTAATTGTTACGAGTTCGAATTATTAACAGGAAGGGGTAGGAATGGTTCGTAATATGGTAATATGCGGGAAACATGCACTATTTCTGTTTTTGACTTTAAACTCTTTCCTTTCCTAATTTTATAATCTACTTCGCCAATCTTTTCAATTACATAATATGGGCCTTCCCATTTTAACAGTAACTTGTCTGCTTTTCCTACTTTTCTAAATAATCTCGTAATCAAAATCTTGTAGTTTAATTAACCATCTCGCTAAACGTGAGGTTGTATTACTAGAACTTTTTAGAAAGCATAAACTATGGTGATCGGTAACAATGGTAACAGGTTTTCCAAAAATAAAATGACGAAAATATGTTAGTCCATAAATTGCGGCTAGTGCCTCTAGTTCTGATATCGTATAATTTTTTTCGGCTTTTGTTAATGACCTGGAAGCATATGCAATTGGGTGCATTTTTTAATCTACTTTTTGCAGTACTATCGCTCCTAGGCCCTCGATTGAGGCGTCAGTCCTTAATTCGCAACCAATTTTGGGATTAAAATGAGCTAAAACAGGTGGCTCTGTTAATTTATGTTTCAATGTTTCGAAAGCATTGTTTTGTTCAGTTGTCCAAATAAACTTCGTGTTTTTTTCTAATAATTTAAACAGAGGTCGTGCAATTTTTGAGAAGTTATTAATAAATTTTCTGTAAAAGGAAGCTAAACCTAAAAAACTTTGTAACTTCTTTTTATTAACTGGGATAGGAAAATTTTTGATTGAAATTAGTTTTTCCGGGTTTGGTCTAATTGAATTTCTATCTACAATATGTCCGAGGACTTCAATTTCGTCTTTGAGAAATTCCCAGTCTGGCTGGGAGCCTGTTGTTTCTCTTGATAGATGTCGCTCTGTCTCGAGGCCACTGGTAACCGGCTGAATGAGATTCCATATAGGGTTTTCGATTCATGCAGCGATTCATATCCTTCCGGACTCTCCAATATAGTACGCTGACGAGGTCTAATGAGACCGAAACGGCCGTCCGTGCTTTTGGTAGTCTGGTTGGATGTGTGTTGCTGCCTGAGTCGAGAAACTCTTTATTTGGGTTTTCGGGCGCTCCAGACTTGACAACTGTCAGGACGATGGGTTAAAACCCGACTCCAATACGACAGGCTATTGATTTGCTTTATACTCATTAAGACCTACCTACCTATGGTTTGTTGTGACTTTTGAGTATACTTCGGCTTTTTAATATGCATTACCTTATGTGACCTGTTAATTAACCGTGTTTGACCTCTTACTTGCGAAGTGTCGACATTGGCTACAGGTGTCATGTTAGCTGATGTGCTCAGAGCATTGTCCTTAACTCGGCGCACTTCCGAGGTTTTATTTTGCTTACTAATCACGGGGAACGATTCATTATTTGAATTAATTTCTTTATTTAAACAAATTTTTGTACGCAATTCTCTATTTTCAAAGGAAATGAATTTATTTTTCAGGTCAATTATTGCACTAAATTTTTTTAGAAATTCCGCTGCTAGGATAAAAGGCACGGGAAGGGAATCAACGACAGCGGCGTTGCATGATGTTATTAAAGCACCTAGTTTTAATTTAAATTTTACGTTTCCTAAAGTAATAACTTTGTTTCCACCGGCTGTTATTAAAGATATTTTTTGTCGTGATTGCAAGTTTCTTATGAATTTTTCTGCTACGTCTTTCCGAATTATATTAATATCTGCTCCTGTGTCAATTAAAACTTGAACAGAATTTTCGTTTATCTGGGCATTAATTGTTAAAATTTGGGACTTGTTGGGACTGATTGCTAATTCGTAGTTTTTTGATTGATTTTTAATTGGATATCTTCTGAATTTACATTTACTTGCTAAATGATTAGTCTTTCCACAAAATATACATATAAGTGAGTGATTTTTAAGGCTAATTCTATTAGATTGCGAAAGTCCTGATTTTGACCCTAAGTAATCGACAATAGGGGGGTTTTCTACTATCTTATTTAGTTTAAATTTTTATTGGGCCAGCTGGACGGTTGTGAATTGGCAAATCTACAGCTATTGGAAGGATGATTATTCCGACCACAAAATATGCAATTGGGAAAGTTATTTTTGGGCGTATTTGCAAAATTATTTTGATGAAAATTATTATCTCTACACTGATTAGATAAGTGATTATTTCGTCCACAAAATTTGCATTTAGGGAAGTTGTGCCTGGTTGCATTTGAGTAGTCATTATTATAACGACGTGGACTCCGATAATAATTATTATTTTGACTATTAAAATTATTTGATCTGGGACCTACCACTGGAATCATGAAATACCTATTATTTTTGGTATGATTTTGATTAAATCGAGGTCGATTATCTGTTCTGAAATTCTCGGGGTAATGCTGATTGCGTGGGGGTGGGTTTGAATAATTATAATATTGATTTCGATCAGTAATTTGCAATTTTGACATTTCAGATAAGGGTAAGACTTCCTGAGTCGGATTTGGACTTTTAGTGTCTATTATATCATCTACTCTTACAATGATTTCTTTTAAATCTTGAATGGACTCTACTTTGTTTCTTATTGTCTTATATGTCGTGTTATATTTAGCGTTTATCCCTCTCTCAAAATGTTTTATAAAAGTTTTGTCGGTCATGTCCTCATCATAATCAAAAGCTAAAGTCACTAAAGCGTAAAAGTATTCTCTCAATGTTTCATTCTCTTTCTGTTTTCTATTTTCAAAATTAAACTCTGCCGACATGTCATTTGCACAATTATTAAATTCTATTTCAAAATCTTTCTTGATGTTTTCCCAATTTGACTCAGGCTTACTTTTTACATATTTTTGATACCATCTGTTTGCGGCTCCATCAAGAAAAGTTCCGAAATAAGATATTCTTAAATCATCTGACCATCCGTTGGCAATACTACACCTGTCATAACTTTTAATAAATGTGATAGGATCGGATTTTGCAGGGTCAAAAATGGATGGGCTTATAAATTGAGGAACCACTGGTGATTTATTTGACTTTAAAGCTTGTGAGATTGTCACGTCCGCCATGGGGCTAATTTGATTTGAAGTGTCGACAAAAGATGGTGTTTCGGTACTTTGTATGGGGTTCTGAAGGTTTCCACCCAACTCAGGGGCTTCAATTGGTCTAGGGGGGGAAGTTGGCAACGTTTCGTGATTTTTTGAGAAAGATTTATTTGCGGCGAAAGGGGGTGCAGAATTGGGTGGGCTTCTAGTTAAACTAGTTGAGGGCTTAAAAACTTGTACTTGTTCAGTGCTACGTGAGGGAAGGTTAAATTTAGAGAAATCTAGATCAAGTTTTAAAATATTCTTTTTAGCTTCACTGCGAGTTATTGGTTTATCAGGGTTCATGGGAAGTTATTTTTTAAATTGAGTGATAAAGGTTAGTGAAAATAGGAACGAAAGGGCGCCTCCACCATATGTCGCATCTCTCTTTAGAGAGCGAGCTTCAGGGACTTCGTAGAAGGGAAAATGGACAAGATCTTTTTATAACAATACAGGTTTATTACTAACAAATGGTCTCAGGGGGTTTACAAAATGGAAATAAAATATAAGTTCAATCTACAAGAATCAATTACAATGGGTACTTACTTTATTCTCATGCTGCTCAAGGTCTATCTTGCCTCAGGGGTGCTCAAGGGTCAGCTCAAGGGAAATGTCACTAGATACCTTTTATCACTCACTCGCCTCGTTGCCTTCTAACTTGCTTCACTCATCAATCAATTCTGTTCTGCCTTTTACTTTCTCATCCTCGCATTAGGTATTACGAGTCATTCAAACTACTGTGTTAGCATTTTTATACTGCGTTAGCATTTTTACAGTGCGTTAGCATTTTATATTTTATAGAGTTATATACAGTATGTGACAATAATATCAACAAAATGACATACAAACTATTATTATTGTGTTTCGTTTAGATAGATTTTTTGAGGTTGGGTTGCATTCTAATAAAATGAACGGTAATTTCAAAAGGTACTAAGTCAAGCGACTTGGGCCCTTTTAAAAATAAACTGAAGTAAACGCCATTCAGTAGGCACATTTTTTGTAATAGTGGCACTTGGTTCCTTTTACTACCAAACAATTCGCCTATATTGCTTCAGTAAAACGCCATGTATACCTCAAAACGGCTGAAAAGTGACTTAGTCCTTTTTAATAATAAGCGATTATTGCATAGATGATTTTTTGAACGAAGGAACTATAGTTTTTTAATGTATACTTCTAGTTAATGGCCGGGTAATACGCTCGGTGAAATCTTTAGGTGTTTTTTGTTTTTTAGATTTTAGACTAATTTTAAATTGCATTGACGTTGTGTAAGACTCTTATAAAGTTAAAACACTATAATATATATTATTATTACTGATTACTGACTTTCCGCCGACAAACGTAAGTTTTTCCCAAGCCCCAGGGTGGCCTGTCACAGGCGATAATACATATTCACAATTGAATCGCGTGAAAATACACTATTTCTTCGATTTATGCGCAAGAAGGTTTTTTTTAATCAAAAAAATACACTAATAAAATCAGATTATAGTATTGAACTATATTATTGCACCTATTCTACCAATCTATACTATTATGAAGGTTATATTTATTTATTCCAGTTAACTTTCTATTTTTAACTGGAGGAAGGAAATAAAATTTAAAATTAAATATGCTTCTCTACGCTCTCGGTTCAGTTTCATGGCATTCTTAAATCTGGAGAACAAGATTTAGAGTGAACAAAACAGAGGCAAAATAAGTATTTACCTGTCTACCTACCTGCCTTACTAAAATATATCAATATTTTTAAATTTTTGTAGATTTCCTAGAAGGCAAATCAATCACTAATATATCGTGACATTAGCTTAGGTATATAAAATACACTAAAATTAAGTTTTGCGATTTGTTTTTGTAACTGTAGCTGTTATTTAATTCCGGCCTAATAGTTGCGATCAAGATTAACAAACCATGAGTGAAATGCAAAACAGGAGAAAGAACAGTTTTAGTTCTAATGATTCTTGTTCAAGTTCTGATAGTGATAGTAGTGATGAGGTTGATAATATTCATGAAAGGGTCAAAAGAGATTATGGGTAAGTACTTTTTTCATATTTATTATTTATTATTACCGATATGCGCTTTAAATTTTAGATTTTTCTGATTTGCGTTTCTATCATAAGTTTGATAATTATACTACTTCACTTACCTATTAGATATACAAAGTGAGTCATAATGGGTGGTCGATATTCTACCAGCGGATAGAAGGAATTATGTACCCTAAGTCGAAAAGCATCTATGGAGAAATGTCCTCACTATCACCACTGAAGACTACTATAAGAGGTTGAAGTTTTTTAATTTTTTGTCCCTGGGTGTCCGGGTTGGAATTCGGAAACAGTTGGTGATAATTGTTTTCGCAGTGATAACTTGTTGGCAATTGATGACGTTTGATATTTTGTTAGTTTGTGAGTTGTCAACTTTTCAATCGGCATGGAATGCCATCAATTTATTACCACGACAACAAAAATCACCGTTTCCGATTTCCAATCAGGATATTCCGGTGACAGTGAGGAATTTCTTCAGATACTTTATTCCACTTAGAAAAATACCTTACAATGTTAGAATATTGACCACCCATTATCATTCACCTTGTATTGGTATATTTTTAATAAAAAAACCTTCTTTTTTTATTTTTTATGCGATTTAATTGTGAATATTTTCATCGTTGTTTTTTTAATTGGTTTTCTGACTCTTCCCAATATCATAATCGTGAAGCTTTTTACCGTGAAAATTTCAGTTCGAAAACGTCCCCTATTAGCGAGTATGAATTTTTACACTACGCATGCACAAAAATGAAAGTGTCGCGCCCAAAAATTTTGCCTAATTTTGATTGGGGAAAACATTCGAAATTCGCAAGGGACTTCTAACAGCCCTATGCTTTATTTTTCTGCTTTGTCGGATCTAAACTCAGAAAAACTGTCAACAAATTTTCTACAGGGTGATATGTGAAGGCGTGCAGGCGCAGAATCACTTGTAAGTTTTGATGAGCAAATTTCGAAGCTACTCACCGCGAAACTGTTTTCGAATTTTCAATTTAACACCGATATTTACAGGGTGACTTCAAAAAATCAACTGTTTGCTTTTGAAATGCATAACTTTTTTCCTCGCCAACCGATTTTGGAAATTTGGGCCACATATTGAAGCTAAAATTTTTTTAAATAAAATACAGGGTCAAAAATTGACACAGGATAATCATTAAAAACAAAAGGTAGCGTAGAAAATTACTCAAATTTAAATTTCTTCTGGAAACAAGTTTTGGGAATATAATAACTTATTGAAAATCAACTTCTCTCGTAGCCAACCTTCATTCGACATGAGATGAAAATTTTTTAAAGAACAGCCAAATTACATCTACATGTTTTCAGGTGGAATCAGCGCTCTTTCTTACCTAAGAGAATGGTTCGTAGCCATCATTACGAAAATTGTAATAGCTTCTTGCGCATCAATCGCATAAATAGTGTATTTTATGAGATTCAATTAAAAATATTTTCACCGCTTTTTAAATAACATTTCTGTAATTTTTCATGGTTATATCATAATATTAGCGTAGTTGTTTAAGCTGTTAAAATTGCTGTTCAATTCCTTTGAAAACGGGCTATAAAATGGATTTTAAGAAAACTGATGTACCTACCTAATTGCATATTTGTTTGTTATTTCCAGTTCTGATCAACTTTTTAAGTACCTAACCATTTTTGATATTATCAAAAATAAAGTAATTTTACTCTATGGCACAATTTATATTTTTGAACATACCTACTTCATCGTATTCTACTGCAAAAATTGTATGTCTGACTATTTCGTTTCATGTTTCAGACCAAGTTCAACTTTTAATGTAGAATAACTTTCCTTGCTAAAATGGATAAAACATTTTTTCCCCTATTATGACTCCAACTTACCTAAATACACTGTATAAATTTAGCAATTTTGCCCCTTTTCCTATGCACGTCACTGGCTCGCCAACTAAAAAAATTCCGTTTTTTTGCACTACCTTCAAATTCGAAAAAAATTGCAAAAGCTTGCTGAAAATCGTAAATTAGAACTTCTTAGAAAAATAAACATCATGTAAAAAAATTCGAATATCTCTGCCATTTTTTTATTTGTTTCTTGAAATTTTTGAAGATTAAAGATTATAGTATAGTTTTCTACCCTAAGAATTTCAGTTTAATTCCTCCAAAAATGTGATCTTAAATGGTCTTAGAAATTTAACTATTTTTATCCTTTTCCTACCCACGCCACTGGCTTATTAATAGAAATAATGCAAATTTTATTGCACTAACTTTTATTGAAAATATTTTTAGTGTATTTTTTAAGAAAAAAATACAATATTGAGGACGACATCACTTTTCGAAAATCACACAAACTCATCAAATGTCCACCGATCATGACCCCCAGACCACGAAAAAGTGGTTTTCCAAAATTCACCTGACCACGATATATACAGGGTGTCCCAGCTTATTCGAAGCGGTCTCTATAGGCCAAACAATGGACATTTTCAAAAAACTTTTTGAAAATTCAAGTACAGAGTCACAATTTTTTCAACATAAAATTTGCAAATTCCAGTACAGGATCACAATGGCCATAATTTAAAATTATTTTGGAGTATAAAGAGTGTCCCATATGACAGTGACATATCAAAGTTATGTTTTTTTAAATGGAAAACTCCTATCTTATTGCATTTTTAGATTATCTGAGAAGAGAAAATAAGATTGGCTTTTACAGTTGGTGTTTAAATTCAGAAGTTTTTGAGTTATAAACAAGTGAAAATCGTCATTTTTGAAGTTCAAGGCCCTGTACAACGAAAACGGTTCAAGATAGAGAAAAACGGCTTACATGTCCCTATTTTAACTTTTTATGTACTATCCTATGGTATAGATGAAATGTATATACAGGATGATAAAAAATTTGAAAAATTCTGAGATTCCTCCACGTGTCGCCAAATAAAAAAATCAAAGAAAGTACAAATGTTTCTATACCATAGGATAGTATATAAAAAGTTAAAATAGGGACATGTAAGCCGTTTTTCTCTATCTTGAACCGTTTTCGTTGTACAGGGCCTTGAACTTGAAAAATGACGATTTTCACTTGTTTATAACTCAAAAACTTCTGAATTTAAACACCAACTGTAAAAGCCAATTTTATTTTCTCTTCTCAGACAATCTAAAAATGCAATAACATAGGAGCTTTCCATTTAAAAAAACATAACTTTGATATGTCACTGTCATATGGGACACTCTTTATATTTCAAAATAATTTTAAATTATGGCCATTGTGATTCTGTACTTGAATTTTCAAAAAGTTTTTTGAAAAAGTCCATTGTTTGGCCTACAGAGACCGCTTCGAATAAGCTGGGACACCCTGTATATATTTATATAATTACAAAGTGGAGAGTTTTTTTTACAAACCCAAACAAACGTTTTCTTTTTACTATATTTATATACAGAGTGTCCCGTATCGTTATGTTCAAATTTTGTGAGCATATAGTAGGCTTATTTCTAAGCCTAAAAAACCTAAAAGTGGCAGGTCTATCTGCATTCGTTACGAAGTTACAGGCCTAAGAAAATAATGTCTAGTAAATACCAGATTTAACTTTGAAAACCACATAAAACTTATTTTATTGACCACATCTTTAGTTTATCATGTGTTAGAAATGTCCTATTCCTTGCTGAATACAAGCTTGTGCTCGGAGGCCTATTGCAAAAAGTAACAATTTTCTCGTCTTTTTTCGCGTACCTCTATCTCTTGACCAGCTTGCTGAATACGATCAAATAATAATTTCTCTCTGGTATTTAGTTACAAACACCAATTCCAAAATATGCTGGTGCCGCATCTATTTGCATCCTAATGCCATTTCGTATCAGCAGGGGAACCTACTAATGTTTATTTCGGTGACGTTTACTCATGTGTGGCAATTTGTGTGGCTTACAAAGTTGAATCTTGTTATTTACTGGTAGTAATTTTCGTAGGCCTGTAACTTCGTAACGAATAAAGATAGACCTGTCACTTTTGGGTTTTTTGGGCTCAAAATTAAGCCTACTATATGCTCAAGAATTTTGAACATAACGATACGGGACACCCTGTATATATACCATTTTAACAGCTGCTTGTAATAATAATAACGATTATTTCATCCGTGACTCCTTTCACTTTGCTGACTTCATGAACAATTTTCAATTACCACAAGGGTATGTACTGATAAGCCTTGACGTTTCTTCATTATTCACTAACATCCCTTATTCGCTGGCAGAGTCAAGTATTAGAAAACATTGGCATGAAATTCAGTCACACTGCCAATTAGACCTTAATTCCTTTCTGCATGCACTTAAATTTATTTACGAGAGCACAGTGTTTGTTTTCGAGGGTGAGACATACCTACAGGTTTTCGGCACACCTATGGGATCCACAATTTCACCTATAATCTCGGCCTTCGTCATGGACGATCTGTTGGATGATAGCTTACCTAAACTTCCTTTCCAACTACCATTCCTAAAAAGATACGTCGACGACATAATTTGCTCAATTCCCATAGACTCTTATGACACAGTTTTGCAGATTTTTAATTCATACAACATTAATCTACAGTTCACAATAGAAAAAGAACAAAACAACTCAGTACCGTTCTTAGATACAAAAGCTATCCGTACTGAAAATCAAATTGTAATACTGGATTGGTACCAGAAACCCACAAGCAGTGGGAGATACCTGAACTATCATTCCTATCACGAGGACAGAATCAAGGTTAACTTGGTTCTAGGCCTAAAAAACAGAATTAAAAAAATCTGCCACCCATCTTTATATAACAACAACATCCACAAATTATACCAGATTTTATTAGATAACTCCTACCCCACTCCACTCCTCCGAAAATTGCTGTACAGCAGTCCGTCCGCAGACGAACGCAGAGAGACGACTCCCAACAACCGAGTTTCACAACAGCCGCCAGAGCCTGGGGGCTATGTCTCAATCCCATGGTTAAGGGAACTCACCCCTAAATTGAAAGGTGTCCTAAAAGAACACATTCAGGACGTAAATATTGCAGGAAGGAATGTAAATCTACTCAGTTGTCTTTTCTCCAAAGTCAAGGACAAGTTGCCTGCTCTAAAGACAAGGAATGTTGTATACAAGATTCCTTGTCAGAATTGTGATCTAGTATATATCGGAGAGACAAAAAGACAGCTGGGTAATAGGATCATAGCACACAAGAGCGATTGCAGAAAAAATAAGTTAAATTGTGCCCTAGCTCAACATGCCAGTGAAAACAAACACACCCCAAATTTTGGGGATGTCTCCATTCTAATAAATGAGTCTCATTACAAAAAACGTCTTATTCATGAAATGATTGAAGTCAGCAAGGAGACAAGAGCGATGAATAAGTGCTCTGATGTAAGGGGACTGAGCTCAATTTATTCTTACTTAATTTCAAAATTTTGTACTAACAATAATACAGCGGAGACGTAATTGTGGTTGCATATAGGCAGACATGAAAAGATGCCCCAACCCAAGGGCTTCTGGTGGTGACAGTTCTAAATGAAAGACACATGACATCTGTGTCACCAATCATCCAATAGACATAATAATCTACCTGTCGTATGTCTGCCAGCTGTCTTGTCACTTTTATTGATGTCACTCATCTCACCCTCTCTCTCTCAGGAAGAATAAAAATTTTCTTGTAATCAGCAGTGGTCTCATATCAAATATCAATTAGTTTCTTTATCAATAGAGCCATTTTGTTCTCCTTCATCTAGTCAAACACACGTAGGAATAAGAGTGATTTCTTTTAATGTAAAAATTTTAACTTTGTGACTGTGAATTGTGTAATATGTGTTCGTCAGATACCAATCCAGGGATGGAATAAACAAAACCCCTGTTTTTATTAATTATTTCACCACTAACATGAAAGATACAATTGATTAAGATCCTGCAACCATGAGGTCCACCAGCCCCTGTAATTCCTTGTCAAATTTCTTAGTATAACCTCACATGCAGTAGTAAGTTCTCTCATAAGATTCATGTAACTTTACCTTATTGGATTTTATGTAATTTCAGCCCTGAAGATGAAAATGAATAATTTTCGAAAGCTTGGTTAGCATAAAGAGTGTACTTTTTTAAGTCCCAAGATATCGACAGAATTCCCAGTTCAATTTAATTCAAGTTGTTCCAACAAGTACTGTCGTACTTCCACCAACTGTTTTTATATATATATATATATATATATAAAGTGCTTTCAATGGCAGACAGCACACGCAACCATCTAGAGCCCCTCGAAGCTGCAGACGGACCGTTTCGGTCTTTTTATGACCTCATCAGTACAGCATATCGAGATGGAATCCAGAGGCTACGATGCTGTCCGCCATCAAAAGCTAGGCCTTTGTATCCACTCAGTTCCACGGAACCAAGTGACTTACAACGCCTTTCGCCATCTAACAATGGAGGCAAGAACTACCAGCAATGTGTGCCAGCTTGCGACCATCAGAGACGGCGGCCCGGTGCAGTTTTATATGCTTTTAGGCTTCACCTCTCCTCGGCCAGTGCTGACCACTGCCGGAAGATGCCATTCCATTCGCCCATAAGTAATTAATACAAATATGAAAGTTTTATTAGAGCCGTGATTATAAATCATGAAAATATAATTTTCGGGTTTTAAAGCTCATTAATAAAGTGCTTTCAATGGCAGACAGCACACGCAACCATCTAGAGCCCCTCGAAGCTGCAGACGGACCGTTTCGGTCTTTTTATGACCTCATCAGTACAGCATATCGAGATGGAATCCAGAGGCTACGATGCTGTCCGCCATCAAAAGCTAGGCCTTTGTATCCACTCAGTTCCACGGAACCAAGTGACTTACAACGCCTTTCGCCATCTAACAATGGAGGCAAGAACTACCAGCAATGTGTGCCAGCTTGCGACCATCAGAGACGGCGGCCCGGTGCAGTTTTATATGCTTTTAGGCTTCACCTCTCCTCGGCCAGTGCTGACCACTGCCGGAAGATGCCATTCCATTCGCCCATAAGTAATTAATACAAATATGAAAGTTTTATTAGAGCCGTGATTATAAATCATGAAAATATAATTTTCGGGCATTTAAAGCTCATTAATAAAGTGCTTTGAATGGCAGACAGCACACGCAACCATCTAGAGCCCCTCGAAGCTGCAGACGGACCGTTTCGGTCTTTTTATGACCTCATCAGTACAGCATATCGAGATGGAATCTAGAGGCTACGATGCTGTCCGCCATCAAAAGCTAGGCCTTTGTATCCACTCAGTTCCACGGAACCAAGTGACTTACAACGCCTTTCGCCATCTAACAATGGAGGCAAGAACTACCAGCAATGTGTGCCAGCTTGCGACCATCAGAGACGGCGGCCCGGTGCAGTTTTATATGCTTTTAGGCTTCACCTCTCCTCGGCCAGTGCTGACCACTGCCGGAAGATGCCATTCCATTCGCCCATAAGTAACTAATACAAATATGAAAGTTTTATTAGAGCCGTGATTATAAATCATGAAAATATAATTTTCGGGCATTTAAAGCTCATTAATAAAGTGCTTTCAATGGCAGACAGCACACGCAACCATCTAGAGCCCCTCGAAGCTGCAGACGGACCGTTTCGGTCTTTTTATGACCTCATCAGTACAGCATATCGAGATGGAATCCAGAGGCTACGATGCTGTCCACCATCAAAAGCTAGGCCTTTGTATCCACTCAGTTCCACGGAACCAAGTGACTTACAACGCCTTTCGCCATCTAACAATGGAGGCAAGAACTACCAGCAATGTGTGCCAGCTTGCGACCATCAGAGACGGCGGCCCGGTGCAGTTTTATATGCTTTTAGGCTTCACCTCTCCTCGGCCAGTGCTGACCACTGCCGGAAGATGCCATTCCATTCGCCCATAAGTAATTAATACAAATATGAAAGTTTTATTAGAGCCGTGATTATAAATCATGAAAATATAATTTTCGGGCATTTAAAGCTCATTAATAAAGTGCTTTCAATGGCAGACAGCACACGCAACCATCTAGAGCCCCTCGAAGCTGCAGACGGACCGTTTCGGTCTTTTTATGACCTCATCAGTACAGCATATCGAGATGGAATCCAGAGGCTACGATGCTGTCCGCCATCAAAAGCTAGGCCTTTGTATCCACTCAGTTCCACGGAACCAAGTGACTTACAACGCCTTTCGCCATCTAACAATGGAGGCAAGAACTACCAGCAATGTGTGCCAGCTTGCGACCATCAGAGACGGCGGCCCGGTGCAGTTTTATATGCTTTTAGGCTTCACCTCTCCTCGGCCAGTGCTGACCACTGCCGGAAGATGCCATTCCATTCGCCCATAAGTAATTAATACAAATATGAAAGTTTTATTAGAGCCGTGATTATAAATCATGAAAATATAATTTTCGGGCATTTAAAGCTCATTAATAAAGTGCTTTCAATGGCAGACAGCACACGCAACCATCTAGAGCCCCTCGAAGCTGCAGACGGACCGTTTCGGTCTTTTTATGACCTCATCAGTACAGCATATCGAGATGGAATCCAGAGGCTACGATGCTGTCCGCCATCAAAAGCTAGGCCTTTGTATCCACTCAGTTCCACGGAACCAAGTGACTTACAACGCCTTTCGCCATCTAACAATGGAGGCAAGAACTACCAGCAATGTGTGCCAGCTTGCGACCATCAGAGACGGCGGCCCGGTGCAGTTTTATATGCTTTTAGGCTTCACCTCTCCTCGGCCAGTGCTGACCACTGCCGGAAGATGCCATTCCATTCGCCCATAAGTAATTAATACAAATATGAAAGTTTTATTAGAGCCGTGATTATAAATCATGAAAATATAATTTTCGGGCATTTAAAGCTCATTAATAAAGTGCTTTCAATGGCAGACAGCACACGCAACCATCTAGAGCCCCTCGAAGCTGCAGACGGACCGTTTCGGTCTTTTTATGACCTCATCAGTACAGCATATCGAGATGGAATCCAGAGGCTACGATGCTGTCCGCCATCAAAAGCTAGGCCTTTGTATCCACTCAGTTCCACGGAACCAAGTGACTTACAACGCCTTTCGCCATCTAACAATGGAGGCAAGAACTACCAGCAATGTGTGCCAGCTTGCGACCATCAGAGACGGCGGCCCGGTGCAGTTTTATATGCTTTTAGGCTTCACCTCTCCTCGGCCAGTGCTGACCACTGCCGGAAGATGCCATTCCATTCGCCCATAAGTAATTAATACAAATATGAAAGTTTTATTAGAGCCGTGATTATAAATCATGAAAATATAATTTTCGGGCATTTAAAGCTCATTAATAAAGTGCTTTCAATGGCAGACAGCACACGCAACCATCTAGAGCCCCTCGAAGCTGCAGACGGACCGTTTCGGTCTTTTTATGACCTCATCAGTACAGCATATCGAGATGGAATCCAGAGGCTACGATGCTGTCCGCCATCAAAAGCTAGGCCTTTGTATCCACTCAGTTCCACGGAACCAAGTGACTTACAACGCCTTTCGCCATCTAACAATGGAGGCAAGAACTACCAGCAATGTGTGCCAGCTTGCGACCATCAGAGACGGCGGCCCGGTGCAGTTTTATATGCTTTTAGGCTTCACCTCTCCTCGGCCAGTGCTGACCACTGCCGGAAGATGCCATTCCATTCGCCCATAAGTAATTAATACAAATATGAAAGTTTTATTAGAGCCGTGATTATAAATCATGAAAATATAATTTTCGGGCATTTAAAGCTCATTAATAAAGTGCTTTCAATGGCAGACAGCACACGCAACCATCTAGAGCCCCTCGAAGCTGCAGACGGACCGTTTCGGTCTTTTTATGACCTCATCAGTACAGCATATCGAGATGGAATCCAGAGGCTACGATGCTGTCCGCCATCAAAAGCTAGGCCTTTGTATCCACTCAGTTCCACGGAACCAAGTGACTTACAACGCCTTTCGCCATCTAACAATGGAGGCAAGAACTACCAGCAATGTGTGCCAGCTTGCGACCATCAGAGACGGCGGCCCGGTGCAGTTTTATATGCTTTTAGGCTTCACCTCTCCTCGGCCAGTGCTGACCACTGCCGGAAGATGCCATTCCATTCGCCCATAAGTAATTAATACAAATATGAAAGTTTTATTAGAGCCGTGATTATAAATCATGAAAATATAATTTTCGGGCATTTAAAGCTCATTAATAAAGTGCTTTCAATGGCAGACAGCACACGCAACCATCTAGAGCCCCTCGAAGCTGCAGACGGACCGTTTCGGTCTTTTTATGACCTCATCAGTACAGCATATCGAGATGGAATCCAGAGGCTACGATGCTGTCCGCCATCAAAAGCTAGGCCTTTGTATCCACTCAGTTCCACGGAACCAAGTGACTTACAACGCCTTTCGCCATCTAACAATGGAGGCAAGAACTACCAGCAATGTGTGCCAGCTTGCGACCATCAGAGACGGCGGCCCGGTGCAGTTTTATATGCTTTTAGGCTTCACCTCTCCTCGGCCAGTGCTGACCACTGCCGGAAGATGCCATTCCATTCGCCCATAAGTAATTAATACAAATATGAAAGTTTTATTAGAGCCGTGATTATAAATCATGAAAATATAATTTTCGGGCATTTAAAGCTCATTAATAAAGTGCTTTCAATGGCAGACAGCACACGCAACCATCTAGAGCCCCTCGAAGCTGCAGACGGACCGTTTCGGTCTTTTTATGACCTCATCAGTACAGCATATCGAGATGGAATCCAGAGGCTACGATGCTGTCCGCCATCAAAAGCTAGGCCTTTGTATCCACTCAGTTCCACGGAACCAAGTGACTTACAACGCCTTTCGCCATCTAACAATGGAGGCAAGAACTACCAGCAATGTGTGCCAGCTTGCGACCATCAGAGACGGCGGCCCGGTGCAGTTTTATATGCTTTTAGGCTTCACCTCTCCTCGGCCAGTGCTGACCACTGCCGGAAGATGCCATTCCATTCGCCCATAAGTAATTAATACAAATATGAAAGTTTTATTAGAGCCGTGATTATAAATCATGAAAATATAATTTTCGGGCATTTAAAGCTCATTAATAAAGTGCTTTCAATGGCAGACAGCACACGCAACCATCTAGAGCCCCTCGAAGCTGCAGACTTTATTCATGAAAGCACTTTATTAATGAGCTTTAAATGCCCGAAAATTATATTTTCATGATTTATAATCACGGCTCTTATAAAACTTTCATATTTGTATTAATTACTTATGGGCGAATGGAATGGCATCTTCCGGCAGTGGTCAGCACTGGCCGAGGAGAGGTGAAGCCTAAAAGCATATAAAACTGCACCGGGCCGCCGTCTCTGATGGTCGCAAGCTGGCACACATTGCTGGTAGTTCTTGCCTCCATTGTTAGATGGCGAAAGGCGTTGTAAGTCACTTGGTTCCGTGGAACTGAGTGGATACAAAGGCCTAGCTTTTGATGGCGGACAGCATCGTAGCCTCTGGATTCCATCTCGATATGCTGTACTGATGAGGTCATAAAAAGACCGAAACGGTCCGTCTGCAGCTTCGAGGGGCTCTAGATGGTTGCGTGTGCTGTCTGCCATTGAAAGCACTTTATTAATGAGCTTTAAATGCCCGAAAATTATATTTTCATGATTTATAATCACGGCTCTAATAAAACTTTCATATTTGTATTAATTACTTATGGGCGAATGGAATGGCATCTTCCGGCAGTGGTCAGCACTGGCCGAGGAGAGGTGAAGCCTAAAAGCATATAAAACTGCACCGGGCCGCCGTCTCTGATGGTCGCAAGCTGGCACACATTGCTGGTAGTTCTTGCCTCCATTGTTAGATGGCGAAAGGCGTTGTAAGTCACTTGGTTCCGTGGAACTGAGTGGATACAAAGGCCTAGCTTTTGATGGCGGACAGCATCGTAGCCTCTGGATTCCATCTCGATATGCTGTACTGATGAGGTCATAAAAAGACCGAAACGGTCCGTCTGCAGCTTCGAGGGGCTCTAGATGGTTGCGTGTGCTGTCTGCCATTGAAAGCACTTTATTAATGAGCTTTAAATGCCCGAAAATTATATTTTCATGATTTATAATCACGGCTCTAATAAAACTTTCATATTTGTATTAATTACTTATGGGCGAATGGAATGGCATCTTCCGGCAGTGGTCAGCACTGGCCGAGGAGAGGTGAAGCCTAAAAGCATATAAAACTGCACCGGGCCGCCGTCTCTGATGGTCGCAAGCTGGCACACATTGCTGGTAGTTCTTGCCTCCATTGTTAGATGGCGAAAGGCGTTGTAAGTCACTTGGTTCCGTGGAACTGAGTGGATACAAAGGCCTAGCTTTTGATGGCGGACAGCATCGTAGCCTCTGGATTCCATCTCGATATGCTGTACTGATGAGGTCATAAAAAGACCGAAACGGTCCGTCTGCAGCTTCGAGGGGCTCTAGATGGTTGCGTGTGCTGTCTGCCATTGAAAGCACTTTATTAATGAGCTTTAAATGCCCGAAAATTATATTTTCATGATTTATAATCACGGCTCTAATAAAACTTTCATATTTGTATTAATTACTTATGGGCGAATGGAATGGCATCTTCCGGCAGTGGTCAGCACTGGCCGAGGAGAGGTGAAGCCTAAAAGCATATAAAACTGCACCGGGCCGCCGTCTCTGATGGTCGCAAGCTGGCACACATTGCTGGTAGTTCTTGCCTCCATTGTTAGATGGCGAAAGGCGTTGTAAGTCACTTGGTTCCGTGGAACTGAGTGGATACAAAGGCCTAGCTTTTGATGGCGGACAGCATCGTAGCCTCTGGATTCCATCTCGATATGCTGTACTGATGAGGTCATAAAAAGACCGAAACGGTCCGTCTGCAGCTTCGAGGGGCTCTAGATGGTTGCGTGTGCTGTCTGCCATTGAAAGCACTTTATTAATGAGCTTTAAATGCCCGAAAATTATATTTTCATGATTTATAATCACGGCTCTAATAAAACTTTCATATTTGTATTAATTACTTATGGGCGAATGGAATGGCATCTTCCGGCAGTGGTCAGCACTGGCCGAGGAGAGGTGAAGCCTAAAAGCATATAAAACTGCACCGGGCCGCCGTCTCTGATGGTCGCAAGCTGGCACACATTGCTGGTAGTTCTTGCCTCCATTGTTAGATGGCGAAAGGCGTTGTAAGTCACTTGGTTCCGTGGAACTGAGTGGATACAAAGGCCTAGCTTTTGATGGCGGACAGCATCGTAGCCTCTGGATTCCATCTCGATATGCTGTACTGATGAGGTCATAAAAAGACCGAAACGGTCCGTCTGCAGCTTCGAGGGGCTCTAGATGGTTGCGTGTGCTGTCTGCCATTGAAAGCACTTTATTAATGAGCTTTAAATGCCCGAAAATTATATTTTCATGATTTATAATCACGGCTCTAATAAAACTTTCATATTTGTATTAATTACTTATGGGCGAATGGAATGGCATCTTCCGGCAGTGGTCAGCACTGGCCGAGGAGAGGTGAAGCCTAAAAGCATATAAAACTGCACCGGGCCGCCGTCTCTGATGGTCGCAAGCTGGCACACATTGCTGGTAGTTCTTGCCTCCATTGTTAGATGGCGAAAGGCGTTGTAAGTCACTTGGTTCCGTGGAACTGAGTGGATACAAAGGCCTAGCTTTTGATGGCGGACAGCATCGTAGCCTCTGGATTCCATCTCGATATGCTGTACTGATGAGGTCATAAAAAGACCGAAACGGTCCGTCTGCAGCTTCGAGGGGCTCTAGATGGTTGCGTGTGCTGTCTGCCATTGAAAGCACTTTATTAATGAGCTTTAAATGCCCGAAAATTATATTTTCATGATTTATAATCACGGCTCTAATAAAACTTTCATATTTGTATTAATTACTTATGGGCGAATGGAATGGCATCTTCCGGCAGTGGTCAGCACTGGCCGAGGAGAGGTGAAGCCTAAAAGCATATAAAACTGCACCGGGCCGCCGTCTCTGATGGTCGCAAGCTGGCACACATTGCTGGTAGTTCTTGCCTCCATTGTTAGATGGCGAAAGGCGTTGTAAGTCACTTGGTTCCGTGGAACTGAGTGGATACAAAGGCCTAGCTTTTGATGGCGGACAGCATCGTAGCCTCTGGATTCCATCTCGATATGCTGTACTGATGAGGTCATAAAAAGACCGAAACGGTCCGTCTGCAGCTTCGAGGGGCTCTAGATGGTTGCGTGTGCTGTCTGCCATTGAAAGCACTTTATTAATGAGCTTTAAATGCCCGAAAATTATATTTTCATGATTTATAATCACGGCTCTAATAAAACTTTCATATTTGTATTAATTACTTATGGGCGAATGGAATGGCATCTTCCGGCAGTGGTCAGCACTGGCCGAGGAGAGGTGAAGCCTAAAAGCATATAAAACTGCACCGGGCCGCCGTCTCTGATGGTCGCAAGCTGGCACACATTGCTGGTAGTTCTTGCCTCCATTGTTAGATGGCGAAAGGCGTTGTAAGTCACTTGGTTCCGTGGAACTGAGTGGATACAAAGGCCTAGCTTTTGATGGCGGACAGCATCGTAGCCTCTGGATTCCATCTCGATATGCTGTACTGATGAGGTCATAAAAAGACCGAAACGGTCCGTCTGCAGCTTCGAGGGGCTCTAGATGGTTGCGTGTGCTGTCTGCCATTGAAAGCACTTTATTAATGAGCTTTAAATGCCCGAAAATTATATTTTCATGATTTATAATCACGGCTCTAATAAAACTTTCATATTTGTATTAATTACTTATGGGCGAATGGAATGGCATCTTCCGGCAGTGGTCAGCACTGGCCGAGGAGAGGTGAAGCCTAAAAGCATATAAAACTGCACCGGGCCGCCGTCTCTGATAGTCGCAAGCTGGCACACATTGCTGGTAGTTCTTGCCTCCATTGTTAGATGGCGAAAGGCGTTGTAAGTCACTTGGTTCCGTGGAACTGAGTGGATACAAAGGCCTAGCTTTTGATGGCGGACAGCATCGTAGCCTCTGGATTCCATCTCGATATGCTGTACTGATGAGGTCATAAAAAGACCGAAACGGTCCGTCTGCAGCTTCGAGGGGCTCTAGATGGTTGCGTGTGCTGTCTGCCATTGAAAGCACTTTATTAATGAGCTTTAAATGCCCGAAAATTATATTTTCATGATTTATAATCACGGCTCTAATAAAACTTTCATATTTGTATTAATTACTTATGGGCGAATGGAATGGCATCTTCCGGCAGTGGTCAGCACTGGCCGAGGAGAGGTGAAGCCTAAAAGCATATAAAACTGCACCGGGCCGCCGTCTCTGATGGTCGCAAGCTGGCACACATTGCTGGTAGTTCTTGCCTCCATTGTTAGATGGCGAAAGGCGTTGTAAGTCACTTGGTTCCGTGGAACTGAGTGGATACAAAGGCCTAGCTTTTGATGGCGGACAGCATCGTAGCCTCTGGATTCCATCTCGATATGCTGTACTGATGAGGTCATAAAAAGACCGAAACGGTCCGTCTGCAGCTTCGAGGGGCTCTAGATGGTTGCGTGTGCTGTCTGCCATTGAAAGCACTTTATTAATGAGCTTTAAATGCCCGAAAATTATATTTTCATGATTTATAATCACGGCTCTAATAAAACTTTCATATTTGTATTAATTACTTATGGGCGAATGGAATGGCATCTTCCGGCAGTGGTCAGCACTGGCCGAGGAGAGGTGAAGCCTAAAAGCATATAAAACTGCACCGGGCCGCCGTCTCTGATGGTCGCAAGCTGGCACACATTGCTGGTAGTTCTTGCCTCCATTGTTAGATGGCGAAAGGCGTTGTAAGTCACTTGGTTCCGTGGAACTGAGTGGATACAAAGGCCTAGCTTTTGATGGCGGACAGCATCGTAGCCTCTGGATTCCATCTCGATATGCTGTACTGATGAGGTCATAAAAAGACCGAAACGGTCCGTCTGCAGCTTCGAGGGGCTCTAGATGGTTGCGTGTGCTGTCTGCCATTGAAAGCACTTTATTAATGAGCTTTAAATGCCCGAAAATTATATTTTCATGATTTATAATCACGGCTCTAATAAAACTTTCATATTTGTATTAATTACTTATGGGCGAATGGAATGGCATCTTCCGGCAGTGGTCAGCACTGGCCGAGGAGAGGTGAAGCCTAAAAGCATATAAAACTGCACCGGGCCGCCGTCTCTGATGGTCGCAAGCTGGCACACATTGCTGGTAGTTCTTGCCTCCATTGTTAGATGGCGAAAGGCGTTGTAAGTCACTTGGTTCCGTGGAACTGAGTGGATACAAAGGCCTAGCTTTTGATGGCGGACAGCATCGTAGCCTCTGGATTCCATCTCGATATGCTGTACTGATGAGGTCATAAAAAGACCGAAACGGTCCGTCTGCAGCTTCGAGGGGCTCTAGATGGTTGCGTGTGCTGTCTGCCATTGAAAGCACTTTATTAATGAGCTTTAAATGCCCGAAAATTATATTTTCATGATTTATAATCACGGCTCTAATAAAACTTTCATATTTGTATTAATTACTTATAGGCGAATGGAATGGCATCTTCCGGCAGTGGTCAGCACTGGCCGAGGAGAGGTGAAGCCTAAAAGCATATAAAACTGCACCGGGCCGCCGTCTCTGATGGTCGCAAGCTGGCACACATTGCTGGTAGTTCTTGCCTCCATTGTTAGATGGCGAAAGGCGTTGTAAGTCACTTGGTTCCGTGGAACTGAGTGGATACAAAGGCCTAGCTTTTGATGGCGGACAGCATCGTAGCCTCTGGATTCCATCTCGATATGCTGTACTGATGAGGTCATAAAAAGACCGAAACGGTCCGTCTGCAGCTTCGAGGGGCTCTAGATGGTTGCGTGTGCTGTCTGCCATTGAAAGCACTTTATTAATGAGCTTTAAATGCCCGAAAATTATATTTTCATGATTTATAATCACGGCTCTAATAAAACTTTCATATTTGTATTAATTACTTATGGGCGAATGGAATGGCATCTTCCGGCAGTGGTCAGCACTGGCCGAGGAGAGGTGAAGCCTAAAAGCATATAAAACTGCACCGGGCCGCCGTCTCTGATGGTCGCAAGCTGGCACACATTGCTGGTAGTTCTTGCCTCCATTGTTAGATGGCGAAAGGCGTTGTAAGTCACTTGGTTCCGTGGAACTGAGTGGATACAAAGGCCTAGCTTTTGATGGCGGACAGCATCGTAGCCTCTGGATTCCATCTCGATATGCTGTACTGATGAGGTCATAAAAAGACCGAAACGGTCCGTCTGCAGCTTCGAGGGGCTCTAGATGGTTGCGTGTGCTGTCTGCCATTGAAAGCACTTTATTAATGAGCTTTAAATGCCCGAAAATTATATTTTCATGATTTATAATCACGGCTCCAATAAAACTTTCATATTTATATATATATATATATATATATATATATATATATATATATAAGGTTTTTTTGTCACTATTTTCTACGCCACTGGGAAGATAGCTGCTTTGGAAACATTTTATAAAATTTTGGAGTTTTTTACGCAAAAAATTATTCTTTGTTAAAAAAAAAGTTAAAAATTTTGAAATTGTTAATACTTAGAGTTTTGTTAAATTGAATCTTGTTAATAACAATCATTAAAATTCAATTTATCTTTCGTTATGGTGTCAAATGGTTTTCCAATTCATTAAAATTTTGTGTCTTTGAGTTTAATTTTTCGATCATAGAATGCCATTTTTTTCAAATATGGTTAGTTTCACAAAAAATTACAAAGAATATTTTTTTGCTTAAAAAACTTCAAAATTTTATAAAATGTTTCCAAAGCAGCTATCTTCCCAGTGGCGTAGAAAATAGGGGCGAAAAAACCTTGTCAACCCCAAAATCTCCGCCACTGCTTTATGCAAAGCCAAGCATTTCGCATTAGAAATTATTACTTTTTTAAGGTTCCTATTTGTACAAAAGCTGGTATCCGTGCGACAAGCGGTTCCCAAGTTATCCGCAAAAAACGAATTAATTTTTTCAACTGAAACACCCTGTATCTCAAAAACGGTGCATTTTAAAGGGTATGTTTAAAAAAAAAAATTTGAATTTTTTTGGACGTACTATCCCCCCTTTAAGTTTGTAACACCAATTCAGGGACACCCTGTATATAAGTTGAGAATAAAACTGGGAATTCTGTCGAATAATTGGGACTTAAATCAGAATACTCTGTTTGCTGACCAAGCTTTCGAAAAATTTATTTTTCTTCATCAGGGCTGAAAATTACATAAATGTGACATCTAATTCACTTATAAGGTAATTTAAACTTACTATGCAAGTGAGGTTGTATATTAAATAAGCTAAGACAAAACAGGGGTTCATGTTCCAGGAGCAAAACTTATAATTATTACATTACTCGATTTGTTACCAGTCAACTAGATAAAACTCACATAACTGTACACATCACACAATAGAATAAAACTTAATTAAAAGAACAAGCAAAGACAAAGACTACATATTGCTGGTTTGATTAAACTAGAAAATTTTACATTTTTACTTGTTGGATGAGGATGAACAGTTCTTTATAAAATGGCCGTGAGATAAGACCGAATTATTATAGATAAGGAGAAAACTGCGATGATAGATACCTACATCTCTCTCTCTTAAAAATTGACAAGGCAAAAGAAAAAGAAGAAGGAGCCTGTCTTAATGAGTAATGAGTGAACCAGAGCATGAGTGACAATTAGTTGCTGTGTCTGAATTGAAGGGCAGTTGACAGAATCAAGACAGCTTGTAATTATTTAAATCCTCATGTGGGGTATGTGACACACAATACAACTATGACGTATTATTGTTAGTGCAATATCTATGAATTAAATAGGAATAGATAGAGCTGAGACCTCTCACATCTGAATACTTATTTAGACAATGTGGATCTTTTGAAATTTCAATCATCTCCTGGATCAGGCTTTTTCTGTAATTTGACTCTCTAACTAAGATCACAGCCTCCTCAAATTTAGGGGTGTGTTGTGTTTCATGTGCATGCTGGGTGAATGCACAGTTAAGTTTGGTTCTTCTACAATCACTCTTATGTGCTGTGATTCTATTATTGAGTTGTCTCTTAGTTTCTCCAATGTAAACTAAGTCACAGTCATGGCATGGGACCCTGTAAACTACATTGCAAGTCTTCCCATTAGGAGTCTTATCTTTGATGTTAGAAAAATAATGGCCGAGTGGGTTCATATTTTTTTGGCAATCTTATTACTATGTCCCGTTTCTCCTATGATGTTAATTAATTTAGGGGTTCACTCACCCAGCATGCACATGAAACACAACACACACCTAAATTTGAGGAGGCTGTGATCTTAGTTAGAGACATCAAATCCTTAATTTAGAGATTAAGATTGCTGTGAAAAATGTGATAAAAACAGAGAGGGAGTGCTCGGAGTTGTGGTTACAGCTTAGACAGTCTCTACCTGGGAGAATACTTAATGAGTTTCATAGACGTCACACAATAAAATATAATAGAATTTTTCATAACATAAAAACAACAAACCTTAATAAAATTAATAGATTAAAAGTTGAACAATTCACAGAAGTAAAGACACAGCAGTCTTGGTTCAAAAATTGCAGTAACTTACAAATTCCTGATAAAATTAAGAATTTCTTGTCCCTGGGCCCCAAGTTTGGCATTGACATACCAAAAAAAGAGATCTCCATGTCTGGTCTTCTGGCATCCGTAGAGCACATAATCCAAAATAAACAAATAAATGACGATGAAAAAAACATTCTGAGATCTATTACGACGAACGAAATTACTAATCACATTAAGAAAGTGGATTATAATAAAAATAACTTACAAAAGGAGTTCTACGAGTGCCGGAGGTACTTGAGGGAGAATCCAGATTTGCTAGTTTTAAAGTCAGATAAAGGTAATGTGACCGTAGGTATTGGAAAAAATGATTACGACAGGTTAGCCAGTAGGATATTAAGTGATGATAAATACTACAAACAACTTACAACTGACCCCACGTTGACCATTCAAGCGAGGAGCAATGAGCTGATAAAAGACTTAGTAAAAAAAGAATTCGTAACAGCAGAAATAGGCAAGTCCTTGTATAATTATAAATCAATTCCAGCACGGTTCTACGGAACAGTTAAAATACATAAAGAAGAGCTTGCACTAAGACCTATTATTTCATCAATAAATACTCCAACTACTAAAATTTCAATTTTTATAGCTAAAATCCTAGATAAGTCAGTTAACAACCAAAATAGGTATTTTGTAAAGGATTCTTTTGAATTTGCGAGCTTTATGAATGATTTCTAACTTCCTGAAGGCTACGTAGTAGTAAGCTTTGATGTTGTGTCACTGTTTAGTAACATCCCAATAGAATTAGCTATTCAAGCAATAGAAAAAAATTGGGAGAGCATCGCTCAGAACACGAACATTCCTAAAAGCGAGTTTCTCACCATAGTTAGGTTCGTTTTCAACTCGAGTTATTTTTCATATAATGGTAGATTATATAAACAAATTTTTGGTTCACCTATGGGATCGAACTTAAGCCCAATAATAGCGAGATTGGTGATGGATTTTGTGCTTGACTCGGTTACTGCGCTTCTGACCTTCGAACTCCCATTTATCAAAAAATATGTAGATGACATAATCTGTGCAGTCCCAGAAAATGAAATTAATAATACGCTGAACATATTTAACGGTTTTAACGCTAATATTCAATTTACAATCGAAAGGGAAACTGACAGATCAGTCCCGTTTTTAGATACAAAATTAATAAGAAATGAAAACAATAAAATAATTCTAAACTGGTATAGAAAACCAACGAGTTCAGGTAGGTACATACACTACAAATCTAATCATCCGATGCAACAAAAACTAAGTTTGGTGGGAGCGATGTGTCGGAGGATAGCGAAGATAGCACACCCATCACTAAAGAGAAACAGCATAAATGAATTTCTGGATATCATGACTAAGAATGGATATCCAAAATCACTATTGAGAAAGATAGCATCTAATGTACTTAATAACGAAGAGAGAGTTGCAGACGTTCCGGTGGTGAGGGATGAGTTAACAAATGACATTAACCAAATAAAGTATGCATCAATCCCAATGATTAGTGATTTAACACCTAAATTAATTAATATATTGAGAGATGAGAGCTTGAAAATTGCGAGAAAAAATGAGTGGACAGTAGGGAAAATATTTAGTAAAACAAAAGACAAAATTCCACTTGAAAAAATGTCAGATGTAGTCTATATTGTTCCTTGTTCTGCGTGCGAAAAGGTCTATGTGGGTCAAACATCACAACAATTAATTAGAAGGATATGTCAACACAAAAGTGATATAAAAAATCCTGCAAAAAAGTGCGCACTGGCTGAGCATTGTCGGAAAACAGGTCACACAATGAATTATGAAAATGCCGGAGTTTTGGAGGTCGAGAGACATGAAAGAAAAAGAGCTTTCAAAGAAATGTACCACATAAAAAGACAGGCTAATTCGATGAACTCTAGAACAGATATTCAAAATATTAGTAGCATTTATTCATATTTGATTTTCCATGATAATAGGTAGATATTATTGATGGTTAAAGATTAAATAGTAGTTTAGATTGTCTATTATAAGCAGTTAAAATTTGTAAATCTCAAAATGTTAAGTACTGGCATAATACCGTAGAACTTAAGACAGGATAAAGAAAAAGAAGACAATAGACATAAGTCATCAATCATATGAAAGAAGTCGCCTTCTTCCAAGTGACAAGCTGTCACTCTTGTTAAAAAAAAAAAAAAAAAAGATTAGCAGTTAATAGAAGGAGTAGAATAGAAATTATAACCAACTTAAAATGCATAGAGAGCACATGTTACCTTAGACAAAATGTAAAATTTATAAAATAGTAATTGTAATAACTGTGATTGAACTAGACCAATAGATAAGAAGAAGTGCAATAATGTAGTAGATAGAGAAATTAATTTTATCTACTCCTATTAGATAACAAATCAATTATTAGTCTAATTTTAACGAAGTAATGGCATGCATTACTATTGCCCTATCGAATAATAGTGTCAGGTCGATTGAACAATGAGCTCATTATTCAATCGTTTTTGTCTGTTGTTTAACTTTACCGCCCTATGCTGTCGTACGTTTGGCAGATTCAAACTATTGCCTACTGTCAGTGTTTCACTGACATGAAAGTAGAGTCCCTAAACGCCCATTTTACGTTTAATAAAACGTTATAAAAATATGAAAGTCACAAAATATTAGGATGATTTTGATCTTTCAACTACTATAGCATACGAAGCTACTTATCATAATACTAAAATGAACATGTCTTAGTATCCGTGCGTAGTTATAAAGCCCTAGTCAACCGCTGTGAAAGTTGATTCCTTTGGAACGCTGCCAATAGGTTTAGTCGACTTTACAGTAGTGACAGCTAATAATCACGATAACCTAACATTCACATTTGTTTAGTTTTAATTTTTACAATATAAATTATTGTATTACAAAAATTAAACTTAAAATTATTTTAAACAGAATAATACAGGATGTTCTTCGAAGAAAATAACATTTTGAATAATACGCCACCTGATATAAATAGGGAAAACACAACAAATGCATCAATTAATGGTTTACTGCCTGTAAAATCAAAAGTGAAATACGATGCGCGACGAAATCTTTCACCCTGATTTTGTTATTTTTCTCCCTTTAAAGTTATTTTACAATTTTCAGTCGACAGTGAAGTATGTAATATTTTCTGTACATTTGCAATATTTCAATAACCAAATTATTTACTTAAAGAAAACCATATTTTTTAATAAATAAAACTGCAATCCATAAAACTTTTTTACATAAAAATTTAATTCTACCGTAAGTAAAATTATTTTTATTCAAGCATACTCGTAGATAAAGTATAGTATTCCACTCGCGCATAATGGCTATTATCCACTTAGATGTTACAGCACTCGCCAGAGGCTCGTGCTGCAATTTTCATCTTCGTGGATAATAGCTATCATATTATGCGCTTGTTGAATAATATACTATTATGCTATTTTAACTTAAGTTTTAATGTGTTTTTGTTTAAATTAAAAATAGTAGAATGCACCCAGTAATGAATTACTCTAGTCCCCAAAGAAAAAATGTTAGCTATTAGTAAAATCCTCAACTATTTGGTAAGTTTAATGACAACTGAAAGTTATATCCGTAAGATACTAAGATTATAATATTGTAGATGTCCTGATGAAGATTCTAAACGGAATCGAAACGTTGACTTTAAATAAATAGAGTACTCAAAAACTTAGCCCGTTTTATTGGTGCCGTTCCAGCCCTTAACCAGTTTTGGTGTATCACGTTATAACGGAGTTATTTCTTGGTGTGTTTATATATATATATATATAATAATGATGATGTTAATGAGCGCAAAGAATTAAAAATTCAAAATAAAATTTAACGGGCATATCGCTCTAACCTAGGGCTTCCTGAGGCAGACCTGACACACAGAGCCATCCAGTCATCTCGAAGCTGCAGACAACGTTGTTTCGGTCTCTTAGACCTCATCAGTACAGCACATCGAGAAATAACTAGAGGATGCATGCCAGGCCAGCACAGGAAGCCAACTATATGAATAAAGAGGTGACACGGAACTCCGTGACCTCAATAGTTGGTTGTGGAAGCCTCAGGAAGCCCTAGGTTAGAGCGATATGCCCGTTAAATTTTATTTTGAATTTTTAATTCTTTGCGCTCATTAACATCATCATTATTATTGTAATAACCATGGGCTTTGGCGAGAGACATCTATCGGTAGCTAACCAGCACCGCCCGACGGATGGTAATGCCCCGAACTGTGGGCTGCCTATTCCTGATGGACACAAAGCTGGTAGCGTGCTGCCGTTTAGTTCTTGTCTCCGTCGGTAGATGGCAACCAACTATTGAGGTCACGGAGTTCCGTGTCACCTCTTTATTCATATAGTTGGCTTCCTGTGCTGGCCTGGCATGCATCCTCTAGTTATTTCTCGATGTGCTGTACTGATGAGGTCTAAGAGACCGAAACAACGTTGTCTGCAGCTTCGAGATGACTGGATGGCTCTGTGTGTCAGGTCTGCCTCAGGAAGCCCTAGGTTAGAGCGATATGCCCGTTATATATATATATATATATATATATATATATATATATACCAAACGTACCGATACACCTCCGAAATATAGATCCAAGTGTTGCTACCGCCTCCGAAATCGGAGGCGAGAGCGTAAAATCGGAGGCGACAGCGTATCCATAGTAAAAATTTCACAGGTTAGCTCTGACGTCACTGGGAGTCTTCTGGCAAAAATTCGGTTGGAGGCCATATGGACCCATACACATATGTAGCTATACAAGCGAGTTCAGCGAAGTGCCGCTAGGCGGCAATACCTTAGTTCTGTATTAGTGTATCGCGCCCTAACGCCTCCGCACACCAATCGCATCTTGACGCCTCCGTACGTTTGGCAATGCGGCATGGATGCAATTAGATAGTACGGACATATTAATTTTTGACATACACACGCTGTTGATTTGATGAATGAAGAAATTTAGAATTATTTCATTGAACTCTCCCGGGCGCTGACCTAAAGTCGTAAAATCGTAAAAAGGTTAATGCACTCTAGAAACTGCACGATTTTTTTGCCATAATGTGGGTAGTTGAGCCTAAAGAAAGAAACAGAAATACTAAAAACTATAACATGTCTCTTGCACTCTACCTCACAGTTAGGATTTATAGAAGTAGAAAAAATATTACCTACGTTCTTACTCATTTCAATATTACTATTAAATGTAAAAACTAAACAAGTGTCCAGTGGAAGCGGCAGTACATGGGGATCTTGGAAACGGCAAGAGAAACAGGCTCGGTTAAATTAGAGAAAAGTTGCACAATTTGATGCTTAATAAGAATATGATTTTTTTTTTAATATTTTCAGTCGTTGCTGAAATATCCTGAAAAAACTGAAAAATCAGAATTTATTATTTTAGCCATATCTTTTTTATTATTGGAAACTGATAAATAATTTTTTATGGGCGTACATATGTCGTCAAAAGCTATCCGTCTGACGTTACAAAAATTTTCAAAGCCGACTAGATCCCAGAGTTTTCATAGCCTACTTTTGTTTTTTTTTTCTTTTATTCTTCTGTTCGAAAACAGAATAATAAAATTTTATAATTTTTTTTTAATGTTATTAATTTTTAGTTTCCTTGATTTATTTCACATCGAACGACATAAAAAATCAATATGGCGGCCATAAGAAAAACAAAAGTTGGCTATGAAAACTTTGGGATCTAGTCGGCTTTGAAAATTTTTCTAATATCAAATCGATAGCTTTTGACGACTTATGTAAACCTACAATAATTATTTATTAATGTCCAATAATAAAAAAAGATATGGGTAAAATAATAAAAAAAATATGGGTAAAATAATAAATTTTGATTCTTCAGTTTTTTAAGGATATTTCAGCAACGACTGAAAATATAAAAAAAACATTCAAATTCTTATCAAGTATCAAATTGTGCAACTTTTCTCCAATTTAACCGAATCTTGCCGTTTCCAAGATCCCCATGTACTGCCACTTACACTAGACACACTCTATAATAATAAATAATAATTAAGCTTTAGGTAGGCTGTTTTGTCTCATTGTCATAAAAGTCATAGCCAATCCGCACGTCTAACATTAGATCAATGTTTTTTTGGAAGATCTGCATGAATTTCAGTTTGTTAAAACTTCAGAATACTTATTTAGGATGTCGTTTTTTTTCATACTTTTCAATACATTTTCAAGTGTTCAATTTTTCACGATTCCAGTGGCGGGTCGGGTACCATAAAATCCATAGAAACATTAAATAAAATTACTTAAAATATGAAATATTCAGAGAATTAAAATATATTTGCAGTTTTACTTCAAAAAATGAAGTAAGTAAAAAAGTCAGTGGCGTACCTATCTTATCAGGGTAACTATTATATAAATATTTAAAATAAATTATGTAAAATAAATATGTGTGCAAGGAAAGAGCAGTGTTTATTGTAATTGGAATAGATAAAAAAATCACTCGGTAGCGTCTCTTGAAACATAAGTCAGTGGCGTTTCTTATTAGGGTAACTATTATATAATAATTTAAAATAAATACGTGCATAATATGGAAAGTGTTTAGGTACCTATTGCACTTATAATATTGATAGAATTTAGAAAAAACAAAACAGTCATTGGTTTTCTTTAATGAGGACTTTCTAAAAAGTCCAATTTTTCAGAAACAATAAACGTAATTTAGTCTTTTCAACGCCCTATGTATAAAAATTTGGTAAGTCGGAATTTTGTGTTATTTTTTTGCATCCTGTATAAATTAATGTGAAGGTAACTTTCATGATTTGATATGTAAATTACTATTAACGTAATAGGCCAGTTTTATAAAGTAAGATAACATGGTGTTAGCGATAACAATCACCGTGTCTCTTGAATTTCCGGAGATAGGGAATGCCCATGTTAAAATAAACTATTGAAATATTGGCTCCCCTAATTATTATTTTACAGTAAAATGTCAAATGTAAAACTTCTCAAGGAAAAAAAGCTGCTTCTTATGCTGTAATTGCATTTTTATTTGGCTTGCAAAAATAATTTTCGAAAAACGAAAATTTTCTCGCATTAAAAAATATTTTTTTTTTAATTTATATTATATTTTAGTCCTATTTAATAACTCGTTTGAAAAAATTCTGTCGTGTAGAATGTTATAAAAAATCTGCAGTGTTTTTTTATTACCTATTTTTTCGGAATGCCAGATTAAATTGATAAAAATTCACACATTTTAAAAGTATGGATTAAAAAGTCTTGAACTAAATAAACTAAAAAGTATATAGGGTGTTTCAGTAAGGTAGGTAAGCGGCCGTCTCTCGGAAACTAATGGGCCTATAACCTCAAAATAAAAAATTTCCAGACATAAGTAATCACGAGAAATTCAATGAAAATATTTAAAAAATGGCCGCACTTCTGGAAATACCGAAAGTTGACACCTACTTCGTTATTTTAACGGGAACACCCTGTAAAATATTATATTTTTTAAATGTCTGAAAAAATTGAATACAGGTGGTTTTCACCATTGGAATTTAGATTGAGCGGTTTATGAGTTATAAACAAGAAACAAGTGAAAATCGAAAATTTTCAACTTCAAAGCAGTGTAGAACTAGAACGACTCAAGATATCTAAAAATGGTTTACATGCCCCTATCCTAACTTTTCAAGTTCTATCCCATCATGTGGAGTAAATTTTAATACAGTGTGATGAAAATTATCCGTTTTTTCATCACCCTGTATTAAAATTTAAACCACAATATAGGATACTATGTGAAAAGTTAAGATAGGGACACGTAAACCGTTTTTAGATATCTTGAGCCGTTCTAGTTCTACACTGCTTTGAAGTTGATAATTTTCGATTTTCACTTGTTTCTTGTTTATAACTCATAAACCGCTCAATCTAAATTCCAATGGTGAAAACCACCTGTATTCGATTTCTTCAGACATTTAAAAAATATAATATTTTACAGTGTGTTCCCGTTAAAATAACGAAGTAGGTGTCTACTTCCGGTATTTAACGGGTATTTAACTATCTATCTATTTCCGGAAGTGCGGCCTTCCTTTAATCTTTAAAATATTTTCATTGAATTTCTCGTGATCACTTATGGAAATTTTTTATTTTGAGGTTCTAGGCCCATTAGTTTCCGAGATACGGCCGCTTACCTACCTTAATGAAACACCCTGTATACTTAAAAATGCATACTTTTTAAAAGAACTATGTAGTCGACGAGCCCCTTCAAGGTTGTTTCTTTCTTTACAAAATACAATATTCACTTCAGAACCTTCACAGAATTTAATAGAGACGAAATAGGTCAAATCGACCAGAACTAAGCACTCTCAAGCTCATCACTGGTTTATGGCTGCTATTTCATCTCTAACAATTTTAAAAACGGAAAGGCACAAACGTAGACACTATACAGGTGTTACCTTTCAAAGTTAAGGGTTGTAAAATCTATTTTTTGGGATAACTTTTTCATTAGTTGAAAAAAATGTATAATTTTTTTAGGTTAACGTTGAATTTTACACAAAAAAGGTACCTATCTTGATTTATTCCGATAGATTAAACCGTTATCGAGATAAACGCCCTTTTAATAGGTGATGCACCGAAATATCAGCCACCTTTTTCAAATTTAAGTACCTACCTACTTGCAATTTAAAAAGTTCCATCGCAGCATCAGCTATTTTAAACGGACGTTTATCTCAATAACGGTTCGCTCTATCAAAATAAATCACGTAACATTATTTGCGTAACAAATATGAACCTAAAAGACAATTAACCTAAATTTTTCTACTAATGAAAAAGTTATCGCAAAAAATAGGTTTTCAACTTTTAACTTTAAGTGTTAATATTTTTGCAGGGGTGTCTCGTAGGAATAAATCTTAAAGTTAATTTTTTTATTTTTTGTTCACTAATTAAAGTTACCCAAATCCGGGAGATTGCCCACATATTACAGGACACCTTGTAATTTGGGGATACTGTAGTGACGAAATCTTGAAACTCTGAGAAATACTGAATTTCAAGTCCTTGAAATCTAGAATTTCAAGGACAATAATTTAAAAGAACTTTCCAAGTTAGCACGGTCATGTCATAATAGTTAATTATTACTTTTTTTGTTTATATCATCTTTACCAACAATGAACCAATAAAATAGATTTTGTTTTTGAATATACAGGGTGTTAATGAATAGCTGTTACAAACGTAAAGGGCATGTAGGAAATACAAAAATAGGCGATAAATTTCCTGTAGACATGGGTCGTTGGAGCTTTAGTTTTCGAGATACAGGATGTTAAAGTTCTTCGAAAAATTTTATATTTTTTTGAATATCTACAAACTGGCTGATCAGAATAACTCGAAATTTCAAACAGTTGTACTAATTGAAGTACATGATTTGATAATCCCATTGAAAAATTATTCAATCCAGTGGTAGAGATCTGGGTGTAATGTTACCTTTTTTATTAAACAATTTCTACGCTGATTTACATGGTATGATAAACAATTCACTGACTTTTATGCAAATTTGTTATTTTTGGTAGATACCTCGTATTGTTTAGAGGAGAAAAGTCATTCTATGCTTTTGTTGTAGAACGCACTGTTTTCAAGATACTTCGCAATGTATCTAGTAAACCCGTACGAGGTAAAATATCCTAAAAATCAATGCTATTGAGTTTTTCCATAAATTTATAATTTTTATTATCGTTACTAAAGCGTGTTACATTACAAAAAGCTTGCATGGGTACCTACCTACATTGTGAAATATCTTGAAAACAGTGCGTCCTACAACAAAAACATAGAATGACTTCTCTCCTCTAAACAAAACGAGGTATCTACCGAAAATAACAAATTTCCATAAAAGTCAGTGAAGTTGTAGAACTTATGATATACAGGGTTATTCACGGTATACGCCACGGAAGATTATGGCCGTGTCTCTGGATTTTAGGATCTTTTTATTTTTGGAGTGGATAGAGACCCGGCAGAGGTACGTTTTAAAATTATATTCATAATGTACAGGTTGTCCCAAAAGCATGAAACATATCAAAGTTATGTTTTTTTATATGGAATGCTCCTATGTTATTGCATTTTTAGATTGTCTTAGAAGAGGAAATAGGATTGGCTTTTACAGTTGGTGTTTAAATTCAGAAGTTTTTGAGTTATAAACAAGTGAAAATCGTCATTTTTCAAGTTCAAGGCCCTGTACAACGAAAACGGTTCAAGATAGAGAAAAACGGCTTACATGTCCCCATTTTAACTTTTCATGTACTATCCTACGATGTAGATGAAATGTTTATACAGGGTGATAAAAAATTTGAAAAATTCTGACATTTCTCCACGTGTCCCCAAATAAAAAAATCAAAGAAAGCACAAATGTTTCTATACCATAGGATAGTACATAAAAAGTTAAAATAGGGACATGTAAGCCGTTTTTCTCTATCTTGAACCGTTTTCGTTGTACAGGGCCTTGAGCTTGAAAAATGACGATTTTCACTTGTTTATAACTCAAAAACGTCTGAATTTAAACACCAACTGTAAAAGACAATCTTATTTTCTCTTCTCAGACAATCTAAAAATGCAATAACATAGGAGCATTCCATTTAAAAAAACATAACTTTGATATGTTTCATGCTTTTGGAACACCCTGTACATTATGAATATAATTTTAAAACGTACCTCTGCCGGGTCTCTATCCACTCCAAAAATAAAAAGAACCTAAAATCCAAAGACACGGCCATAATCTTCCGTGGCGTATACCGTGAATAACCCTGTATACAGTGTGACCCATTTGTTCTTGAAACACCCTGTAGAATCTTAATTTATGGTGCGATTTTAAAGAAATTTCTTTTAAATCATAGAGTTTGATAAACTATATTCTGGGAGCAAAGAGCGTCTCATTCCTACAAAATCCAAGGCCTACTAGATCAGTGTTTACTTGTAAAATCTCAAAAATTCATATTAGCGATTTTTTTAGAAAAAAACTGTGCACGCTTCTGGATTCACCAGCCCTCAAAACGGTACTGTACTAAATTTTATTGGAAATGCCAGAGTAATAAGGATATTGCAGTTATTTTAGAAATTCATAATAGAACTCCGAATTTTCATTAATTTATTCGAAAAGGTCAAGAGAGACAAAATAGAAATTGTACGTCTAGTTGGTGATAATGTAGATACTTTAATTTTTTAATTATAATTTTTTATTTATTTATTTATTAATTTTTTATTTTTTTTATTTTTTTTTTTTTTTTGTTACTTTTTTTTTTACTTTTTTAATTTTAATTTTTACTTATGATAGCTTTTGACCTTTTTCAAATTAATTTATGAAAATTCGGAGTATTATTATGAATTTCTAAAATAACTACAAGATATTTTTTACTCTGACATTTTCAATAAAATTTAGTACAGTACCGTTTTGAGGGCTGGTGAATCCCGTGGCGTGCCGAGTTTTTTTCTAAAAAAATCGCTAATATGAATTTTTGAGATTTTACAAGTAAACACTGATCTAGTAGGCCCTGGATTTTGTAGGAATGATGAGACGCTTTTTGCTCCCAAAATATAGTTTATCAAGCTCTATGATTTAAAAGAATTTTTTTTAAATCGCACCATAAATTAAGATTCTACAGGGTGTTTCAAGAACGAATGGGTCACACTGTATGTAGAAACAAAAACATAGCTACCTATCGCTTAGGTTATGATGTTACAATTCGTAAAAGCCAATACCTATTTAATTGCTCGTAAAAAGCTGGGTTTTTCGTAAAATCGGGTTTTTCATCAGCCTGTATAAAATTTTCACCTATACGGTAGGTTACTAAATGGAAAGCTAAGATAGGGTCATGTAAGCCGTATTCTGATATCTTGAGCCGTTTTTGCGATTTTTGCTTATTAATTGTTTATAACTCAAAAAGCTGTTCATTAGGTATACAAACTTCAACTGAAAAACCATTCTTATTTAATTTACTCAGACAATATGAAAATGTAATAATATACTATTTAAAAAAACCAAAGTCACTTACTGCTTGAAACATTCAGGACATGCTGTGCACGTGAAAAAAATTTTAGGTCGTGTGAGAAATAATTTAAAATTACTTTTCTTTGATTTTTTCTTCTAATTGTCAATAATAAGAGAGTATTCTAATAATGCAAGACACGTGGTCAATCCTATACAATAGATTTATTAAAATTTTTCTCACTCAAAATAATAGAACCATCAGTGGAACAAGCCAAGACAAATAATTATGTTATCGGAATGTGGTGGCATCCGACACCACATTCAATCACAAAGCATGTCATTAAAATTTACAACCCAGTGCCTTGTTGAGATGGACAATGTAGGGGTGTGTGTAGTAATAAAAATAACTAATAACTGAAATAAAATATATGGGAACATCAGCAGGCTGTTTTGAATAAGTAGGTATAATTTTTTTTTAGGCATAATATGAATATGTGTATCGAATAAATATTTATTATTGGTAATTATTTTTTAACAATAATTGGGCTACAAAGTTCTCGTCAACGTGGAACTAGACTTTTCTATAGAACTCTTTTCCGGCGATGTTTGTTTGATTACTGTAAAATCAATATTTATTATCGAAAAACAATTTACAATTTACAAAAAATAAACTATTTTGAGCTCTCAAAGTGGAAGAAGACTTTCATAGAACTCTTCGAGGGCTACCCAGAACTCTAATAAAAACTAATTTTTGGAGATTTTTCAAAATTTTGAAAATAATATTTGCAGAACTATTTGCGAAAATATACAGGCATTACTGTAGAACTTATTTCTAAAACGTATTTTTTGTGAAAAACGCATTTTTACTTTGAATAATGATAATTCTAATAACAATGTTCTAGGTACCACAGATTCCTGAGTAAAAATATGTCGATTTAACCAAAGTTATCTCTGTCTAAAACTGCACCCTTTTCAAGATATGACCTTTTAATGACAGAGTGTACAAGCAGTTGTCCTGCTAGAATCTAGGATCTTGGAAACGGCAAGAGAAACAGGCTCGGTTAAATTAGAGAAAAGTTGCACAATTTGATGCTTAATAAGAATATGATTTTTTTTTTAATATTTTCAGTCGTTGCTGAAATATCCTGAAAAAACTGAAAAATCAGAATTTATTATTTTAGCCATATCTTTTTTATTATTGGAAACTGATAAATAATTTTTTATGGGCGTACATATGTCGTCAAAAGCTATCCGTCTGACGTTACAAAAATTTTCAAAGCCGACTAGATCCCAGAGTTTTCATAGCCTACTTTTGTTTTTTTTTTCTTTTATTCTTCTGTTCGAAAACAGAATAATAAAATTTTATAATTTTTTTTTAATGTTATTAATTTTTAGTTTCCTTGATTTATTTCACATCGAACGACATAAAAAATCAATATGGCGGCCATAAGAAAAACAAAAGTTGGCTATGAAAACTTTGGGATCTAGTCGGCTTTGAAAATTTTTCTAATATCAAATCGATAGCTTTTGACGACTTATGTAAACCTACAATAATTATTTATTAATGTCCAATAATAAAAAAAGATATGGGTAAAATAATAAAAAAAATATGGGTAAAATAATAAATTTTGATTCTTCAGTTTTTTAAGGATATTTCAGCAACGACTGAAAATATAAAAAAAACATTCAAATTCTTATCAAGTATCAAATTGTGCAACTTTTCTCCAATTTAACCGAATCTTGCCGTTTCCAAGATCCCCATGTACTGCCACTTACACTAGACACACTCTATAATAATAAATAATAATTAAGCTTTAGGTAGGCTGTTTTGTCTCATTGTCATAAAAGTCATAGCCAATCCGCACGTCTAACATTAGATCAATGTTTTTTTGGAAGATCTGCATGAATTTCAGTTTGTTAAAACTTCAGAATACTTATTTAGGATGTCGTTTTTTTTCATACTTTTCAATACATTTTCAAGTGTTCAATTTTTCACGATTCCAGTGGCGGGTCGGGTACCATAAAATCCATAGAAACATTAAATAAAATTACTTAAAATATGAAATATTCAGAGAATTAAAATATATTTGCAGTTTTACTTCAAAAAATGAAGTAAGTAAAAAAGTCAGTGGCGTACCTATCTTATCAGGGTAACTATTATATAAATATTTAAAATAAATTATGTAAAATAAATATGTGTGCAAGGAAAGAGCAGTGTTTATTGTAATTGGAATAGATAAAAAAATCACTCGGTAGCGTCTCTTGAAACATAAGTCAGTGGCGTTTCTTATTAGGGTAACTATTATATAATAATTTAAAATAAATACGTGCATAATATGGAAAGTGTTTAGGTACCTATTGCACTTATAATATTGATAGAATTTAGAAAAAACAAAACAGTCATTGGTTTTCTTTAATGAGGACTTTCTAAAAAGTCCAATTTTTCAGAAACAATAAACGTAATTTAGTCTTTTCAACGCCCTATGTATAAAAATTTGGTAAGTCGGAATTTTGTGTTATTTTTTTGCATCCTGTATAAATTAATGTGAAGGTAACTTTCATGATTTGATATGTAAATTACTATTAACGTAATAGGCCAGTTTTATAAAGTAAGATAACATGGTGTTAGCGATAACAATCACCGTGTCTCTTGAATTTCCGGAGATAGGGAATGCCCATGTTAAAATAAACTATTGAAATATTGGCTCCCCTAATTATTATTTTACAGTAAAATGTCAAATGTAAAACTTCTCAAGGAAAAAAAGCTGCTTCTTATGCTGTAATTGCATTTTTATTTGGCTTGCAAAAATAATTTTCGAAAAACGAAAATTTTCTCGCATTAAAAAATATTTTTTTTTTAATTTATATTATATTTTAGTCCTATTTAATAACTCGTTTGAAAAAATTCTGTCGTGTAGAATGTTATAAAAAATCTGCAGTGTTTTTTTATTACCTATTTTTTCGGAATGCCAGATTAAATTGATAAAAATTCACACATTTTAAAAGTATGGATTAAAAAGTCTTGAACTAAATAAACTAAAAAGTATATAGGGTGTTTCAGTAAGGTAGGTAAGCGGCCGTCTCTCGGAAACTAATGGGCCTATAACCTCAAAATAAAAAATTTCCAGACATAAGTAATCACGAGAAATTCAATGAAAATATTTAAAAAATGGCCGCACTTCTGGAAATACCGAAAGTTGACACCTACTTCGTTATTTTAACGGGAACACCCTGTAAAATATTATATTTTTTAAATGTCTGAAAAAATTGAATACAGGTGGTTTTCACCATTGGAATTTAGATTGAGCGGTTTATGAGTTATAAACAAGAAACAAGTGAAAATCGAAAATTTTCAACTTCAAAGCAGTGTAGAACTAGAACGACTCAAGATATCTAAAAATGGTTTACATGCCCCTATCCTAACTTTTCAAGTTCTATCCCATCATGTGGAGTAAATTTTAATACAGTGTGATGAAAATTATCCGTTTTTTCATCACCCTGTATTAAAATTTAAACCACAATATAGGATACTATGTGAAAAGTTAAGATAGGGACACGTAAACCGTTTTTAGATATCTTGAGCCGTTCTAGTTCTACACTGCTTTGAAGTTGATAATTTTCGATTTTCACTTGTTTCTTGTTTATAACTCATAAACCGCTCAATCTAAATTCCAATGGTGAAAACCACCTGTATTCGATTTCTTCAGACATTTAAAAAATATAATATTTTACAGTGTGTTCCCGTTAAAATAACGAAGTAGGTGTCTACTTCCGGTATTTAACGGGTATTTAACTATCTATCTATTTCCGGAAGTGCGGCCTTCCTTTAATCTTTAAAATATTTTCATTGAATTTCTCGTGATCACTTATGGAAATTTTTTATTTTGAGGTTCTAGGCCCATTAGTTTCCGAGATACGGCCGCTTACCTACCTTAATGAAACACCCTGTATACTTAAAAATGCATACTTTTTAAAAGAACTATGTAGTCGACGAGCCCCTTCAAGGTTGTTTCTTTCTTTACAAAATACAATATTCACTTCAGAACCTTCACAGAATTTAATAGAGACGAAATAGGTCAAATCGACCAGAACTAAGCACTCTCAAGCTCATCACTGGTTTATGGCTGCTATTTCATCTCTAACAATTTTAAAAACGGAAAGGCACAAACGTAGACACTATACAGGTGTTACCTTTCAAAGTTAAGGGTTGTAAAATCTATTTTTTGGGATAACTTTTTCATTAGTTGAAAAAAATGTATAATTTTTTTAGGTTAACGTTGAATTTTACACAAAAAAGGTACCTATCTTGATTTATTCCGATAGATTAAACCGTTATCGAGATAAACGCCCTTTTAATAGGTGATGCACCGAAATATCAGCCACCTTTTTCAAATTTAAGTACCTACCTACTTGCAATTTAAAAAGTTCCATCGCAGCATCAGCTATTTTAAACGGACGTTTATCTCAATAACGGTTCGCTCTATCAAAATAAATCACGTAACATTATTTGCGTAACAAATATGAACCTAAAAGACAATTAACCTAAATTTTTCTACTAATGAAAAAGTTATCGCAAAAAATAGGTTTTCAACTTTTAACTTTAAGTGTTAATATTTTTGCAGGGGTGTCTCGTAGGAATAAATCTTAAAGTTAATTTTTTTATTTTTTGTTCACTAATTAAAGTTACCCAAATCCGGGAGATTGCCCACATATTACAGGACACCTTGTAATTTGGGGATACTGTAGTGACGAAATCTTGAAACTCTGAGAAATACTGAATTTCAAGTCCTTGAAATCTAGAATTTCAAGGACAATAATTTAAAAGAACTTTCCAAGTTAGCACGGTCATGTCATAATAGTTAATTATTACTTTTTTTGTTTATATCATCTTTACCAACAATGAACCAATAAAATAGATTTTGTTTTTGAATATACAGGGTGTTAATGAATAGCTGTTACAAACTTAAAGGGCATGTAGGAAATACAAAAATAGGCGATAAATTTCCTGTAGACATGGGTCGTTGGAGCTTTAGTTTTCGAGATACAGGATGTTAAAGTTCTTCGAAAAATTTTATATTTTTTTGAATATCTACAAACTGGCTGATCAGAATAACTCGAAATTTCAAACAGTTGTACTAATTGAAGTACATGATTTGATAATCCCATTGAAAAATTATTCAATCCAGTGGTAGAGATCTGGGTGTAATGTTACCTTTTTTATTAAACAATTTCTACGCTGATTTACATGGTATGATAAACAATTCACTGACTTTTATGCAAATTTGTTATTTTTGGTAGATACCTCGTATTGTTTAGAGGAGAAAAGTCATTCTATGCTTTTGTTGTAGAACGCACTGTTTTCAAGATACTTCGCAATGTATCTAGTAAACCCGTACGAGGTAAAATATCCTAAAAATCAATGCTATTGAGTTTTTCCATAAATTTATAATTTTTATTATCGTTACTAAAGCGTGTTACATTACAAAAAGCTTGCATGGGTACCTACCTACATTGTGAAATATCTTGAAAACAGTGCGTCCTACAACAAAAACATAGAATGACTTCTCTCCTCTAAACAAAACGAGGTATCTACCGAAAATAACAAATTTCCATAAAAGTCAGTGAAGTTGTAGAACTTATGATATACAGGGTTATTCACGGTATACGCCACGGAAGATTATGGCCGTGTCTCTGGATTTTAGGATCTTTTTATTTTTGGAGTGGATAGAGACCCGGCAGAGGTACGTTTTAAAATTATATTCATAATGTACAGGTTGTCCCAAAAGCATGAAACATATCAAAGTTATGTTTTTTTATATGGAATGCTCCTATGTTATTGCATTTTTAGATTGTCTTAGAAGAGGAAATAGGATTGGCTTTTACAGTTGGTGTTTAAATTCAGAAGTTTTTGAGTTATAAACAAGTGAAAATCGTCATTTTTCAAGTTCAAGGCCCTGTACAACGAAAACGGTTCAAGATAGAGAAAAACGGCTTACATGTCCCCATTTTAACTTTTCATGTACTATCCTACGATGTAGATGAAATGTTTATACAGGGTGATAAAAAATTTGAAAAATTCTGACATTTCTCCACGTGTCCCCAAATAAAAAAATCAAAGAAAGCACAAATGTTTCTATACCATAGGATAGTACATAAAAAGTTAAAATAGGGACATGTAAGCCGTTTTTCTCTATCTTGAACCGTTTTCGTTGTACAGGGCCTTGAGCTTGAAAAATGACGATTTTCACTTGTTTATAACTCAAAAACGTCTGAATTTAAACACCAACTGTAAAAGACAATCTTATTTTCTCTTCTCAGACAATCTAAAAATGCAATAACATAGGAGCATTCCATTTAAAAAAACATAACTTTGATATGTTTCATGCTTTTGGAACACCCTGTACATTATGAATATAATTTTAAAACGTACCTCTGCCGGGTCTCTATCCACTCCAAAAATAAAAAGAACCTAAAATCCAAAGACACGGCCATAATCTTCCGTGGCGTATACCGTGAATAACCTTGTATACAGTGTGACCCATTTGTTCTTGAAACACCCTGTAGAATCTTAATTTATGGTGCGATTTTAAAGAAATTTCTTTTAAATCATAGAGTTTGATAAACTATATTCTGGGAGCAAAGAGCGTCTCATTCCTACAAAATCCAAGGCCTACTAGATCAGTGTTTACTTGTAAAATCTCAAAAATTCATATTAGCGATTTTTTTAGAAAAAAACTGTGCACGCTTCTGGATTCACCAGCCCTCAAAACGGTACTGTACTAAATTTTATTGGAAATGCCAGAGTAATAAGGATATTGCAGTTATTTTAGAAATTCATAATAGAACTCCGAATTTTCATTAATTTATTCGAAAAGGTCAAGAGAGACAAAATAGAAATTGTACGTCTAGTTGGTGATAATGTAGATACTTTAATTTTTTAATTATAATTTTTTATTTATTTATTTATTAATTTTTTATTTTTTTTATTTTTTTTATTTTTTTGTTACTTTTTTTTTTACTTTTTTAATTTTAATTTTTACTTATGATAGCTTTTGACCTTTTTCAAATTAATTTATGAAAATTCGGAGTATTATTATGAATTTCTAAAATAACTACAAGATATTTTTTACTCTGACATTTTCAATAAAATTTAGTACAGTACCGTTTTGAGGGCTGGTGAATCCCGTGGCGTGCCGAGTTTTTTTCTAAAAAAATCGCTAATATGAATTTTTGAGATTTTACAAGTAAACACTGATCTAGTAGGCCCTGGATTTTGTAGGAATGATGAGACGCTTTTTGCTCCCAAAATATAGTTTATCAAGCTCTATGATTTAAAAGAATTTTTTTTAAATCGCACCATAAATTAAGATTCTACAGGGTGTTTCAAGAACGAATGGGTCACACTGTATGTAGAAACAAAAACATAGCTACCTATCGCTTAGGTTATGATGTTACAATTCGTAAAAGCCAATACCTATTTAATTGCTCGTAAAAAGCTGGGTTTTTCGTAAAATCGGGTTTTTCATCAGCCTGTATAAAATTTTCACCTATACGGTAGGTTACTAAATGGAAAGCTAAGATAGGGTCATGTAAGCCGTATTCTGATATCTTGAGCCGTTTTTGCGATTTTTGCTTATTAATTGTTTATAACTCAAAAAGCTGTTCATTAGGTATACAAACTTCAACTGAAAAACCATTCTTATTTAATTTACTCAGACAATATGAAAATGTAATAATATACTATTTAAAAAAACCAAAGTCACTTACTGCTTGAAACATTCAGGACATGCTGTGCACGTGAAAAAAATTTTAGGTCGTGTGAGAAATAATTTAAAATTACTTTTCTTTGATTTTTTCTTCTAATTGTCAATAATAAGAGAGTATTCTAATAATGCAAGACACGTGGTCAATCCTATACAATAGATTTATTAAAATTTTTCTCACTCAAAATAATAGAACCATCAGTGGAACAAGCCAAGACAAATAATTATGTTATCGGAATGTGGTGGCATCCGACACCACATTCAATCACAAAGCATGTCATTAAAATTTACAACCCAGTGCCTTGTTGAGATGGACAATGTAGGGGTGTGTGTAGTAATAAAAATAACTAATAACTGAAATAAAATATATGGGAACATCAGCAGGCTGTTTTGAATAAGTAGGTATAATTTTTTTTTAGGCATAATATGAATATGTGTATCGAATAAATATTTATTATTGGTAATTATTTTTTAACAATAATTGGGCTACAAAGTTCTCGTCAACGTGGAACTAGACTTTTCTATAGAACTCTTTTCCGGCGATGTTTGTTTGATTACTGTAAAATCAATATTTATTATCGAAAAACAATTTACAATTTACAAAAAATAAACTATTTTGAGCTCTCAAAGTGGAAGAAGACTTTCATAGAACTCTTCGAGGGCTACCCAGAACTCTAATAAAAACTAATTTTTGGAGATTTTTCAAAATTTTGAAAATAATATTTGCAGAACTATTTGCGAAAATATACAGGCATTACTGTAGAACTTATTTCTAAAACGTATTTTTTGTGAAAAACGCATTTTTACTTTGAATAATGATAATTCTAATAACAATGTTCTAGGTACCACAGATTCCTGAGTAAAAATATGTCGATTTAACCAAAGTTATCTCTGTCTAAAACTGCACCCTTTTCAAGATATGACCTTTTAATGACAGAGTGTACAAGCAGTTGTCCTGCTAGAAGCTCTTCTGGAAGTATTTTTGTACAAGGCATACTATCATGCTGGCAGACTTTGTTCCGCACAGAAACCTGTCCTTGCGAGAGGACGACGTAGTAGTGGAGCGGAAAGAGGCTGAAAATATGCACAAAAAATTTTTCGAAGTAGAAAGATATGGGACCGGTACCATCATGTTAAGGGATCTTTGGGGCACTAGAATCTCGTTTTACGACAAGTTCCCTTGGTGCTGACAAAAGTTACAGCCCTTTGAATCTTAGATTTGTGATTTTTTTTTCACGAGTAAAAGCTTCGCAAAGTATTTTTTTTTCACCGTCACCGGTTGACATTGGGGACTCTAGTTTTGTTTTTCCTTTATAGTTATGATTAGTGAACGAAATGACGTATTTGAAATGCAATAAGTTTGTTCAATTTTCAAAATATTCAGTGTTTTTGACCGATTAAACACACAATTTCTGCAAAGTTCCGACTTTGAACACCTTTAAATTTTTTTTTCACGATATCGATTTCAGTTTTTTTGTTACCATCTCATAAAATGAAGCTTTGTGAACATTTTATTTCGTACAACATGTAGTCGCGTTTCAAAAATAAACTTTCTAGAGCCGTTTATATGAAACCCTGAAGTTGAACAGATATGTTTAGCATAGAACGGACAGAGTGCGAGTTATAGCGCGGCGACGGCTGTTGAACAAGGAACGGCTGAGGGTAAGATTGTTACTGCGAGTGTTACTGTTATGTACCTATTCAATAATAATTTAGGGACGTTTATTTATTGTAATATTGTTTAAATAAGGCTTTGTTATTTATTAAATATTTTAACATGCTTGAAATTCATTGAAAATATTCATATTTTCAATTGGTTAATATACCTAAAGGGCAATAGAAAGCAAGATATGGTTTAAGCAAGGTAGTACCTATAATAGGTATAATACCTATCTACGACATGCGGTTATAATTACACCTTAGAGCGGCTGGTCGTCATAATTATTATGCGAAGTATGTTCCTGTTTATCTCTCCGATATATGAATAAATTAAAAACCAAAAATTCGAAAATGTATGATTTCTTAAATGAGGGTAATTTCGTAGTCAAAAAGACTGCAGAAAAGAGATTCAATTGTGTAGCTTTCGACATGGCATTAGAACAAAGCATTAATAGAGACTGCAAAAGCTATGGGGGGAGGGGGTAGTGGGCTTCACTAAAAAACAAGAAACCTTATTGAGATGGTTAGTAACAAGACATTCACTTGATAAATATGTAAAAAAAAATATGAAATACTGTCCCGAACTGATCACCGACAACGGCAACAGTGCAGTACTGAAAAATAACGGGATGAAAAAGACATACAAAAAATGATGGCGCTATTTGAAGAGCACTGGACAAATCCGTTTGATTGTCGATAATTCCCGAGAATTTAATTAATATTACTACTGGGTGGATCGCATCAAAAGAAATTGAAAATAGCCTGATGACATGCGTCTTATTGATGCCAAAAAGAACCACGAGGACTTCATGAAAAATACTTTTTATGCAGAGACTTTTTTGGCAGCTGTAGGGTCCGAAGCTATGCTTTGAAGAGTTCTAACCATTGCTCGCTTAACCCTTTAACTGATACGTCAGATATAATGTCATATGAATTATCTTTTGTTCCTTTGTCAATATTTCATGAAGATTTTACAACGAGAAAAAACGTTAATAAGTCGGATTTAAAGTCAAGACTTACTGGACACTCTATTTCTGTTTTGTATCAAATTCCCGATATCGTTGACTCTATTCTCATAGATGGGATGACAATGATTCAAATCAGTTGAAGAAACAAAACGAACATTTAATGATCTCGGCAATTTACTTTTGACAAAAATTAGTATTGCCATCCCATCTATTAGAATAGAGTCAACGATATCGAGAATTTGATACAAAAGTAGAATGTCCCTGAAAAGTAGAATGAAGTAGAGTGTCCCTTCAGTCTTGACTTTAAATCCGACTTAACGTTTTTTCTCGTTGTAAAATCTTCATGAAATATTGACAAAGGAACAGAAGATAATTCATATGACATTATATCTGACGTATCAGTTAAAGGGTTAAGCTAGCAATGGTTAGAACTCTTCTAAACATAGCTTCGGACCCTACAGCTGCCAAAAAAGCCAAAATAAGACGCATGTCATCAGGCTATTTTCAATTTCTTTTGATGCGATCCACCCAGTAGTAATATTAATTAAATTCTCGGGAATTATCGACAATCAAACGGATTTGTTCAGTGCTCTTCAAATAGCGCCATCATTTTTTGTATGTCTTTTTCATCCCGTTATTTTTCAGTACTGCACTGTTGCCGTTGTCGGTGATCAGTTCGGGACAGTATTTCATATTTTTTTTTACATAATCATCAAGTGAATGTCTTGTTACTAACCATCTCAATAAGGTTTCTTGTTTTTTAGTGAAGCCCACTACCCCCTCCCCCCATAGCTTTTGCAGTCTCTATTAATGCTTTGTTCTAATGCCATGTCGAAAGCTACACAATTGAATCTCTTTTCTGCAGTCTTTTTGACTACGAAATTACCCTCATTTAAGAAATCATAAATTTTCGAATTTTTGGTTTTTAATTTATTCATATATCGGAGAGATAAACAGGAACATACTTCGCATAATAATTATGACGACCAGCCGCTCTAAGGTGTAATTATAACCGCATGTCGTAGATAGGTATTATACCTATTATAGGTACTACCTTGCTTAAACCATATCTTGCTTTCTATTGCCCTTTAGGTATATTAACCAATTGAAAATATGAATATTTTCAATGAATTTCAAGCATGTTAAAATATTTAATAAATAACAAAGCCTTATTTAAACAATGTTACAATAAATAAACGTCCCTAAATTATTATTGAATAGGTACATAACAGTAACACTCGCAGTAACAATCTTACCCTCAGCCGTTCCTTGTTCAACAGCCGTCGCCGCGCTATAACTCGCACTCTGTCCGTTCTATGCTAAACATATCTGTTCAACTTCAGGGTTTCATATAAATATAAACGGCTCTAGAAAGTTTATTTTTGAAACGCGACTACATGTTATACGAAATAAAATATTCACAAAGCTTCATTTTATGAGATGGTAACAAAAAAACTGAAATCGATATCGTGAAAAAAAAATTTAAAGGTGTTCAAAGTCGGAACTTTGCAGAAATTGTGTGTTTAATCGGTCAAAAACACTGAATATTTTGAAAATTGAACAAACTTCTTGCATTTCAAATACGTCATTTCGTTCACCAATCATAACTATAAAGGAAAAACAAAACTAGAGTCTCCAATGTCAACCGGTGACGGAGAAAAAAAATACTTTGCGAAGCTTTTACTCGTGAAAAAAAAATCACAAATCTGAGATTCAAAGGGCTGTAACTTTTGTCAGCACCAAGGGAGCTTGTCGTAAGACGAGATTCTAGTGCCCCAAAGATCCCTTAATATGATGGTACCGGTCCCATATCTTTCTACTCCGAAAAATTTTTCTACCTTAAATAAGCGAGATAGCGGGCTCTTTCCGCTCCACTATAGGTACTTCTCGCAGTACGAACAAACTGAACAATAAAGTGTGGTGACTCGAGAACTACAAAAATTTGCGCTGACACCCAAATGCATTGTCCCTTATGGAACATTTTAATAACTAACTTTAACTTTATAAGTTTTACTAATAAAGATAAAACGACGATTTAAAAATGCGCTGGTTCCTTGAAATATGTAGAATCTATTTGAGTTTGAAACTGTCCTGTAAGCAGTACCTGAAGCCCTCTAGATCATTTGTAATAAACGTCCTTGCAGAAAAACAAAATGTCCTGCTGGAAGGTTAACTAAATAGGTACCTACACATTTTCTAAAATAAGTAAAAATTCGATTTAATAAGAAACTATGAAGTTTCACCGCCAACGAGTATTGTTAAATCCAATACAATGTGAATAATGTCGTTTCTGTGAAATAAAAATTGTTATTTAGATAAAAAAGTGATTTTCACAAATACATTTTCATTAGTGGAAGTTCACTTTGAAATACTTATATACAACAAACAGCAAGTTTGATAATACCTTAGTTATTTAATAATAAAAAAAATAGTGAATGAATCAGTGACGTGCGTATAAAAAAGTTCTAGGGCAAAAAGTAATACATGAGACTAAAAACAGGAACAACTTCTATATCAATGTTTGTAAGACTATGTCAGATTATTGGTCTGGACAACAATAATAGTAGGCTGTGAAATTAAAAAGTTTATCATTCATTTTTGACTTATGTTGGAAAACTTGTTAATTTGTTTTAGTTCACCATCCCCTAAGGGCTGTATCATGAAAGGAGAGCTATTTTGGGACATAGACAATCTAGTTTGAATTGGCATTTTTTTAGTCAGGAATTTTTGATATAGAATATTTGTGTTACCTTTTAACGACACCCTGTATGCAGGGTGTCCGAGATAACAGGTGGTACATCGGGATCTTAGAAACCATCAGAGATACGAGGTCGGTTAAAATGGAAATAAGTTTCACAATTTTATGCTTAATAAGAACTTAAAAAAAAAAGGATATTTTCAGTAGTTGCTTAAATATGCTGGAAAACCTGAAAAGCCTGAAAAGCAGGCTCATATAAGTCGTCAAAAGGTAGTCATTTGACATTTCAGAAATTATCAAAGCCGACTAGATCACAGAGTATTCGTAGTCAATTTTTGTTTTTCTCATAGCGGCCATATTGTTTTTTCATGTTATTCCTTATTAAAAAAATTCATCCACTGGAAAATCTATAAAATTCATTTTTTTTCAAATTTTTATTCTACTTTCGAAAAAAAAATCAAAATATTTTTTTTAGAATGCCTTTAGTATGACGTCATATTGCTTGCCTTGGTTTTTCGGTAAATGGTTTTTGCTTATAACGTTGTTTAATGAAGATATTTTCTTCTTTCTTAAAAAAAAATATTTTTGTTTTTTTTTGTAATTTTATAGATTTTTTGATAAAGTGATTTTTTTAATAACGAATTGCATGAAAAACAATGTGACCGCCGTAAGAAAAACAAAAATTGACTATGAATACTGCTCTGTCATCTAATTGGCTTTGATAATTCTGAAAAATCAAATGAATACGAATACCTCTTGACGATTTCATGTAAGTCTAGACAAAATAATTTATTGATTTTCAATAGAAAAAATCAATAATAAAAAAGACATACTTAGCTAAATTAAAAAATCACGAATCTTCAGTTTTTTCGGGATATTTCAGAAACGACTGGAAATATCGTATTTTTTCAGATTCATAATAAGCATAAAATTTTGAAACTTTTCTCTAATTCAACAATCCTCATATCTCTCATGGTTCCTGAGATTACCATGTATCATACCACTTGTTTTCTTGGACAACCTGTATGTATAGGCTAGACAGTAAAAAATCAGACACATAGTTTATTCAAAATACAGGGTGTCTCAGCTGATGCGGTCTCTGAGGGTCAAACAATGGATTTTTTCGAAAAAAATTTTACAAATTCAAGTAGAAGATCACAATAGCAATAATCTAAAATTATTATGAAGTATACAAAGTGTCCCATATGACAGTGGCATATCAAAGTTATGTTTTTTTTCTTCAAATGGAATGCTCTTATGTTATTGCATTTTTGAATTGTTTGAGAAGCAAAAACAAGATTGTTTTTTACAGTTGGTGATTGAGAAGTTTGTGAGGTATAAACTAGTGAAAATCGAAATTTTTTAAGTTCAAAGCCCTGTGCAACGAAAAAACGGCTCAAGATAAAGAAAAACGGCTTAGGTATGTCGTTATTTTAAGTTTTTATGTAAGTACTATCCTATGGTAAATAAACATTTGTACTTTCTTTGTTTTTTTTTTTATTTGGCGACGCGTGGAGAAATCTCAGATTATTTCAAATTTTTTATCACCCTGAAAAAACATTTTATCTACATAATAGGATAGTACATGGAAAGTTAAAATAGGGATATGTAAGCCGTTTTTCTCTATCTTCAGCCGTTTTCGTTGTACAAGGCCTTGAACTTCGAAAAAGGCGATTTTAACTTGTTTGTAACTCACAAACTTCTCAATTTAAACACCAACTGTGAAAGCCAATCTTATACTTTCTTCTCAGTCAATCTAAAAATACAATAACATAGGAGCATTCCATTTGAAGAAAAAAAACATAACTTTGATATGCCACTGTCATATGGAACATAATCTGTATACTTACTCCAATATAATTTAAAATTATGATCATTGTGATCCTGTATATTCCAGATCAAAATTGTTGGCAATAACTGACACTAAGTACTAAAAAAGTCATTTCGGAGAAGCAGCAAGCAGAACATTTTCCTCGAACCAGAAATTTCAGCTTGCCGCTTCTCCGAAATGCCTTTTTTAGTAATTTCAGTTACTGCCAACAATTTTGATCGTGGATTATAGTTGAATTTGCAAATTTTGTTTTGGAACAAAATCCATAGTTCGGCCCACAGAGACCGCTTCGAATGAGCTGGGACAGCCTGTATATTATTGTGTTTTTAATTCAAGAATTTTAATAATTCATGTAGAATATGTGTGAAAGTCTTCTAAGTGAGTAAAGATGATCTAAAAACGTTGAGAACGACAAAAAGAAATAATGTTGTTGGATTAGCTTTGCATTGGAAATCCCCATGTAGAAAAGACTCGTTCATAACATAAACAGAATGAATAATGGGATATTCTCGGAATGCTAATTGCTTTCTTTATGTCTCAGAGGCGATAAATGCAGCCTTGTATACTACGATGTCACAAAAGAATGCTACAACATGTAAATAGAATCGGCAACATTGCTTGGAGGCTACAGCATCGGCCTGATGTACAATTATTACATACACGGAGGCAGCTAAGTGCAATTCACACTTGGAGTCCGTTGGGTATATTAAATATCTACTTGTTTATATGTAAAAAAACTTAAAAAAGTTTACCCCTCTAAAGATGCCTTCTAAGAATCATATCATTGAACTCTATATATAGAAAAAAAACTGATGTAAGTGTGTTCCTTATAGCGGAGGCTAGGTCGCCTGTGTGGTGCTCGGAGGCCACAGAGATCGCTGGGCGCGTATATATATATATATATATATATATATATATATATATATATAGATTATTGTGGGAGTAATTGCCGGAATTGATTATCCAAATATTTAGGTTCAGGGCATTCGGCATTAAAAAAAGGCATTTAATTACATGGTTTTATTGCAATCTCCAACGTTTCGATCCCCATTTGTCAGGCAAAAATTGGATCATCATCAGGGTAGCAATCACCAGTGAGAAAAAGGTTCGCTTCACATGACATATTAAACGATCTCCCTGATAAATGTGGATCTTATTATGTTGTTGTCATCTTTGTAAAACAATTTTAAAAAACATGAAAATCACAATTACACAAATTGAAATCTAATATTTTTGTTAATCTAAACGTCGTCAGGCTCATGCAATTCCTCGTTCAAGAACGTTTTAATGCCGAATGCCCTGAACCTAAATATTTGTATATATATATATATATATATATATATATACAGTGTGACCCATTTGTTTTTGAAACACCCTGTAGAATCTTAATTTATGGTGCGATTTTAAAGAAATTTCTTTTAAATCATATAGCTTGATAAACTATATTTTGGGAGCAAAAAGCGTCTCATTCCTACAAAATCCAGGGCCTACTAGATCAGTGTTTACTTGTAAAATCTCAAAAATTCATATTAGCGATTTTTCTAGAAAAAAATGGGCACGCCACGGGATTCACCAGCCCTCAAAACGGTACTGTACTAAATTTTATTGAAAATGTCAGAGTAAAAAGGATCTTGTAGTTATTTTAGAAATTCATAATAGAACTCCGAATTTTCATAAATTAATTTGAAAAAGGTCAAAAGCTATCATAAGTAAAAATTAAAATTAAAAAAAGTAAAAAAAAAGTAAACAAAAAATAAAATAAAAATAAAGAAAAATAAAAAAAATAAATAAATAAATAAAAAATTATAATTAAAAAATTAAAGTACCTACATTATCACCAACTAGACGTACAATTTCTATTTTGTCTCTCTTGACCTTTTCGAATAAATTAATGAAAATTCGGAGTTCTATTATGAATTTCTAAAATAACTGCAAGATCCTTATTATTCTGACATTTCCAATAAAATTTAGTATAGTACCGTTTTGAGGGCTGGTGAATCCAGTAGCGTGCACATTTTTTTTCTAAAAAAATCGGTAATATGAATTTTTGAGATTTTACAAGTAAACACTGATCTAGTAGGCCTTGGATTTTGTAGGAATGAGACGATTTTTGCTCCCAAAGTATAGTTTATCAAGCTCTATGATTTAAAAGAAATTTCTTTAAAATCGCACCATAAATTAAGATTCTACAGGGTGTTTCAAGAACAAATGGGTCACACTGTATATATCGTGGGCAGGTGAATTTTGGAAAACCACTTTTTCGTAATCTGGGGGTCATGATCGGTTGGCATTTGATGAGTTTGGGTGATTTTCGAAAAGTGATGTCGTCCTCAATAGTGTATTTTTTTGTTAAAAAATACACTAAAAGGGTGAAAATGTGAGTAGATAGAGTTGGAGAGTTCTGGCCCAAGGTCATGACCTTGAGCTAGAACTCTCCACATGTAAATCTTACATATGCTTCAAGGTCAACACATTTCAAGGCCAAACAATACGATCTAACCTGATTTAATTGATTAAGAAAATCTATTTTTCAAGGTCAACTTCAAGGCCAATCGGCCTGACGAAAATCATCAAGTAATTATTTCAAGGTTATTGAATAAATTAAAAATCAGTTATTATTATTGGGTACCTATTAGGTACTTATAATAACTTGGAGACATTATGAATATGAAAACAACGCTAGCAGGTGCGGTGTGGTATCATGTTACCGAGCTCGTCGCGCTGGTGACATGGTTAATTGTATTATTATATGAATGAGAAAATTAAGCTCCGGCTAGATCATGTAGGTATTTTGTATTGTTATTTCAATCAAAATAAAGCCTCGGCTAGATCCTGTAGGTAATGAAAGTAATTCAAATAATTTATTGTAGGTTTACATAAGTTGTCAAAAGCTTTTCTTTCACATTACAGAAATTTTCTAAGCCGACTAGATTTACGGCCGCCAAATCGGTTTTTCATTTTTCAAGGTTGGAAAGGTGTGAACTGCATGTAATTTTGAAGGTCGAATTATTTCAAGGTTATCTGAAATATTTCAAAGTCCCAACACATGTAATTTTGAAGACCAATATCAAACATTTTGATATGACGTAAATTTCAAGGTTAAAAAATCATCTAAATCCATTATTTCAACCGGATATTTTCAAGGTTATCCAGTCGAGATATTTTTTAATATTTAAAATGGTGGGGGTAGCCGGTCGCCATTTGAATTTCAAGGTTGTAATGAAGTCGTGAATTTTCGACTTCATTTTTTAGTCAGCTGCCTCCAATAATAGTTTTCATTTATTCCAAAAAAATCATTAGGATCGATTCATGCATTTCGTCAAATAATAAAACCATTATTATTAATTCCGCAAATCATTTATCAGTTTTTTATGAACAGACCAAAATTTAAGCGAGCTGAATCGAGGCAGTTGACTACAAATTCGGAAGCCACACCGCTGATACCAGCGATATCCCCGTAGGTAAAAACTAAATGAACCGTTTTTATACTCCGCGTTCCATCAGAAAAACGGTGATTAGTGAACCCAGGCGATATGAAAATCATATAAAACCACGGACATTTTGGCTTCAAAATTACTTCCGATCCAGCGTTATTACGAGTAGGTAGTACCTGGTATAAACTTCCGAACCGGCGTTCTTAGTGTGTAGTAGAGTTTAAGACGTCCGTTCCGGTGCTGTTACAGTTAGTTTAGTCCAAGAGTGCCAAAGTTCTGCAAGTTAGACCGAGAACCGATCCGATCCTCCTGCGCTTCCGTGCTAAGGTAGGTGATAATTGATACCAGCCGTAATTGTTCCACTGTATTTGGTTATGTCACGATCATCCCCGAACATCCTTCATTAGTCCTTCCCCTCTGCTCATTACTGGCCCCCGCTGTAGCAACAAAGGCTCCGTTATTGTCGTGAGATTGTCAGCCCCGGCGACGCAGGGGGTAATCTCGCGGTGGTAGCGTGGTCTGGTGCTAGTCAACAGCCCATCGACACCTGTGTTCCGCTGGAGTAACGAAGGTCCCGTCTTTGTCGTGAGATTGTCAGCCCCGGCGACGCAGGGGGTAATCTCACGGTGGCGGCGAGGCCTGGTACTCGTACCAACAGCACGCCGAATCCCGGCCCCTCCAGTCCAGTAAGACACGCCACACAGCGGCTTCACCGCGCCGACCCGATTTTCATATTCGCACCCGCCATAGATAGCACCACCTTGACTGACCAGGAGATACCTTTTTATCCGACCGGGGTTTAAACCGCCTCCGACGACCGCAACTCGCCACGTGCCGTTTTGCTTCGCAACCCGTAGTGAGTTGACCAGTAAGGTTAGGAATCTGTATAATTGTTTATTCATCTGAATTAACCTTTTTAATTTCTTTTCTATTGTAAATAGTGATTTTGGTGAGAATAAATTTGTTTATAACATAGCCCACGAATCTCCTTTCTTACCGCAACCGACCGTGAACCTGGAACTACTCGCATAACAACTTGACTCCACGGAAGTGCCATCGAAAACGCGGGGGGCGCCTAAAGACCGCTCCTCCGTGCCCGCTTCTGTGATAACCTCATCTGACCCCTGGCACTATCCGTCTTCTCCACAGAGTTACCCTGGGACAAGGGTACGATAAACGTACCACCTGTGTGACAACCTAGGTAGTTGGGAAAGGAAAGCGAGACCATTTCCCCTGGGGAGTAAACCCTCTACAAAAATCTGGCGCCCGAGCAATCCGTCCGTTCTCTGCCAGTTTCCCGGACAGCCGGAGTTGTCGTCACAGAAACTGGCGCCCGAGCAGGGACCTACGTGAGGTTCCGTTTTTCCGCCGCCAACCGACCCACCGAAGAGCAGGAAGCAGGAAGAATTGTGTTACCGTGTAGTTTCCGTTTCACCCGGTATACGACCATAGCATAATAATTGTGTTACCGTGTAGTTTCCGTTTCACCCTGTATACGACCGAAGAATTGTGTTATCCGTGTATTTTTCGCCTCACCCCGTATACGACCCGAGTACCTACCGCCGCATCAGCCGAGATCCCCGTCACCGGCAGCACCGCACCGAGCCGACGACCGTCCCATCCGGTGACCTAAAAGTGCATTTTTCGGGCACTTCCCGACGTCCTAGAGCAAAACGGACAGCAGTTTTAAAGAGTCAATCGAAAAGGAACCCCACCGGCCAAACCTCGTGAGACAAAAAAATTCTGGGGTTTATTTGGAGTTTTCGAGAACTAGCCTCCTGCGTGTCCCCTGTTCGAAATTCTTTTTGCGTTGGGTCCCGGAACCCTTAGCGGATCGAGTGGGTACAACAGAATTTTTGCGCCACCCCCAGAACAGTCCCAAAAAGTGGTGGCGCCGCAGCCGATAGTCCGATCAGCCTGGAATTTTTTTGTTGGCTTGGAGGTCATCCTACCGACGAATTGTGACCCTGCAGCGAGCCACCAACCGACCGCCTCCGCCAGCCGCGCATGCGCAGTCTCGAAAACGGCCAAAGACCCAATTTTCAGCTTAGGACACTGATCAGCGACATGACGAAGAACGAAACCGGCACCGAGTGCACCGCTCTTCCGGGCTTGTCGACCGCAGTAACGGCAAGCATTGTGACCTCGACGCCACCTACGTTTACGACGGCCTCCACGACGACGTACCGTTTTCCCTGGACCGTCCCGGCAAACCAACCGCCGCAGCCCCCGGTTCCGCCTATGTCGTCCGCCCCACCACCGTTTGCGCCCCTAAGCTCGTCGCTTTCCACGTCGCTCTCACACGCCACCGCAACCGGACCGCTGATGCCAGCCCGCACCGAACCGGTAGATCCCCCCAATGTATCGACGTGGAACTTACGATACGACGGCCGCACCGACGCCGTGGATTTCCTGGAACGACTAGAGGAGCTGCGCGCGCTGTATGGAGTGAGCGAGGCGCGCATGCTCCGCGCCATGCCCCTCCTATTGGAAGGGGAATGCCTGACCTGGTACCGCAATAATACCGCCGTTCTGGATACCTGGCCGAGATTCCTGGCGTCATTCAAGGGGTATTTCCTGCGTAACGACTACCTATTCGACTTGGAAACCGAGATTAGTCGGCGATTGCAGGGGGCCGACGAGGACGTGCTATGTTACATCACCGCGATGCAAACGCTCTTTAGACGTCACGGTGCGATACCGCCGCACCGCCAGCTCGATTGGGTAAAGCGGAATTTGAGACCGGAGGTGAAACAAATGATTTGGAGCCACAGTTACGATGATGTTGGCTCGTTGATGCGGGACGCCAAGACAGCACAGGACGTCCTGGCCGAACTCCGCGCCAGCCGCCGCTTTTCTGGCGCAGGGAGTAGACCACCCCACACAGCCACCCCTATGGTCAGCCACAGCCCCCCACCGTCAGGGAGAGGAAAGTGGCAACGCACCGGGCGGCCAGACCGCGATCCATCGCCGCCCCGAAGATCCCAGAAAGCGATCGAGCCCGCCAACGCCGCCCCAGAGACTGACGCCGTCCGAAGGTCAGTCAGGGTTGCCCCGGCTACGCGGGACGCCTCCCGCACCGTCTGCTGGCGTTGTGGGGAAGCCGGCCATTTCAGGAGCCAGTGCACCGGGCAGCCCAGGTTGTTTTGCTCACGTTGCGACCGTCCCGGCGTGATGTCTAGGGACTGTGATTGCCAGCATCCGGGAAACGAGATGCGGGGCGGGTAAACGCACCGAGTAACCGAATGCCCGCCCCGAACGACCGAACCGACACCGCCGCGACCCACCCGGATCCAGACACCCGACCGTTCTTGAGCGTGAACGTAGCATTGAAGATGTTCGACGCTCTCATTGACACCGGGGCCACCCGTTCGTTTATAGGCAGCACCGTAGCCAGCCACTGCAGGGAGCAAGGCGTCCGCATCCGCCGATACAAGGGCACGTCGGCACGCATCGCCGACGGCACGTCGGTGCCGATCCAGGAGACGTACCTGTTGGATGTTTGCATTGGCCAGGACCGGATACAGGCGGCTTGCCTGGTTTTGCCGATGCTGCCCGTCGACATGGTGCTAGGCATCGACTCGCTGGGACACTCGGACTGCGTGTTGGATATGTGCAGGCGCGAAGTTTACATCCAGGGGCGAAGATATCCCTTACGGGATCCGTCCACCGAAATGGGAGCCAGCGATGAACCCGGCAATCGGTCTTCTGCCCCCAGAAGGAGTGATAGACATGACCAACCGCGCCCTGCCGAGACAGGCCTGATCGAAGCTCCGGTTGTCTGCGCACCTCGCCGCCGGAGCCATCGACGCGCACAAGACTGCCGTACTCGTCTGGCGCAGAACCGAGTCGAACCGTCTGCGGCCTGCTCCGCCTCGAACACGTCTGCTCCTGATGCTCACTTTGTGGTGGAACTTCCGAGGGATGAACCGAGAATTCGCAGGAAACGGAACCGACTCCGACGTCCGAAAGTCGTGAAAAGACCTGCCGAGGTCCCGAGTCGTCCGCCTCGTAACCTGCGAGGCGGAAGGAGACGACCCCAGCGTCCGTCCACTGTGGCTGGGATTGTCAATGTCCCGAGTCGTCCTTCCAGCGGCCAGTCCGAGAGAGACCGCCATCGACGTCGTGGGCGCCGAGCTCACGGAAGTATCCACACCGAGGTAGTCGAGATATTGCCCTGTGCCGAAGAGAGCCGTCCGTATCATGGGAGGCAAAAGGACTTGAACGCCCCAAGTCGTGCCCTCCCTGCCGGGCAAAAGTGGAGTTGCCACCGTCACCGCAAGTGCAGTACGTCAGTTCCTCGCGCCGAGAAGAATAAGCCGGAACCGGGACCGCCGATAGACCGCATCGGTCCGCCGCCCAGCAGTACCGTGGACGTCGACCGAACTCCGCAGATGCCCCAGCCCGACTCCAGCCGTTTGGGAGTCCGACCGCTCCTACCAGCCAGTCCCCGTAGGAGCTCCGTGTTGTGTTGGCGCTGTGGCCAGGTAGGCCACTACCGGAGCGCCTGTACCGGCGTACGACGACTGTTTTGCTCCCGGTGCAACAAGGTGGGGGTCCTGTCCCGTGACTACCCATGCGGGGATGTCCCACCGACCCCCAAGAGGAGCCGCCTCGACGGAGACCGTCAGCAGCGTCCAGTGCCTCGCCCCACTGCCACTAGGACGAGGAGACCAGTGACCACCGCGGACAAGGTGGTCCAGTGTGAGCTGCTGTTGGTCCTCCCTGAAGCTGTGATCCAGACCCGAGGCGTGCCACCGATTAGGAAGCAGTATTGGCTTCGACGCGAGCCGCGTGAGAGGAACTCACGGCGCGGGAGCAGGGTTGGCGATGTTGGCGATACTTAGTCCGGAGGAAGACCCCGAACAGCCAGGAGTGATGGGAATGAAGAGAAGAGGTATCCATTTTAAGTTAGATTATTGAGTTTGTATTTAGGGTTCTGTAAGCGAAGCAAAGCGTGCGTCTTTTGGTTGCGAGGGTTAGGCAAGTCGTCAGGAGAATATGAACGTAGTCTTTACAAAAGCCGTAGCTTTTGTTTTCCGAAGAAGGGGGGGTGTAATGAAGTCGTGAATTTACGACTTCATTTTTTAGTCAGCTGCCTCCAATAATAGTTTTCATTTATTCCAAAAAAATCATTAGGATCGATTCATGCATTTCGTCAAATAATAAAACCATTATTATTAATTCCGCAAATCATTTATCAGTTTTTTATGAACAGACCAAAATTTAAGCGAGCTGAATCGAGGCAGTTGACTACAAATTCGGAAGCCACACCGCTGATACCAGCGATATCCCCGTAGGTAAAAACTAAATGAACCGTTTTTATACTCCGCGTTCCATCAGAAAAACGGTGATTAGTGAACCCAGGCGATATGAAAATCATATAAAACCACGGACATTTTGGCTTCAAAATTACTTCCGATCCGGCGTTATTACGAGTAGGTAGTACCTGGTATAAACTTCCGAACCGGCGTTCTTAGTGTGTAGTAGAGTTTAAGACGTCCGTTCCGGTGCTGTTACAGTTAGTTTAGTCCAAGAGTGCCAAAGTTCTGCAAGTTAGACCGAGAACCGATCCGATCCTCCTGCGCTTCCGTGCTAAGGTAGGTGATAATTGATACCAGCCGTAATTGTTCCACTGTATTTGGTTGTGTCACGATCATCCCCGAACATCCTTCATTAGTCCTTCCCCTCTGCTCATTACTGGCCCCCGCTGTAGCAACAAAGGCTCCGTTATTGTCGTGAGATTGTCAGCCCCGGCGACGCAGGGGGTAATCTCGCGGTGGTAGCGTGGTCTGGTGCTAGTCAACAGCCCATCGACACCTGTGTTCCGCTGGAGTAACGAAGGTCCCGTCTTTGTCGTGAGATTGTCAGCCCCGGCGACGCAGGGGGTAATCTCACGGTGGCGGCGAGGCCTGGTACTCGTACCAACAGCACGCCGAATCCCGGCCCCTCCAGTCCAGTAAGACACGCCACACAGCGGCTTCACCGCGCCGACCCGATTTTCATATTCGCACCCGCCATAGATAGCACCACCTTGACTGACCAGGAGATACCTTTTTATCCGACCGGGGTTTAAACCGCCTCCGACGACCGCAACTCGCCACGTGCCGTTTTGCTTCGCAACCCGTAGTTAGTTGACCAGTAAGGTTAGGAATCTGTATAATTGTTTATTCATCTGAATTAACCTTTTTAATTTCTTTTCTATTGTAAATAGTGATTTTGGTGAGAATAAATTTGTTTATAACATAGCCCACGAATCTCCTTTCTTACCGCAACCGACCGTGAACCTGGAACTACTCGCATAACAACTTGACTCCACGGAAGTGCCATCGAAAACGCGGGGGGCGCCTAAAGACCGCTCCTCCGTGCCCGCTTCTGTGATAACCTCATCTGACCCCTGGCACTATCCGTCTTCTCCACAGAGTTACCCTGGGACAAGGGTACGATAAACGTACCACCTGTGTGACAACCTAGGTAGTTGGGAAAGGAAAGCGAGACCATTTCCCCTGGGGAGTAAACCCTCTACAAAAATCTGGCGCCCGAGCAATCCGTCCGTTCTCTGCCAGTTTCCCGGACAGCCGGAGTTGTCGTCACAAGGTCAACGTTAAAATATTGTAGAGGGAGTAATAAATATAAATAATCCGGAAGCGAAGTAGCAGATAAAGCTATAATGTCGCTTGTAGTGGATATACAGTGTTTCAAAGTGGAAAAAAATAAATTCCTCGTAAAGGAGTTTGCGGCATACGACGGAGATAAAGTTATACATTACGTTTTCAAGCCGCCATATCCGTTCCAACGGCTAACCGACACATATCAGCAGCAAGCAAACTGGGTAATCCGGAATCATCACGCAATTGAATGGGATCAAGGATTTACTCCACTTCATCATCTGCCTGGAATATTGAAGCAGTTATCACAAAGATGCGAGAAATTTTTGATCAAGGGGAAGGAAAAGGTGAGGTTTATTCAGCTGTACGTGACTATACCAGTGTTGGAGCTCCCGGAAACACCAGCAATGAAAATGAAAGAAGCCAAATGTTTTTATCACAGCAAGGAAGTGTGTGCTCTTTCTAACGTGTATGATATGTACTATGAATACGCTATGGTCGAATAATAATTATACAAACAAATAAAGAGTTTAAAATATTTGTTTTTTACTTAAAATGACTACCAGTTTTAATTTAGAAATGGATTATATTGAAGAAACATTGAAAGAATCTGAAGAGTTTGAATTAATAATTCTCACAGATGATGTTCCCTCTACAAAGTGGAAGAATGACGATCACTGTTGTCTATTCTATTATTTAATAGCATTTTTTATGTTCATATCATATTCCATGTACCTGTTAATTTTTAAAGAGAGGTATTTATTAAAAAACTGATTTCATATACCGGGTGTCCCAGACTTAATTGACCAGGCCATATCTCATATACAGGTTGAGATAATCGAGCCGAATAAAAGGCATATTATTATAATTTTTCATGCTGTATAACATGACAGCATGAAAACAACCCCCACTTCAACATCCCCTAAGTTACAGCCCCCACCCTTAAAAAAATTAATAGCACCCTGTGTATATTTTTGTATATTCAAAACCAGTATTCGATTGTCTATTCAGATGATTTTTCAGATTCAAAATTGGTTGAGAAATAACCAAGAAAAAGTTCATCAAGGTGGTCATGACTTTTTATCTTAACTTTCTCTGGATGACTCTTGCTGTCAAAATTTATCAATATTTTGGTCATAGTTTTTAATAAGCAGGTTACAGTCATCATTAAGGTTCATGATAAAGTGCTTTGTCTGTTGTTTTATTTTTTTAAATTTCCCAATAAATCAGACTTATAAATAAATTGTTTGGACTTTCATTATAATAATAACTATCACCTGCCTGTTAAAAACTATGACTAAATATTGATAAATTTTGACAGCAAAAGTCATCCATAGAAAGTTAAGATAAAAAGTCATGACCACCTTGATGAACTTTTTCTTGGTTATTTCTCAACCAATTTTGAATCTGAAAAATCATCTGAATAGACAATCGAATACTGGTTTTGAATATACAAAAATATACACAGGGTGCTATTCATTTTTTTAAGGGTGGGGGCTGTAACTTAGGGGATGTTGAAGTGAGGGTTGTTTTCATGCTGTCATGTTATACAGCTTGAAAAATTATAATAATATGCCTTTTATTCGGCTCGATTATCTCAACCTGTATATGAGATATGGCCTGGTCAATTAAGTCTGGGACACCCGGTAGATAATGTATTTATTTTACTGTATACCCAATAACATTTTACAATATTAAAAAAAAACATTGACTTGAATAATCGAATCAATTCAATATTAAAGATGTTTGACGTATTTGGTTAACGCGTTGTAAGCAACTGAGCGTTCATATATGAGCAGACAATAAGCCACAACATTGTCAGGAAGGGCGCTGATAGTTTCAAATTCCAAAAGAATATTAATGGTTTGGTTTTGAAACGCTATATTTTCCGGTTGCTTGGAACAGTCCAATACCACCATCGGGTTTGAAGATCTGAATTTCTCAACATTTAACAGCGGTTCAGGTTCAGAATTGTAGTAGCTGCGTTGGAAGTTTGCATAATACTCATATAAATTGCAGTACTGATGATTTTCAAAATCAACATTTAAATTATCTAGGGATACTTTTAAATTAAACTGTGCTGTTCAAGTAAACATTTGCATTTTTAATTTTGCAGTGATCAAATTTGCTGGTGTCTTTTTCACTCTTTCCATCTCGGTTTGACTGGAAAGCTAATATCACGTACCGGGTGGGCATCTAAGAATGAACAGCGGCCATATCTTGGGAAATATTGATCCTACAGTTTCAAAATGAAAAATTTTTAGACATAAATGACTATGCGAAATGCAATGAAAATATTTTCAAGATGGTCGCACTTCCGGAAATACCGGAAGTTGACACCTACTTCGTTATTTTAACGGGGACACCCTTTATATTATTGTATTTTTAAATTGCCTGGCAAAATCGAATATAGGTGGTTTTCACAATTGGAATTTAGGTTGAGTAGTTCATGAGTTATAAACAAGTGAAAATCGCAATTTTCAGTTTTCAAAGCATCTCAAAGAGATTGACTTTTCTTAACAGATTTTATATTCCATGAGTGAATATTAGTTGTAGAGAGTCCGGACTTGGTGTGCAATTCCCAGCTACGAAATTTCAGAACAGTGTCGATATTTTTCTCCATGTATTTCGCCAACGCGAGTTCGGTTTGCAGACTTCCGACGATATGAGGTATTTTCCAATGTATCTTATCGATGTGAATCACACAAGATTCCGTTGAGCTGCTATTGTATATTGCATTATTATCATTGCTGCTGCGTATTAAAATAAGTTCTTGTCGGATGTTTAATATTACTTTCTTGTAGTCTTCACCAAAGCCGAGAATCATACTAAGCGGAATATAAACTGTGAAGGATCCATTGGCGTTTCGTGGTAATTTGTATGTTTCATCATCAGGTTTCCAACCGGCATTTTGAACTCTTCGAATTTGATTGGGTGTGTATGAATGATAGCAACCCTTTGATAGTTGATGCGATGCCCACTTTCGATATGCTGTCTACAGTGATTCCATTAATTTCGTAGCGTATTTCACTAAAAATATGAGCCAAGCCGTTGTTAACGATTGCGGCCGTGTTTGAGGGTTTATCATCATCTTTAAGCAGTCGTCCTGCTATGAAAATGAAACTCTCACTGGGTAACGTTGGTCTATCACCTTCTATGGCTATTCGAATCTCGTCATTATAGTTGAAAACAGTCGTGGCAGGTTGATGTGTGTGGTACTGAGAGTCAACGATACTATTATCGACTAACGGTTTGGCCGATACATCGAATATACTCATTTTTTCACTTTAAAGCCCAAAGCCTTAAGAAAACGTAGGTTTTCTACAGTGAGACGGTTGTGGGAACGAACTTTGCAGGTTTTCGATATCCCTTACCACGCTTGGTGTTACGTGATTTTACGGTTGTTTGCACGAATTGCGGATGTCTGGATTGGAATATGGTTACCATGTCACCACTAGTGCAGCATAACACAGATTGATCAAATGTAGGTTTATCGATTGATTATATACTAGACGGGTTTTAAATGTAGCCCTACTGTTATAGTCTCTCCTCGTAAGTTTAGAAGTTTACTATTTTGGTCGGCTACGCTGACGGTTATGTTTGATATTGTTTTAACGTTTATCGGTAGATATATAACGTGATCTGGTGCTTCCACAATTTTCGCCCCAGTAGTACTTCGGGGAAAAAATGATGAATCAAATGACTGGGTTGACCATTGTCATACGAACCAGTTGCTATGTTGCAATAAATACATATCGAATTTACAGATGTGATTTTAACCGTCTCATCAGAAGTGTGATGATGTGCAGGGGGGAGAATTCGCTGCTTGAAACCTAGAACTGGTCCTAATGTATTATCCTTTGTGAAGTCCACTGGCTGAGTGCATTTAAGGTGACACTTGAGCGTTGTAGGATCCGGTGTGAGTAAAAAACCATCATTTGGTTCCATACGAGAACGAATATATGATTCGATAGTACTCAATTCGTAAGATTCGTTGGGCAGAGCAATCACTTTATCACCACCGTAGTATAATAGATTATTTTCCCCTTCTACGATATTAGGTATCGAATGGTAAGTTTCAAACACCGTTAAGCCCAAGTTATAGCTCACATTATCCTCTAGAACAATGGGTGGTGTAAAATCTGAGCTAAGAACAGATGTGTTACCGGTGAGCTTGAAAATGATGGACATCTTGACATGTGAATCAACACTGACGATTTAAGACGAAAGTGTTTGTATATAAGAACTGTAGACATAAGTGTCCGCAGTTATATGAATTAGGAGATTGAAATCTAGTGCTGTTGTATATTATTTTATTTTGGTTACCATCGCTGTGGAAATAGGTTATCAATTCGGTCGGCGGTCTCAGGGCCCCTACGCTATTGAAATATTCAACTTGAAAATTGCACTTTACATAAGCGACCCAGTGTGTTCCATCGCCGGCTTCATCGTCGAGGTTGACAATTCCACATTCCCTTGATTTAATAGTCTTCGGTAGAGCATCTCTCATAAAAATTCCTCGAAAATAAGGCAAGTGCAATACTTTGACGTAATGTAATAGATCGATGTTTGACAACGCACGGCGAGGTAACTTTATTGGTAGTTTTTTGGAGGGCGATAAAAATACAATCCCAAACCTTTCTTGTACGGTTTCAGGTATAATCCGCTACCCTTAACTTGTTTTTTGAATGGTAAGTAGACACCTTTACCCGTCTTCAATCGTTCCATGGCGGCATTATGACGTTTTGTTTCCTCCAAACTTTGACTAGCAGCCTTGCCAGCGTTCACTGAGTTGGCTATGGCGGCTGCACCTCCTCCTAAGCTACCCAAAGCCCCCAGAGCCCCCATAAGCAAAGGGATAGAGAAAATGAATCCACCAATTTTCTTGGGCGCCTTAATAATCCGACGTTTACGACGCATGCCGGAACCTTTCTTGCTCGGTTTCTTCTTCTTCGTTTTGGAACCCATAATCCGTTTACCTTTCATCGCACCGGCTACAAGCAACGCTGCGGCTTTTTCTTTCCAGCTAGAGTCTTTAGCAGTCAGCCGCTCAACAGCTTTTTTCTGTAGAATTCGATCGGCCTGATGACGATGTTCGAGATCGGGATAGCTCGAGTAGCTGATATCGTGTTGCTTGCAAGCTTCGTCGAGTGGATTTATGCCCGTATCGCCTCTAGTTAACCGTTCTTCCAGTTTAGTACCCGGTCCGCAAAAATTATATGATGGTATGTGCAGTTCAAATGGTAACTTATTAATTAGAGTATTCAGTAAGCCGGCACCTCTCTTCTTTATCGAGGATCGAGACAATATGACTTAATATGATTGTGCGTCCCCTATATATATAAATATAAACTCAGAGTGAGAAGAACATTAGTCGGTTGTAAGCAATGAAGATCAAAGCTCATAGTCAGAAACTACCTGTAAAGAATCATGACGGCTGCTCGTCTGGCAAGAAGTTTCAAAAACATAGCGATCTCTTGAGTGGCGGATGCAAGCGGGCACTGATTGTGGGTAGCTCAGGCTGCGGTAAAACAAACGCAATGATCTCGTTGTTGGAACATCCGAACGGATTGCGATTCGGTGATGTGTACTTATACTCAAAAACGCTACATCAGGAGAAATATGAATATCTAAGAAAACTGTTAACACCTTTGACAGAAATCGGATATCATGAATACAGTGCGGGAGATGACATTATACCCCCGAAAGAAGCAGTCGAAAACTCAGTAATAATTTTTGACGACGTGGTATGTGATAGTCAAAGCATCATCCGAGAGTACTTCTCATTTGGTCGACATAGAAATATACAGGGTGTCCCGTAAGTAATGGTCCGTGGTGGAATGGGAGATTCTTGGTTTAAAAATATTACGATCTGATACTACTTGCTTTAACAAAATCTTGATAATAAAAAAGATACAGGGTGGCAAAGTTGAGATTTAAAAATTTTCTTTTCAAAATATCTCGAAAAATTTTACAGGTACGAACGTGAAAACTTGGGGATAGATGTTTTACGGTATGAGAAATCATAATTTGATATCCGTGTCGATTTATTTTATAGAGGGCACCATTTAGGTCATGTTGACGACGTAAATGAACACATAACTTTTTTATCCTTCAGGATATCGCGCATTTTATTGTGAAATATTAAAACTACATCATTGATGAGAAAAAAAGGTATACCGGTTGTCAGTCTCAAAAGTTAGTGGTTTTCGAGATAATCACGTTTTAATAATCTCCTGCATTATTTCTATTTTTTTTATTATCAGAAATCTTAATGCAGTAGGTTGAGATAATAACCAGCATTTTGGCAATTAAACATTTTTCACTTTGACATATTAAAAAAGCAAACAAATGAACCATATTCACCTAAATTCCTATACAGATTCTGAAATAGTCGATTACCAGGTTGCAGTCTGTTTGGATATCGTGGCAGGTATTCTCGTTTCGCAGCTTGCCCATTGAAGTTTTGTTTGCAATAAAGAGAAATCATATCTCTCTTATCTGAATTTGAAAAATTATTATGTCTCGGCATTTTTTAATTTTCCAACTACTAGCAGTAAGCAAAAAATTCTGAACAGTACCTAGTAGAGAAAATCATTAACTGTCAATTATCTCGAAAACCAACTTTTCAGACTTACAACCGGTATACCTTTTTTTCTGATCAATGATGTAGTTTTAATATTTCACAATAAAATGCGCGATAGCCTGAAGGATAAAAAAGTTATGTGTTCATTTACGTCGTCAACATGACCTAAGTGGCGCCCTCTATAAAGTACATCGACACGGATATCAAATTATGATTTCTCATACCGTAAAACATCTATCCCCAAGTTTTCACGTTCGTACCTGTAAAATTTTTCGAGATATTTTGAAAAGAAAATTTTTAAATCTCAACTTTGCCACCCTGTATCTTTTTTATTATCAAGATTTTGTTAGAGCAAGTAGTGTCAGATCGTAATATTTTTAAACCAAGAATCTCCCATTTCACCACGGACCATTACTTACGGGACACCCTGTAGATTGTTTCTACCTCTGTCAAACTTATTCATCAATACCTAAACAACTTGTAAGGGATAATTCAAACTTTTTGGTTTTGTTCAAACAGGACTACACTAACCTCAAGCATGTTTACGATGATCACGTAAATATCGATATGTCGATCGATAAATCCAAGGAAATTTGTTCATACTGCTGGAGAAATCCTCACGGATTCCTCGTAATAAACAAAGATTGCGATGTAAATGGAGGTAGATATAGAGAAGGCTTCGATAATCTAATAAGTATAAAAGGATCGGATGAATAAGTCTCGGTCAGTATTCATCAGCAAGATGGATAAAAAGGTTATGCAAAATTTGATCAATGCGCGAAACGCCGTTAGAAAAAAGTTTCAAGACCTACAGAACGATATTTCGAGAAGCGAATATGACGTAGAGAGGAAATTCAAACCTATATCTGAACCCCTTCATCAGCTATTGAAGAATATCAAATTTGAACCCGCCGAAGTCAAGAATGAGCTCGAAACTATCAAAAGTCACACCTCGGTACATGCATCTACCCCTTTTAAAAAGTCCCCGATAAAGAGTTATTTTTATTTTGTAAATTTTGAATAAGTTTGGAATGCTTTCCCCCGGGAGGAACCATGTTTTCCGGACAAAACGGGAAATCGTTGTGATCATCGTGAAGCGATTTAGGATATTCGAGATCGACTTCGAAAACATAACCGACGGATGAATCTGCAGAGAGAGCGTCTAAATCTATTTCATCAATCTCCTGTCGCGTCAACCATGCGAAGTCCTCCCTTGGTAGGACTCGTTGCATGCTGGCACCGTACATATTCGACATGTCTAAGTACATGATATAATCGGTCTCATTAGTTGGATTATAATTTTCACAGAAGGGATTGTTAGCTTCGGCCTTTCTCTTCACACAGGTGCTGCATCCACCGCGAATACCCTTCTTAAAAAAATGCAGCATGTCGATATCCGTGAGGAGTTCTAGCTTCACTTTTGTAAACCTCAACATGGCGTCCCAACTCAAACCAGGAGCCGTGTAGTAATGGGCGGGATCTAAATAATATGTAGACAAGCAAAGATCTCGATAATTTTCGAAAACATCAGCTAGAAGAAGAACGTCTGATTTAAGATATAAATCACAATAATCGCCCAGAGTTTGACAGTGAAAAGCATCCCAGACTGATCGAGCGCGTTGAAAGTCCTCATCACTAACGCGCTCCTGGTTCAGTTCATCATAAAATCGACCACGACATGGTAGTTTAGTCTCTTGCAGCTTGGAAATATCGTCAAGATATGAATATGGCATGACACCCTTTTGACGAATTAATGAAAATTCAGTATCGTCAGGAAACGCTTTTCTTACTTCTCGACACTGATTAGAATCTAAATTGCCTGCAAGAGTTTCTAACGACGATGATAGAAATTGAAAACTGTCGAGGAACCGCAGCTGCAGGTGCACATCACGTGACTGGCCTCGAGAATCACTAACAGTGTCGACGTGAAGGAATTTAGTGAATGAAACATATTTTTCAAAGTTGCAAGGGATAATATCGATTCGCTCACCATTGGGTGCTAAATGTTTAATCAAGATGTGAGCATCATAGTTTTTTAGATTGTGGAACAGTATCGGAACAAATTTTGGAACTTTTTAGTTGATGTTGTAGGTGGCATGTGACGGTCCGCGATATAGGCCAGTGAGGTGGCAGTGATCGCGAACTTTAACATCTGATAATGTGAAACTTTCCTCACAGATATGACACGCTGTGGCATTTCTATAAGAATCCTCTTGCTGAGGCGTTAACCCCTTCATAGGGACAACAGGTTTCAAGAAATCGTGGTAGATGCGCTGTAAATCGTTTTCTAATTTAGTCACAAACATTTGAGGTGCATCTAGGCCGGTATAAATTTCGAATTTTGACAATGAGTCATCGAAAGAACATTTTATACAGTATGCGAATGAAAAAGGGATATGTTCATACTTTTTAACTGTATATGTGTCTGTAGTAGGGTTATCTGCTTGCTCCACATTTTTCAACAGGCATTCAAAATCAGCAAAGACGACAAAAGGCACTCTCAACTGCTTTTGATAATTTTCAAATTTTAAAAAATTACTAGGCACTTGACGGCCAAGTTTATCCTTCCTCTCACCTATGGTAGGAAGTATGACGGCTACATGACTGCAGTCGTGCTCTTTGTGTCTAGCAAGTATCTCTGCCGAACGGAAATATTGTAAACAACAATCGCAAAAAAACATTTTACCGTTATGTTTTGAAATTTGATTTGAAATTAGTCGTGACAAATTCTTAATGTAACAATAATGTTGCATGCCTTCTGAATTATCTATTAGTAACAAATTTACATGTCGGTCTCGTTTGCGTTCCGAATAGTGTAATGGACCGACTATCTGATACCTCTCGAAACCGTCAATATAAATTTTTTCCAGACCATAAATGTTAACTGAAATATTATTTTGAGTTTCGAATTTAGGTATGTCTTTCAACGCGAGAGGAAAACTTATACCTGTGAAGTCGAGCACTGTTGAAAAATGTGGATATGACAACACCCGATCTACTTTACCTGTCGGTTCGCAAATAGCTGCCACCAAGCTCCATGCGAAACAGTACTCGTCATTATTTTGAATATTTATTACAGCTTTTTTCTTTTGTATGCTTGGAGGAAGCGGTATATACGAACTGCCTTTAAGCGGATTAAATTTATTAATATTGACTTCTACATGTAAAAATTGTTCCAAAGTCCATCCTGAATCCCGCTCTAGGAATTCAGATGTTTTTTGGTCAAACACGCTAACTATATCTATATACAAACTATCTAAGCTAGTTGAGGCACACACTACTCTACTACTAAAAATAAACGACTTTACCTCTCTAATGTCCTTACTTGGTAGATAATAAATACCAAACAACTCTGAATTTACTTTAAAAGGTCCGTTTTTCAATAGTTCATTTTCAAGTAACGCTATAATGTCTGCTCGCACATCACTCATGAATTCGTCAACACTAATACGCTTTTCGTCACTACTTACTCTGTAGCTCGCTAACCTGCCTCCGTACGCTGTACTACTCACTTCCACACGTCCACTTTCGGCCCTCCAAAAATGACTCTTATGTTTATTGCTCCGAATATGTGCAGCGTATGCGTTGCCTGGAACTTGCACCTGACAAGCGTTGCAGTACAACATGTTTGCTAAAATAAAATGTTCAGGTATGAATTTGGAAAATGCAGTGTACATTTGCGAAACTTACGAGCAGAGTTGGTTGCGAGTTTTCGCCTCTTTGCAGTTGCGGCCACATCGTCCGTAGTGCGACTTGTTGAAGCTGCTAAATAATTATTTTAATTCACCATTATTTTAAAATATTTATCACAATACCTGATGCTTGAGTTGCGAGCGGTCTCTTGCACCCCTGCTCGAGGTGGTTGAACAATGCCGCTTGGTTCCCATACACAGTCAAACATCTAGGACATAATTTGTTCGCCATCGTTTACGCACTCTCGGTCCTTGCACGGGTATTTATAGGCGCTAGATGAAGGGTAATATTAGAATGTGATAAGAGTGGGGAGTTGAAAGATTTGAAAATTATAGTTATTATTATAAGTCTGATTTTTACTATCATAAAATTTGAAATGATTCGCGCATCTTTAGAATAATTTTTAAAGATCCCAAGTGTCATATTATTAAAATTTAATAAAGTTCATTTTTTTATTTTTTTTATTTCCAACTTTGAGTACATAGACATTTCTAAAATTTCTAAAAAAAGTCATTCACTCTGTATTTAAAAGTATTTTTTAAATTTTCTTCGATTAGCATTATTAAAATTGTAAGAAAATATTCAATTATTTATCTGTTTTTATTATTTATTTTACTAACTCGGTACCGAAAGCACAATGGAACTTACAAAATCCTAAAGAAGAGAGAAAAACTTTATTGAATAAAGTCGACTGCCCATTTAACTTGGGTTGCATTAATACACAGCATATCGATCAATCAAAAAAATGACATAAATATTAAAAATTGTAACATAAATAATAATTAAAGAACATTAATTTTAGGAATAAATGTGTTTGTTTATGATTCTGATGGAATCTATTAAAATTTGTTCAGAAATTTCGTTAATTATTTCTGAGTTCAGGTTAAAGCGATTGAAGAATTCAATTACACTTTTACCGATTGTACCACGACTACCAAACCAAAGGCCGATGACTTCCCATTTGCGCATGCCAAAACTTGGTGAATATTTGCTCTGGTAAAAATTAAAACATTTTTCATAAATATTCTTTTTTTCTAATTGAATTTTATCATCTTGATGACAGTCATTACTTTCAAAACGAATTGTAGGGTCGATAATAAAGGCAGAGTCTGTTTTTGGATCAAATGCAATAATATCACTGAAGCGATTAAGACCATCAGTGTCTACGGCGTGTACTTCTTCATAGCATACAAATTTTTTCTCTCTTAAAACTTCAGTAATTCGGTGTTTAACATTATGATGGCGGTTAATGATTAGGTTGTTGTTCGCTTTACAGTTTCCAATTACATGGGAGGGTATTTCTCTCTGCTGTTCGTTGCATCGTCGGCAGAGGTTGGAACTGTGATTTGAACCAGGGACACCATTCAAATTTGCGTAATTAATGTTGAGTTTGATAGCTGAAGTCCAGTCGGATGTTGATAATTTGCTCTTTGTGAAAATAAATTTATTCGTTTTTGTATAAGTTTGAAAATGTTTGACTCCTATTCCTTGATATGAGCATTTGTTCCATTCTTCAAAAGCTGATAATCTAAGTTTGGTTCGAATTTCTTTGGTGGATTTGCCTTCGATTGATAATGATTGAAGGCAGTCTAACTGCTCCTTTTTGAAATCACATACAGAATGTAAAAGATTGTCGTCAATAAGATCTAGTTTCTTTGCTATTGCAAAAGGTTGTAATTTGACTTCCCATTTTGCTCTCATTAAAGCTAGTCCTCGAAGATTACGTGAAGCATAAAACATATTACTATTTGTGTTGCTCGGAAGTCCAATAATTTCTTTAACTGTTCTTCGAATCATAACGTCTAAACCATCAGTAACATATGAAGGGATTTTGTTGATCGGAGCAGATTGTATAGGATAGATTAATGTTGGAAATATATATTGATTAATTATGTTGATTTTCTGATCTGGTTTTAATAGGGGAGAATTTGACAGCTTTTGTAAATTTGTTTGAAGACATTCAATTATGTTATCATCGAATATTAGTTCACTTTCAAAACTGCATCCTAAATAGCGTATTCGTTCATTTTGCGTCAGACTTCTTATGATATGTCCATTTGATAGTTTAAGAGGAACATCTGTAAGCTTACCAGAAGAAATATTAATAGCATGACTTTTGCTATGATTGATTTCAAGACCTATTTGATTAAAAAGATCCTCTGTTAGATCGATTGTTCGTGTAGCTGACTGTTCATTTGATGCTGTTACTACTTGGTCATCTGCAAAACCAGTTAGACATAGACGATCATAATTATTGTCAAGTTCATAACCATATTTGTTTGCATAACTGGGATCACAAATTTCTTCATAAATGTAATTGATTGCTAAATTGAATAAAGTTGGTGAAGTTGGTCCTCCTTGTGGGACCCCTCTTTTAATAGCTATTGAAGAACTTGAAAGATTTCTTATGTTAATTTTTACCTCATTATTTTTAAGCATATTCATTAAAAGTGAACAGATATTTTTTGAAACGCCATGAGATGCGAGGCATTTTTCAATATGGAGATGTCCAACTCTATCAAAGGCTTTTGAAATGTCTAAAAATGATATCACACAGTTTTCTTTATTCTTTTTTGCTTTTTTCAAACAGCCATTAATAAGTCGAGTGTTTACATGACAACCAGGAATAAAAATAAAAATCATTCACTCTGAATATTAAATATTTAAATAAATTATATTTTACTAAGAATAAAAGAAATTTTATTCTTCTTTTCACTGTTTTATGCCTGGTTAGAATTTATAAAATCCTGAAGAAATAGCTCTTCACTGTATATAAGCGTTTTCATAATTTTCATTTATTAGCACAATAAAAAATTGTGATAAATTTAAATTTTTTTTATTCAATTTTCAACTTAGTATTGAAAGATATAAAATTTAGAGAATCCTGAAAAAAGTCTTTCATTATTCTGTATATTTATTCTTTAAATTTAATTTTACTCGATAATTCACTTCATTATAAAACACAAGAAATAAATGAGATAAATATGATAGTTATACTTACATGAAACTTTGAAGACAATTGGGGAACACTCGGTAGGTAATATGAGTCAACTGCACTAGAGAACTGCACTAGAGAATTGCACTGTAGTAAACTGCCAGACACGGGCTCGCACACGCCGTTTATATACCATCTATTTGACCTTCTAACGGTTATCTTCTTGACCTTGAGAAACATGACATCATACAGTTCGACCTTGATATGACGTTCCTTGAAGATGTTCTGAATTACCTTGAAACCAAGGTTGAACTTGCGTATCTAGCCTATGCTTTAAATTATGTTGAAGATTCTCGAGGTCAAATCATATGACGATTTTACATGTGAGAGTTCTGGAACGCCTTGAAACCAAGGCCAAACAATAATATGATTTAATTTATTATGAAAATCCATTTTCCAAATAAATAATAAAAATACGATAAAACAAATCAAACACTTGATGATCAAGCTTAGAATAATATTTCATGTTTGTTCAATAATAATTAGACGCTTAGACGTTATTTTCAGGCGTTATTTTATAATAAGGTAGCAGGAGTATAGAAACAGCAAGGACGTTCATCACTTCATAAGCTAGAGCATTTAATATAGTATGTAATGTTACACTTCGGTCAGGTTACCGTAATTTCAACAATAAACATTACATCTGGATGTAAGTAGGTACCTACATACCTATGAAGCTCTATTTATTTTCATTATAGTTTTTCTCTTGTATTTTTCGCTTAGTACCTTTCATTAGGGACTCTGTTTTTATAAATTACCCAATAGTTTATTTTTGCGACATTGAATTTATTATTATTTAAATAATTTTTAATTAAAGTATAGGTACCTACCTAGCGATTATACACTTATAAATTATTTATTCACATCCACTAACGACTTTATAGCATATTTTTTATTTATTTTTCCGTTTGGAATAGCAGGACTTATAATAACACTAAAGTTTTTTAAAATTTATTTTATTCACATTATAAACTTACAACAGTGACAATTTTTTAGTAATTGATTTTATAGTGTTTTCTATATACATGTTATCGATAATACATAAATCTACATGTTTACGTGGCTCGTTACAAAAATACATTTTACAGCTGTGGCTTATACAAAAATGTCCTCTTGAGCGACAAATAGCTATTTGGCCACAATCGGGAATAAGACAGACATGATCATCCTGGAAGATCTCATCTGGTGGAATATCCACTACCGGACAATTCTGATAATGTTTCCCCCCTATATAGTTGCAGAAGAAACAAATCTCTGGCTTCTTAATATTTTTTTCAGTGTGGATTTTACAATATGCTGATGGTTTATCAACTTCTAAGTTGCAATACAAACATTTACTCGCCATCACTTATTTTCTTGTTCACTTTCTTCACAGCTAGTCTCACAAAACTTTATTTTCAGATCATCAGGTAAAAATTCACTTAATATACTAAGGTAACTCCCGAAGTTTAATTTTATAAACTCGTAACAGAGGCACTCAACACTTATCTCATCATTTAAATATTCTTCACAAATAATCACGCCTTCCTCATAATCTTTGGCGAGTTGCGATGCATAACTTATTTCATTTTCATCGAAAATAACTTTAAAGTCGTATATTCCTGCATGCTCTGCATCTCTTCGTAAATCTCTAAACTCGGCTCTTATTCTTTTCACACCGCTTTTCAAATCTGTTACGTCACCCCACGTTTGTGCTGCATACATCAACCACATTTTCTTTTCTTATGAGTGACTAGCCTCAAATTATAATATTTATATGGCGACCGGCTATCCCCACCATTTTAAATATTAAAAAATATCTCGACTGGATAACCTTGAAAATCTCCGGTTGAAATAATGGATTTAGATGATTTTTTAACCTTGAAATTTACGTCATATCAAAATGTTTGATATTGGTCTTCAAAATTACATGTGTTGGGACTTTGAAATATTTCAGATAACCTTGAAATAATTCGATCTTCAAAATTACATGCAGTTCACACCTTTCCAACCTTGAAAAATGAAAAACTGATTTGGCGGCCGTAAATCTAGTCGGCTTAGAAAATTTCTGTAATGTGAAATGAAAAGCTTTTGACAACTTATGTAAACCTACAATAAATTATTTGAATTACTTTCATTACCTACAGGATCTAGGCGAGGCTTTATTTTGATTGAAATAACAATACAAAATACCTACATGATCTAGCCGGAGCTTAATTTTCTCATTCATATAATAATACAATTAACCATGTCACCAGCGCGACGAGCTCGGTAACATGATACTACACCGCACCTGCTAGCGTTGTTTTCATATTCATAATGTCTCCAAGTTATAAGTACCTAATAGGTACCCAATAATAATAACTGATTTTCAATTTATTCAATAACCTTGAAATAATTACTTGATGATTTTCGTCAGGCCGATTGGCCTTGAAGTTGACCTTGAAAAATAGATTTTCTTAATCAATTAAATCAGGTTAGATCGTATTGTTTGGCCTTGAAATGTGTTGACCTTGAAGCATATGTAAGATTTACATGTGGAGAGTTCTAGCCCAAGGCCATGACCTTGGGCCAGAACTCTCCAACTTTATCTACTAATGTGTCAATTCTATAACCGTTTATGAGTCCATTTTTGAAGAAGTTGAACCGAAATTTTCCATTTTTTTTTTTGCTTTAACATATAATTTGATGTCTTAGCTTCAATTCGCCTCGATTAATGTAGCACTTTAAACGAAAAATAAAAAAGTTTTTCGCTTGTGCAAAATTAGCTTACACTTATATAAAATTATTAAATCAATGAAATGGTTCGCAATTTCTTTTTTATTTTTTTTCACATTCAATTATGAATGGTTCTGAAAACTAGAAGAGCAAACGCAACGACAATTAAATCACCTACATGCAGGTGAAAAAAGTATTCAAATTGTTTTTTTAATAACAAAGATACGACCAGTTTAAAAAATAAAATGTGTAGGTGTAGGAACCTGACGTACTGCATATACCTACCCGACCATCGCTACAAATTTGAAACCCACCTTGGCTCAGTTAGTTAGGCAACCCTTGCCTAGTAAACTGTTGGTGCGGGTTCGAAACCACGAGAGGGTCATTCTTTTTTTGGTAGGTAGGTGGTTTTCCCCCAAAAAAAATCGGATTATTTTTTCATTATATTAATTATAAAAAAAAATAGGAAGAAAATATTTATTATGGAATCGCATAAAAATACACTATTTCTGCGATTGATGCGCAAGAAGGTTTTTTGTTATGGTAGACGCTTATACTCGTTGGCCAGAAGTACGAATAACAAAAAATATTACAACAGATACAACAATTAAATTATGCAGAGAAATATTCAGTTCTTTTGGAATTCCACAAGTTTTGGTAAGTGATAATGCAACTAGCTTCACATCTTACAAATTCTCTTCATTCTTAAAGTCAAATGGAGTTATGCAGAAATTTAGTGCTCCATATCATCCCGCTACTCACGGATTAGCAGAACGTTATGTTCAGACATTTAAACAATCATTAAGAATGTCTCTAAGTAAATGTAACGATGTACATCAAGCTTTACATGATCTTTTATTACATTATAGGAAGACTCCTCATTCAGAAACAAAAGTTTCTCCTTCAGAACTTATGTTTGGAAGATTAATTAGATCTCGCTTAGATTTAATTAAACCTGATTTATTAACATGTAATGCGAGTGACTTATTACCTGAAACTGATAAAAGAATTAGATCTTTCGAGAAGGGGGAAAGAGTATCAGTAAGGAACTATACAAATGGAAATAAATGGAATTTCGGTTACGTTTTTAAGAAACTAGGAAAACTTCATTATTTAGTTAAATTGGACATTGGTCCAACGCAAAAGAAGCATGTTAATCAAATGCGAGCATTAGGAGAGCATACTAATTTACCAAATTTGAATCCAAAGACAGCTGTTGCAAATACTAACCACCCTATCAAAAATAATGGTGAATCAAATACAGATGACTTTACAGATCAAAGTCAATGCAATTCTAACGATCAGTCGAGAAATTCCTACCAAAGTAATTCTCGATTTGTGAAACGTTCAAATCGGGCAAGGAAGCCTGTACAAAAACTTAATTTGTAAAAACTTTACTTACGATCAATATTAATTACATTTTAGTTTTAATTTGTTATTATGTTAACTTTAAGTTACATGTTACATGTTACATCTACGTATTTATTTACTTATGTTACCATTTATGACAATTTATTGACTAACTATCTAAGTTATTTTATGTACCTACTTACGTTACGTCTTCTCTGATAGGAAGAAATGAATTCCCGACAGGGAAGGAAATATTGTGTCCTAGAGTGGCAATAATTTAACGTTATTTTACAGAAACACAGCCAGTGTTGAGTCTAATAAAATGAACTGTCATATTTGGGGAATGTCAATTACAATTTTATAATTTTGTTACGAACATCATTACCAATATTAGTTCTACTTTTTCGTTCTTATTAAAGCAGTTAATTTATTCTTCTGTGTGTTTAATTTACCTACAAGAGCTGAGCATACGACAATACATAACAAATAATTAATAATTATAATAGAAACTTTAACAAAAGGCATTGGTTGATTAATATTAATAACAGCAACAGTCAACAGTTGACGTTTATAAAGTTCCTAGTTGTCACTTTTAAATGTCAAAAAATTTCCACTATAATACTCTCCAGCTTACCCCAGCAGGAGAAAATTTCCGATATAATACACAAATAACCATGGCAACGGTAAGCAATGCTCGTACTTTATTGGCTGAAAATTGATGGCGTGAAATTTTCACATGTAATACCACTAGAGGTCAAATTATTTCCGGAAATTTTTTCGAGCTCACGAATATTTTGAAAATTATCGCGAGCCGAAGGCGAGGGATAATTTTCTTAAAATATTCGTAAGCGAGAACAAAATTTCCTGGTATAATTTGATTTCGAGTGGTATTTGGAAAGAAAATTTCACAACAAAATTAGTTTTGAATAGAAAAATTACAATTTAATAATAATTGTTAAATAAAAATATGACATGGCGGCGTAACATAATCACGTGACAACGCCAAACTGACGTTTAATAACTGCGCCGCCATTATTAGCGCTGTCAAACACAAATTTTAGTTTCTAAACTTCACCAGCCGAGTGTGGTTTTTGATAATGATAAGTCGACAATTGCGGTACAATAGTAATTGTGATTAGTATTGATTAGATGCCATTCTTTCCAAAGCGCATGGATTTGCTCAGCAGATGAATTCTACCAACAAAAAGTGCCATACAATTAATTATAAAGATAAAGTGGTCGAACCCCCATGAATTCGCCGTGAGTTAATCCGAAAAATGATGTAAGTATCTACCTATTTCACATAGAATTACTAAATTAGGTAAATTAGCTTTCTTCAGATCATTTTTTCGATAGTGAATCCGTGATTTCATACGTGGTAATACGCGAAAACATCACTTTAATATTAAATTATAATAGAAACTTTAACAAAACGCATTGGTTGATTAATATTAATAACAGCAACAGTCAACAGTTGACGTTTATAAAGTTCCTAGTTGTCACTTTTAAACGTCAAAAAATTTCCACTATAATACTCTCCAGCTTACCCCTGGAGGAGAAAATTTCCGATATAATACACAAATAACCATGGCAACGGTAAGCAATGCTCGTACTTTATTGGCTGAAAATTGATGGCGTGAAATTTTCACAGTAAGCCACTACGCGAATAATATGACCTGACTATGGAAAATTTCAGAAAGCCAATTTAAAAAGCGGTGAAAATATTCATAATTGAATCGCATAAAAATACACTATTTATGCGATTGATGCGCAATTTAAGTTTTCGGAAAGGGCGGATAGGTTTTTAAAAAGGGGAGCAAAACCTACAAGTTGATTCAAGCGAGTATATTTCTAGACTGAATTAATATTTTACATTTATCAAGAGAATAATGAAACAATCGGCTCAGCAGCTAGCAGCCTTTCTGTGAAACAGTAATTTTAGAAAATGCAAGTGCATCAGAATAATAACATGACAATGATTACTTATATTAACATATGATATCCTATTCTAGTGTTTCCTTAACTCCTCCATCCTTAGAATGGAACCCGGGGCAAAGCAACTGGGTTCTGTGACTCAGGTCCTTGACCTTCGGACTTTGGCGGTTTTACTACATTATTAAATTTCTTAATGTAGAGATAATATGACAAATATAAAATTAAACATGTCACTATAATGTAAATTAAAATAGTCCATACACTAATATTATTATAATGAATTGGAACATGGGCTATACTATCTAAATTGTTCTTTTGCATTTCTAATGCATTTTGAATATACTTAACATCATCTAGATGAACAGATTCAATTTTTAGTGGTTTGAAAATCATATTTGAGTTTTTCATAAACATATCATATTGAAATTCTAAATCTGCTAATTTGATTGGTTTAAGTATACTTTCTTTATTTTGATAATTTTTAATGTTAATGTCTCCAATTCGTACTTCACAATAGGGATTAAGTTCAATTAAGTATGTTCCTTCAAGGGGGACATTGTCTGAATTTTCACCACACGTTTGTTTAGCCACTGCTTTTTGAGGCACAATCACAATCCATCGGTTATCTTCTAACTTCTTAGTTTTGACATTGGTGATTTCTATTGGTATATGTCGGCAATTGGTGATGTTGTTCATAAACTTCAGCAACTGGACTTCACATGGGATTTCTTCTTGTCTTCTGATCTTTACAGGATTCGATTCATGGCAGATGAATGAATTTTTCTTTACTTCTTGACATTTGGAGTCAGAAAACATATAGTTCTGCTCGTTCAGGATCAGGTATTTGGATCTGGGTACTATTAGTTTGAAGGATTTATTCATAGGTGTTGGTAAAGGATAAAGATGATAATAATTATAAATCTCATTGTCCACAATTGGGATTTCAATGATAAATATTATTTGATTACCTTTACTGTAACTTTTTATTTCCATGATTTTTTCGAATAGAAGAATATTTTCTAAGCTGGGTTCGAAGGCTAATTTATTTTTTGTTAGAAAGCTACTAATCATTTTGACTTCTGACAAGAGGTCTTCTGGGTCTACAATTGAATTATGAAAAGTATTCAGCTTAGCAAAAGTAATGGCTACTTCTATTTTTTCTAGAATATCGTATATTATTTGAAATTCTGTAGTTATTTGGGAAATGACCATTTGAATCAGGAAATAGTGGTGAGTTTGGATGTTTTCAAGTTCAACTGTTTTCAATACTTGTTGAATTTGTTTAACTCGTGATTTCAATACTAATTGATTGTGAGACAAGACTTGAGTGTTATTTTCAAAGTTTTCGATTGATTTCTTGAGGAGTGTAATTTGATCTTTTATGATTGTTTTAATTTTAACTTGGTTGTCGGATAATTCGCTTATAGCTCGATCGTATCTTTCTGCATCAGATTGATCTAAATTTCCGGTTATTGCTTTTATTATTGAGCCAAGTCCATCTAAAAGTCCTCTTTTGAATCGATTTTGAATCAATGGATTCAATTGCTTTATTTGTAATTGTATCTTGCCATTTAGTATATTAATTAAATTATAAGAATTGTGAAATTCTTGATCATAACCGAATTTTGATTCGTTGCTCTTAAGTGTATTTTTTAATGTCAGAAATTGATTTCGTAAAATCTGAAATTCTTTAATTACGGTACTTACGTCGAATATTTGAATGAATGACCAGCGATCTATTTGGTTTTGAACATTGCCTAGTTTCAATGGGAGTAGGCCAGGATTGTCATTGTAATCGGTATATTTGGGATTTTCTAATTGACCGGTTGAGTGGGAGAAGTACAACCTGCAACAAGAGGAGGCTTCCTAAGTTCTTTTATATGAATTACAGTGAAAACCGGATATAACGACATTGAGGGGACCATCAATATGCGGTCGTTATAGCCGATAGTCGTTATAGGCAATTAAATGCACTGACACCACATACCACATACCACATGATATTATATATGTAAATTCAAAGGATTAAAAGGTTTAAATAAATAATACTTATATAAAGGCATCACAATTTTCAAATACATGTTTATCTACCAAAAATTTATTAATTTTTGAGGATACAGGTAAGTATGTACAATTTTAATTTTTTATCATGTTCTGAGATACGTAAATCACCTCCATTGTCCGATCACGCAATAAAAAAACAAATAAACACAGGCCCTCGCCCGACGACGGGAAGCGTAAAATTCAGAATTTACAGCATAAACATCCGTCGGTCGTTATAACCGACACGATTCCGTGAAAAATCCAAGATCACTACGTCGCTATTACCGATACGTCGCAATAAGCGATGTCGTACTAAACGGTTTCTATGTAAGGTGATTTTTATGAGACTAAACTGGGACTTCAATATTTGGTCGTTATATCCAGAACGTCGTACTAAACGATGTCGTTATAATCGATTTTCACTGTATTTCTTTTTTATTTTTATTTTGTTTGTTAGTAATTTCCACTCGGTTTGGTTCTAATATTTCGGTTATTTCATAAGGTCCTATAAATTTATTATTTTTCTTATTTCTGTTATCAGGATTTTGTTTAAAGACAGTTTGTCCTAGATAAAATTCTTTACTAGTATCTCCTTTAGTATTACTTTTTTCTGTTATTTTTTCTTTACTAGTACTTAACGATTTGTTTACTTGTTCGTAAACATGTTCTAATACCTTTTTATGATTTTCGGCGTATTCATTGAAAAATGAAGCGGGTAAGAAAATCTCATTTGGGTTTCTCGATTTTGTGTGACCAAAGGTGAGTTCGAATGGGGTAAACTTTGTAGCACTGTGAATTGAGCTATTATAACCTATTATAGCGTAACTCATCAAATTATCTTTTTCTTTTGGGAATTTTTCTTTTAGAATTCTCAAGTGTTCAATGACCGTGGAATGAAACCTTTTAACGATGCTGTTTGATTCGTGGTGTCTTGGGGTAGTGAAATGAGTTTTAATACCATGCAAATTTAATATTTCTTTGATGGTGTCATTATTAAATTCTGTTCCGTGATCTAAAATTAGTCGTTCTGGAACGCCAAAAGATGAAAAGTATTTAATTAGCGCGTCGCTAACTTCGATAGCAGTTTTTCCTATTATCGAATGAGCTTGGGCAAATTTCGTGAAAGAATCTACCAAGGTTAGATAATTTTTGTTGTCGTAGACAAATGTATCGACATGGACAATTTGGAAGGGTCTAATTGCTGTTTCTGTAAGCATTAAGGGTGTATAAGGTTTTTTCCTTGCGTATTTAGCTCTTTGGCATATGTCACATGAGTTTATAAAATTGGAAACTGTTGTTTTCATGTTTATCCAATAATAATTTCTTTTTAGGTATTCTAGAGTTTCGTTAATTCCTCTATGGTTGGTTTTACCTTCGTGATGCATTTTTGTCATTAAAACTTGTTCTTCTTTATTGGTAATCGTATTTAGTTGTTTGGTACATCTAATTAATTTTGGGCCTTTCTCTGAAAAGTGTTCTAGATATATTCTGTTGAATTGTTTGTATAAAACGTCTGTATGAAAGTAAATACAGTAAGTTCTATTCGAAACAGTGTAGTCTTTTAAGAAATTAAATATAAAATTTTCGTTTTTCTTTTCTGGTATTTTGATGGTAATAATTTTGTGATGTTCATAAGTTTCTTGTTTTATATCCAATTTATAATGAGGATGTGGCAAAACTAATATCTGATTTACTTTATTATTAATCATTTCGTCAAGTATTTTTATACCTTGATTTGTGGTCTCGTTAAAATTTGAATGTTGAGTTGATGTTTCTTTGTCAACTGATTTACGGGTAGTGTTTTCTAATATTTCAGGATTTCGTTCATTTACTCTGGATGGTCCAGGTGTGGAATTATCAGTGATGGGGTTTTCTGCTAAATTTTTAAGAAAGTCGAGTATGTCTTTATTGACTTCTCCGGGGTTATTTATTATCGATTCATTTTCTAGAGCATTAATGATAATTCTGGATAAAGCGTCAGCGTTTGTGTTTAATTTTCCTTTTTTATACACGATATCGTAATCAAATTCTTCTAATTTAAGTCGCCATCGGACAAGTTTAGAATTTGGTTCTTTAAAGCTAAATAAGTAAATTAGGGGTCTATGATCGGTATAAATTGTGAACTTTCTTCCGAATAAATACGGTCTAAAGTATTTACATGCCCATACAATAGCAAGAAGTTCTCTTTCAGCTGCACAATAACGTTGCTCACTTTCATTTAGTGTGCGGGAGGCATAAGCTATTGGTTTGTCATTTCCAATAGGTCCTTGCGATAATACAGCACCTAATGCGATACTTGATGCATCAGTCGTTAATATGAATTTCTGGGAAAAATCAGGGTATTGTAATATGGGTGCATTCATCAATAAATTTTTACAAGTGTTAAATGCTGATATGAAATTTTCATCGTGTTTAATGGTACTATTCTTTTTGAGGCATTTCGTCATTGGTTTAGTGACTTTTGCAAAGACTTTTATAAACTTCCTATAGTAACCAACAAGTCCTAGAAAACTTTTAATTTCTTTAGTTGTCTTTGGAATGGGAAAGTTCTTTATTGCACTAATTTTATCTGGATTTGGTTTTACACCATTAGGGGTTATAATGTGTCCTAAATAAGAAACTTCTTTCCTCAAAAATTCTGACTTATCTAATTGAATTTTAAAATTAGCTTTTCTAAGTCTTTCAAATACGGATCTTAATCGTTCTAAGTGTTCTTGAAGGGATGTGCTAAATATTACGATGTCATCGAGATAAACTAAACATTTTTCGTTTTGAATTCCTCGTAATATATTATCCATCACACGTTGAAACGTGGAGGGTGCATTTTTCAATCCAAAAGGCATTCTTTTGAATTCATAATGACCATTCTCTGTTGAGAAGGCAGTTTTTTGAACGTCATTTGGGTTCATTTGGATCTGATGGAATCCATTTGCCAAGTCTAGGGTAGTGAAGTACTGACTTTTTCCTAACTTGTCTAGAATTTCGTTGATATTTGGTAAGGGGTATTTGTCGTCAATAGTGCGTTCATTTAGTTTCCGATAATCTATGACTAATCTCCACTTCTTTTTACCAGAAGCGTCATTTTTCTTAGGAACAATCCATATCGGACTAGACCAAGGGGATGTAGAATGTTGTATTATTCCTTGCTCTAACATTTTCTCTACCTGATCTTTGACTTCTTGTTTGTGTACTTGCGGATATCTGTAAGTTTTTGTGAATATTGGACTTTCGTCTGTTATTTTGATTTGATGTTGAATTTCGTTCGTAAAAGTCAAAGGGATTTTTTCACAATAAAATATGTCTCTGAATTCATAACATAAGTCTCTAATTGATCGTTTTTCTTCATAATTGCAATGATTGAGTCTAATATTTTTTAAATTAGATTTTAAAATATTATCATGTTCTGAGGATAAATCATCTGAGTCAATTTCCATTTTTTCCATAAAGTTTAATTCACTTATGTTTAATAGTTCTACTTCAAAAGGTTCAGTTAAAACTATTTTTACAGGGTTGGTATTTGAATTAATGATGGTAGTAGTTGCGAAATAATTTTCAATATTTACAACTGCCTGGGGTGTTTCTGTATTTTTACCATATTTTATATAATTCAGAATTCCTACTCCTTTTCCTTGATTAACAGGAATTTTTACAATTTTTTCTGTTCTTGGTGGAACGATTATAGTTAATTCGTTTACTTTCAATTTATCTTTGAGTTTGGTAAGTTCTTCGGTTTCATAAATTATTGGGATAGTAACTTTAGGTGTTCTTATTTGTTTCGTACCTATATCAACTGAAGCTTTTATTTGTTTTAGAAAATCTATTCCTATTAAACCGTCGTATTTATCACTAAATTTAAATAAATAAAATTTATGATTTTGATTTACTTTAAACATTTCGAAAACGGGAATCATCATTATTTCGTCGTGATAACTAATACTATGTGCGGTTTGAATGTTGAAATTTTCTTTTTGAATAAAATTTCTATAAAATTTATAAGCTAGTTTAGGGTCCATTAAACTACGTGAGCTACCTGTGTCTATTAAAAAGTTAGCATTTAATTCAGGGATGAAAATATAAGGAAGGTTGGCTCTAACTAAGTTTAATTGTAAAATCTCATGGTTTGTTATGTTGGATCTCGCGGAGTGTTGAACTGGGGAAAATTTACGTTATGGTCATCATTTCCATCTCGATCTTGACCTAGGATCGGCTCGTAGTGAGATTGAAATGAATACTCGTCCTCGGGAACCTGATATTCTTCGTTATGATTTGCAGGATTATTATTATAATAATTATTAAAATTCGGATCTTGTTCTAATTCAAAATTATCTGGTTCTAAATTTTCAAATGTTTGATTTGAAAAATCTTCCTCTATATTCTGCGCATATAATTCCTCGAAATTTAATTTATTTGGGGGATTTCTCTTAGTAAACCTGGTCGATGATGTGTGCATGGGTTCGGGGTTGAATTGCTTGGTTGCTTGGGAATTATTTTGCAACGGTCGGGTTTGAAATGATTGATTTTGTTTCTGAACAAAATACGGGTGTTTCTGCATGGGAAAATTATAATTTGGTTTCCACATGTGTCTAACTTGGGATGGTGCTCTGAATTGATTTTGAGCTGGGTTATTATTTGTATTATTAAAATTCGTAAAGCTCTGTGGCTTGAAATTATTAAATTGAGGTGTGACCTGAAAATTCGGTGGTCGTTGATAATTATTATTATTATTATTTGGATTGAACTGGGGTCTGAACGTTTGATTTGGTTTATAATTTACTGGAGGTAATTTTGGAGGTGGTTTGAAATTTTGCGAGTTTAACGTATTCGATTTATTTTGACAATACAGAAAATTTTCTTCTTCGATAACAAGAGACATAGCTTTCTCTAAGGTATCGGGGTTCTTTAATCTGATTATACTTTGAATAGAATTTGGTAGTCCTCTGATATACGTTCTAAGGGCTAGATTATTATAATTTTCTATTCTCAGTGTTTTCTGAGCTATTGTTAAATTCGTAAGATTTAATTTCGAAATAATTAAAGATCGTGCGTCCTGACAACGCATGCCAAAATTATATGGTGTCTCATTTTTAAAAGGTCGAAGCACAATCAAATCTTGTTCTAGACAATCAATGTCTCTCTGATCTCCAAAACTGAGAGTCAGCAAAATTTTTAATTTGAATCCAATTATTGAACTCAGTTCGGGGTCCTATTAATGAAAGGGCTCTACCACTTAGTTTACTTACAATGGCTCTGTATAAAAGATTATTTATAACGGGATTATTTTCGTCAGAAAAACAATTAATTACGCTTTCACAATTCTGAATAAAAATATTCAGTGTGTGAGGGTTACCATCGTAGTGAGATATGGTATCAAGGGAAATTCTAAGTAATTGATAATCTACAGGTCTAGCTGCCATTTCTATTTTATTATCTACAGTTATACTAAAATTATTAGATTCAACTTCGTTCGTTTCTTCTAACTTAAGACTATTATTTAATAATTCACTTAGTAATTTATTTATTTCTTCTTTTTCGTTACTCATCAAAAAAGAAATTCAATTGTTATAAATCGTTATTTCGATTTTTTTAAATGTCAATATTATTTTAAAAATTTATAAAATATATTATCATCAATAAAGGATAAATCAATATTAAAATGATAGGAGAGCAAAACTACTCACATTAGTAATATTCCAATTTTCATTGTTGTTGCTAATTCTAACTGCCAATAATAGGAGTTCAGCGATGTGTGTCCGTCGTCCCTGGGCTTCCTATGTCTAAACTGGATTCGGCGATGAAGTCCGGCACCAAGTTGTGTTGGTCTCGGCGATGCTGTCCAATTCCAACCGTCGGTCTCGGCGATGCTGTCCAATTCCAACGTATAGAATGAATCTTCTTGTAAATCCACACTTTTCGGAACTTTTCGATTTTAGGATCTTTTCACTTTAAACTGTTAAACAGACCGGATACGCGATTTTTGTCGTACACCGTTAATGAGTCATCCTACTGACTGCGCCATTTAAGTTTTCGGAAAGGGCGGATAGGTTTTTAAAAAGGGGAGCAAGACCTACAAGTTGATTCAAGCGAGTATATTTCTAGACTGAATTAATATTTTACATTTATCAAGAGAATAATGAAACAATCGGCTCAGCAGCTAGCAGCCTTTCTGTGAAACAGTAATTTTAGAAAATGCAAGTGCATCAGAATAATAACATGACAATGATTACTTATATTAACATATGATATCCTATTCTAGTGTTTCCTTAACTCGCAAGAAGATTTTTTTTACATGATGTTAATTTCTCTAAAATTTTAAAAACGCTCCTGTAGCTTCATCTTTCAAGATTAGTGGAAGAAATTTTTTACTCAACATAACAAAATAACATTACATTTTCGTTGAAAAAATTTTAAAAATTTGCGTTACTTCTATCAGGTGTCCTTTCAAAATTCCAAAAATCTGGTCCTTGAGGCACGGTTTCTGGTCGCAGTTTTCAATCTAGGGGCTGACATTTTTTGGAGTAAGGTATCCACAAGAAGTGTCCCGGTACTGTATGAGTAAAATCGTTCGTGCCGTTCCAAAATGACGACTTTTTGGATTAAAATTTTTGTTTGAAATTGTTTTTTTCAACTCCTATATAAGCAAAATAGAAAAAAAAAACTTTTTAACCAAATATACAAAATTGGAAGAAAATGATAACTTAAATGAAATTTGAGCTATTGCGACAAAATTTGCATTATTTCTATTATAAAGCCAGTGGCGTGGGTAGAAAAAGGGTAAAAATTGCTAAATTTAAATAACCGTTTATGTGCATATTTTTGAAGGAATTGACCTGAAATTTTCAGAGTAGACAACTACACTAATAACCTTTAACTCTCAAAAATTTCAAGAAGCACATAAAAAAATGGCGGAGATTTGCGAATTTTTTTACATGATTATTTCTCTAAAATTTCAAATTTTCGGTTTTCAAAACTCCCCTGTAACTTTTTCCAAATTTATTAAAGGTAGTAGTGTAAAAAAAACATTTTTTAAGTAAAGTTAGCAAGCGGTGGACATAGGAAAAGTGACAAAATTGTTAAATTTTGTAAAATTTTTTGGTTAGTTAAAATTCTATTTGCTTCTTATATCACGTTTCCACATAAAATGAAATGAAATTTCCACAGTAAACCACTACGCTAATATGACCCGACCATGGAAAATTACATAAAGCGTACCTATTTAAAAAGCGGTAAAACAAATTCATAATTGAATCGCATAAAAATACAATATTTATACTGATGCGCGAGAAGGTTTTTTTTTTATTTGGCGACACGTGGAGAAGTCTAAGTTTTTTTATCACCATATGTATACACAAATAGTTAACACAGCGACATGTGTAAGTCTTTTTTTATTCTGAGGCGTTTTCGTTGTGCACTGCCTTGAACTGTGAAAATTGCTCATTTCACTTGCTTATAACTCCTTAACTTTTTAATTTAAACTCCAATGTAAAGACCAGCCTTATTTTTCCATTACTAGTAATCTAAAAATACAATAACATAAGAGCATTTCATTAAAAAACATAACTTTGATATTTTGCTCTCTTATGGGACACTGTATAGTCCAAAATAATTTAAAATTCACATTATTAATTTGAACTTGTAACTTTTTTCTGAAATATCCATCGCTTGACCTACAAAGACCGACTCGAATGATCTGGGACACGCTGTCTGTTTCTTTATTATGAATGAATATATAGTAATAAAATTGTGATAATTATCATTATCAATTATTGTTAGGTGTTCAAGGCTGCAATCCAGAGTGCATGTGGAATGGCCACCATCGACTTCATCCCATTATTCGAACTACCGAAATCTCAGACATGTCCACTTCGGAAACCCTTCCTTCGGCAACAGGATGCAGCTTTACAGCAAAACAGGACAGCAATTAGCCATCTATCCTAATGGAAAAGTCAAAGGCACTCAAGATGAAAATGATGTGTACAGTAAGTATATGAAGGGACGAAAAACAAAAATTTTTATTTATTAGAAAAGCCGTCTACATGTCAAAACTTTCTTGCACATCAATCGCATAAATAGTGTATTTTTATGCGATTCAATAATGAATATTTATCTACTCCTATTAGATAACAAATCAATTATTAGTCTAATTTTAACGAAGTAATGGCATGCATTACTATTGCCCTATCGAATAATAGTGTCAGATCGATTGAACAATGAGCCCATTATTCAATCGTTATTGTCAATTGTTTAACTTTACCGCCCTATTCTGTCGTACGTTTGGCAGATTCAAACTACTGACTATACTATCAATGGTCCACTGACGTGAAAGTAGAGTCCCTAAACGTTTAATAAAATAATATAAAAATATGAAAGTCGCAGAATATTAGGATGATTTTGATCTTTTAACTACTAATATCATACGAAGCTACTTTTCATAATACTAAAATGAACATGTTTTAGTATCCGTGCATAGTTATAAAGCCCTATTCAACCTCTGTGAAAGCTGATGCCTTTGGAATGCTGCCAATAGGTTTATTCGACTGACAGTGGTGACAGCTAATCACGATAACCTAACATTCACATTTGTTTATGTTTAGTTTCAATTTTACAATACAAATTATTGTATTATAAAAATTAAACTTAAAATTATTATAAACAGAATAATACAGGATGTTCTTCGAAGAAAATAACATCTTGAATAATACGCTACCTGATATAAATAGGGTAAACGCAACAAATGCATCAATTACCTAATGGTTTACTGCCTGCAAAATCAAAAGTGAAATACGATGCGCGACGAAATGTTTCACCCTGATTTTGTTATTTTTCTCCCTTTAAAGTTATTTTACAATTTTCAGTCGACAGTGAAGTATGTAATATTTTCTGTACATTTGCAATATTTCAATGACCAAATTATTTACTTTAAGAGAACCATATTTTTTAATAAATAAAACTGCAATCCATAAAGCTTTTTTACATAAAAATTTAATTCTACCGTAAATAAAATTATTTTTATTCAAGCATACTCGTAGATAAAGTATAGTATTCCACTCGCGCATAATGGCTATTATCCACTTAGATGTTACAGCACTCGCCAGAGGCTCGTGCTGCAATTTTCATCTTCGTGGATAATAGCTATCATTATGCGCTTGTTGAATAATATACTATTTCTTCCTATTTGTTCTTATAATGAATATAATGAAAAAATAATACGCATTTTCTTTTGAGAAAACTCCACCTACTTAGAAAAAACCTTCTTGCGATCAATCGCAGAAATAGTGTATTTTTATGCGATTCAATTATGAATATTTTCACCGCTTTTAAATTATTGGCTTTCTGAAATTTTCCATAGTCATGTCATGTTAGCGTAGTGCTTTAATGTGAAAAATTTTCTGTGATAATTTCATTTCATTTCGTTTGAACACGTGCCTTAGAATGGATTTTTAAATTTAAAAATCAAAAAAATTGTCAAAATTTAACAATTTTGTCCCTTTTCCTATGTCCGCCACTGGCTAACTTTACTTGAAAAATACTATTTTTTACACTACCTTTAATAAATTCGGAAAAAACTGAAAGGAGAGTTTTGAAAACCGAAAGTTTGAAATTTTAGAGGAATAAACATCATTTAAAAATATTCGAATATCTCCGCCATTTTTATATTTGCTTCTTGAAATTTTTGAAGGTTAAATGCTATTAGTATAGTTGTCTACTATCAAAATTTCCGTTCTATTCCTTCAAAAATAAGCTCATGAATGTTTATAGAAATGTAGACATTTTTACCCTTTTCCTACCCACGCCTCTGGCTTAATTAATAGAAATAATGCAAATTTTATTGCATTAACTCAAATTTCAAATAAGTTTATTCCAATCTTGATAATTTTGTTTAAAAGTTTTTGATCTTGCCTATTTAGGGGTTCAAAATCTAGCCATTTTCCAAAAATTGAAAAGGCCGCCATTTTGGAACGTCTTTACCTATTTTACTCAAATACAGTACCAGACGACTACTTGAGGGTATCTTACTACCAAAAAAATTTCAGCGCTCTAGATTGAAAACTTCGACCAGAAACCGTGCCTCACGGACGGTTTTTTTTCTGAAATTCGGAGGGACATCCTGTAGAAGTAACACAACTCTAGGAAAATGTTTTTTACGAAAATCAAACGTCAGCCCTAAGGTTTATAAGAGTAAAAAATTCCGTTCATTAATCTTGAAAGATGGAGCTACAGGAGTGTTTTTAAAAATTTAGAGAAATTAATTTAAAAAAAAAACATCATGTAAAAAAAAATCGAATATCTCCGCCATTTTTCTTATTTACTTTTTGAAATTCTCAAGGGTTGAAGTCTATTAGTATAGTTGTTTACTGTAAAAATTTCAGTTTAATTACTTCAAAAATTTGCTCATAAATTGTTGGAGAAATTTAGCCATTTTTACCCTTTTCCTACCCACGCCACTGGCTTATTAATAAAAAAAATGCAAATTTTGTTGCATGAAATTAAATTTCAAGTCATTTACTTCCAATATTATGAATTTGATATAAAACTCTTTTTCTATCTAGCTTATACAGGGGTTCAAAAAATAGTCCTTTTTCCAAAAATTAAAATGGCCGCCATTTTGAAACGGCTCAGTCGATTTTGCTCAAGTGCAATACCAGACCACTTCTTGTGGATATCTTACTTCCAAAAAAATTTCAGTCTCCTAGATTGAAAACTGCGACCTGAAATGAGGTGACAAAAACCGGATTTTCCGAATTTTGAAGGGACACCCTGTAGAAGTAACGCGACTTTTGGAAATTTTTTTAATGAAAATCGAAATTGTTCCTAAGGTTTAATAAGAGTACAAAATTTCGTTCACTAATCTTGAAAGATAAAGCTACAGGAGCGTTTTTAAAATCAAAATTTCGTGATTTTGGAGAAATAAATATATAAATATATAAATATATATATATATACAACGGTTTGATGTTTGTGGGTTGTACGACACAAAAAAAAAAACTTGGCCAATCAGATAGTTACTCTTTTATTTAATGTCTACGTTTCGGTATTCTCCACACCTTCATCAGGACAACTGCAATAACAATATTAGTACCTATTGATTACAAACACTTTTCAATTGTCTGGACTTACAAAACTTTGAGGTTTATATTAAAAACCAACATCATATGAAAAAACAAAGAGGACCCAGTCTTTCTCGCAAAAACACCAAACATATCTATGTAAATTACCTAATAAAACACTCACTGTTACATTTAACATTTTACATCATACTTCACAGGATTAAAGTCTAAATTAAAATCTATTTTGTCACACAATTTCATATTTTAAAATAAAAAACCACATGGTCTTGGAGGTGTTTTCTGTGGTTATGTTTGCCATAAGAGAAATCAAAACAAACAAAACCTTCTTGCGCATCAAACGCAGAAACAGTGTATTTTTATGCGATTCAACTATGAAAATTTTTGCCGCCTTTTAAATTGGCTTTCTGAATTTGTCAATAGTCAGGTCGAATTTGCGTAGTGGTTTACTGTGAAAATTTCATTTCATTTCGTTTGAAAGCGTGCCATAAAATAGATTTTTACATAATAAACCAAAAAAAAATTGGCAAAATTTAACAATTTCGTCTCTTGTCCTATATACCCGCCACTGACTAACTTTAAAAAGTTACAGGCGAGTTCTGAAAACCGAACATTTGAAATTTTAAAGAAATAAACATCATGTAAAAAAATTCGAATAACTCCGCCATTTCTCTTATTTGCTTCTTTAAATTTTGGAGAGTTACAAGCTATTAGTATAGTTGTCTACTCCGAAAATTTCAGGTAAATTCCCTCAAAAATGTGCTCATAATCAATTAAAGAAATTTAGCCATTTTTACCATTTCACCCACGCCACTAGCTTACTAATGAAAATAATAAAAATTTTATTGCATTAATTCAAATTTCAAATCATTTAAATCCAACCTTGTTAATAATACAGGTTTGTAGGAGTTTTTATTTTCTGCAATTGGGGTTGGCAGGAGCAGTCATATCTGCATGGGTGGTCCTGCCCGAGCCGAGCGCGATGAAAACGGTGCGCTGGTCTGGTGCTGGTGCTGGTTTTAAATCAAGCAGTCCCGGGTGTCTGAATATTACATTCAATCGTTAAGTTATTAAACAAGCCTTTAATTGTCATCCTCATTATTTTGTTGTGAAAAGTTTTCTTTCTATATTGCTTATACAGGGACTAAAAAATAGCCTTTTTCCCTAAAATTCAAAAAGCCGCCATTTTGAAACGGCTCGATCGATTTTGCTCAAAAAATGCAATACCAGACCACTACTTGTGGATAATATCTTCCTCCCATAAAAATTTCAGCCTCCTAGATTGAAAACTGCTACCAGAAAACCGTGTCACAGGACAGGATGTTTCGAAATTTTAAAGGACACCCTGTAGAAGTAACGCGACTTTTGAAAAAATTTTCAACGAAAATTTAACGTCATCCCGAAGTTTCACAAGAGTAAAAAATTTCTTCCACTAATCTTGAAAGATGAAGCTACACTAGAGCGTTTTTAAAATTTTAGAGAAATTTACATCATGTAAAATAAATTTAAATATCTCCGCCATTTTTTTTATTTGATCCTTGAAATTTTTGAAGATTAAAGAGTGTTAGTATAGTTGTCTACTGTAAAAATTTTAGTTCAATTCCTTCAAAAATGTGCTCAAAAACTGTTATAGAAATTAAGCCATTTTCACTCTTTTCCTACCCACGCCACTGGCTTAATAATGGAAAAAAGTCAAATTTTTTTGCATTAACTCAAATTTCAATTAATTTTCTTTCAATCCTGTTAACTTGATGTGAAAGTTTTTTTGCCATCTTGCTCATACAGGGGTTCAAATATTAGCAAATTTTTCAAAAATTAAAATGACCGCCATTTTGAAACCGCTCGACCGATTTTGCTCAAGTACAATACCAGACCAGTTTTTATAGATATCTTACTCCCACAAAAATTTCAGCCCCCTAGATTCAAAACTGCGACCTGAAATGAGATGACAAAAACCGGGTTCATGGAATTTTGAAGGGACACCCTGTAGAAGTGATGGGACTTTTGGAAAGTTTTTCAACGAAAATCCAACGTCATTCCAAAGCTTTACAAGGACCCAAAATTTCGTTCACTAATCTTGAAAGATAAAGCCACAGGAGCGTTTTTAAAATCGAAATTTCGCGATTTTGGAGAAATATATATATATATAAATATATATATATATAAATATATATATATATATCGTGGGCAGGTGAATTTTGGAAAACCACTTTTTCGTAATCTGGGGGTCATGATCGGTGGACATTTGATGAGTTTGGGTGATTTTCGAAAAGTGATGTCGTCCTCAATAGTGTATTTTTTTGTTAAAAAATACACTAAAAGGAAAGAGCAATGCATTGATTAAAGATCTAGAAAGGAAAGGATATATAGATAAAATAGTAGCAAAAAGTCTGTTTACATATAACTCCATACCAGCAAAATTCTACGGCCTCCCTAAAATTCATAAGCCAGAATTAGCCCTCAGACCTATTATATCTTCAATTAATACCCCCACATCTAAACTCTCTGTTTTTATTGCCGGGATTTTGTCACAGGCCTTCAATGATGCAGAAGATAGGTATTTTGTTAAAGACTCCTTTCAATTCGCCAATATAATAAATGAATTTCAATTGCCAGACAACTATGTCATTGTGAGTCTCGATGTGGTTTCTCTGTTTAGTAACATCCCCATTGAGTTGGTCATTGAGGTGGTTGATAAAAGGTGGGAAACAATAAAAAACTATACAAACATTCCCAAATCAGAGTTCATCGTCCTGATAAGGTTTGTCTTCAGTTCCAATTATTTTACTTTCAATGATACAATCTACAGTCAGATATTTGGTTGTCCTATGGGGTTTAATTTAAGCCCAGTGGTGGCAAGAATGGTGATGGATTATGTGTTAGATGCCATTATAAAAAAATTACCTTTTGAGATTCCATTTATAAAAAAATATGTCGATGACATAGTGTGCTCGGTTCCTGAAGAACAAATGGAATTCACGCTACAATGTTTCAATGAATATAATGAACACATATAATTCACAATGGAGAAAGAAACAAACAAAACAGTACCTTTCTTAGACACCAAGTTAATAAGAACCAACGAAAATAAAATTATCCTGGACTGGCACAGAAAATCAATGTGTTCAGACAGGTATATACATTTTAAATCGAACCACCCTATAAAACAGAAAATAAATTTAGTCTTGGGCCTCAGAAACAGGGTAGAAAAAATATCACATCAATCACTAAAAGAAAAAAACCTAAAACAACTTCATTGTATATTACTACAGAATGGGTATCCTTCACAACTAGTAAAGAGATTACTATATAATTCCGCGAGATCAACAAATGCAGACAGAACTGAGGGCATTCAGAGTCCGGACGGGGATCGTGAATTGATCCAAAATAGAGCAAGATATTACTCGTTACCAAAAATTGGCGATCTCACGGCCGAACTCATAAATATACTAAAGAAAGAGAACTTAAAAATAGCAAAAAAGAACAGTTTTTTAGTAGGGCAGTTATTTAGTAGAGTAAAAGACAGGACACCGAATTATAAGAGAGTGGATGTAGTATATAGGGTGCGTTGCTCGTCTTGTGAGTCAGTTTACGTGGGACAAACATCTCAACAGTTGAAAAAAAGACTTATTCAGCACAAGAGCGACATAAAAAATCCAGCCAAAAAGTGTGCATTGGCAGATCACTGCAGAAAGACAGGACATATAATGAATTTTGATCAGACAAAAATACTGGACATGGAAAGGGTTACAGGGAAACGTTGTTTTCTGGAAATGTATCACATAAAAAGAACAAGTAACTCATTAAATTCAAAAACTGACATACAAAATATCAGCAACATATATTCCTTTTTAATAAATTATCAGCATAACAGGGGTGACAATGAACCAAGAGTGGCAATTGAGTAGGAATAATAAATAATGGTTGTACTAGTCAGCTATACCAGCCTCAATGAAAAACAATAATAAAATTCGGTTTCAGTAAGACTAAAAAAATTAAAAATAAGAACAATAATGTAAACAATGTCATCTCAATGACCGGCTGTAATAAATGTCATTAATCAGTTTATTGTGTCGTGTCAAATGACACATGACAAAAGAAAAGGAAAAAAAGATTTAATTTCGAGTCGAATATCCCTACCGTTTGTTTTGATTTCTCTTATGGCAAACATAACCACAGAAAACACCTCCAAGACCATGTGGTTTTTTATTTTAAAATATGAAATTGTGTGACAAAATAGATTTTAATTTAGACTTTAATCCTGTGAAGTATGATGTAAAATGTTAAATGTAACAGTGAGTGTTTTATTAGGTAATTTACATAGATATGTTTGGTGTTTTTGCGAGAAAGACTGGGTCCTCTTTGTTTTTTCATATGATGTTGGTTTTTAATATAAACCTCAAAGTTTTGTAAGTCCAGACAATTGAAATGTGTTTGTAATCAATAGGTACTAATATTGTTATTGCAGTTGTCCTGATGAAGGTGTGGAGAATACCGAAACGTAGACATTAAATAAAAGAGTAACTATCTGATTGGCCAAGGTTTTTTTTTGTGTCGTACAACCCACAAACATTAAACCGTTGTATTACGAGTACGAAGTTAATTCAAGTTGACTATATATATATATATATATAAAATAATTTTTACGGGCATATCGCTCTAACCTAGGGCTTCCTGAGGCAGACCTGACACGCAGAGCCATCCAGTCATCTCGAAGCTGCAGACAACGTTGTTTCGGTCTCTTAGACCTCATCAGTACAGCACATCGAGAAATAACTAGAGGATGCATGCCAGGCCACCACAGGAAGCCAACTATAAGAATAAAGAGGTGACACGGAACTCCGTGACCTCAATAGTTGGTTGCCATCTACCGACGGAGACAAGAACTAAACGGCAGCACGCTACCAGCTTTGTGTCCATCAGGAAGCCCTAGGTTAGAGCGATATGCCCGTAAAAATTATTTTGAATTTTTAATTCTTTGCGCTCATTAACATTATCATTATATATATATATGTATATATAGAAATATTAGATTTGTTTTGGCTGTAGGTAATTATAAAATATTGATAATTATGTTGGGATAGCAGCCAATTAAAAACGCAGGTTTTCTCTTTTTTCTTTTTAATTAACCCAAGCTTTCGAGCTTTTCTTTAGCTCTTCTTCAGGGGTACTGAAAAGATTAACAATAAATAATTGTAAGTATAAATGAAAAATTAGGAAATCAAAAAAAAAATCAAGGCAAACACTCACCTGCTGCTGTATCTGATATGTGAAAGTTTAGGGACTCTAATATGGAAACATAACAAATAAACAGAACCTGACTGAAAGACAAGTGACACAAGCTGCCTCCTTGCCGGACTGTCACAATGTCAACAATGAAACAAGGATCATCCTTCAGTTAGGAGAGAGAGAAGGATTTTTTAAAAAATTATTTAAAAAAGTTTTTCTTGACCGTATCTTATCAAATAGAAGGATCCTCATTTTCAGACGGCAAGATGGTGGTCAAAACGTAATGTAGATGAAAATTAGATTTTTACTGCCAAAAGATTAGTTTTAAATTTGTTTTTAATGTGTTTGTAATGATTTTAAATACTGTGATAATTATGCAGAAGTAACTGCAAGTTCCTAGTGATTGTATCAAACTGCCAAATAATGTAACAATCATAGAGGATACCTCAGAGTGTTCGGTTTCCCACATTACCCATGTGTGTGTTAATTATGAGTATAAGAATTCAAAATATAACATCTAAGACAGAACCTCAAATCTGTAAGTAATCGAAAATTTAGTACACACATAAAGACACTCATGGTTTTTTTCTCTGATTTGTAGTTGGCTCCTGAAGAAGATGCAAATGTAGCTATCGAAAGCTTGAGCAAATAAAGAAAAAGAGTATAACGTAGTCTTTGCCTAAGGCCACTTTCCCAATATAATTTACACTCCTATATATATATATATATATATATATATATATATTATAATATAATTTACACTCCTATATATATATATATAGAGATGTACACGGTTATTGTTGAGCCCGTTGAACATATTAACGGTCAGTTGTGTAGCCCTTTGCAACCTTGTTCAGCCCGTCTGCGGGCTGAACAAAGTTTCGCGTGTATATGAGCGCCAAAGTGTTGCACACGCCCATGGGGACCTATAGACAGATTTTCAAGTGGGCTTAATAATGACCGTTCCTCTATACAACATACGCTGTTTAGTACACTATGTTTGCCACCAGGCGGCGCTTTGTGTATATACCTATAGAGGTGTATATACATTGTTCAGCCCACCATACTAATATGCCGTTATGGAGCCCCCCAGCTGGCAACATCGCGAAACGAGGAAACATACTAAGAATTTCTTGAAACATATAATTCAACTAGGACTCTCATGCCTGGAAGGCGTACATGCAGCCACACAACTTCTTGGAAACAAACCTTTTCGAGCATCTAGGGGTAATGGTCTGGCACTATTTGACATTCACATACTGGTTTTATTTAATTATGATAAATATTAATAATAAGATTTGATTATTATTTGAAAAATATTTATGAAATAGTAGGTTTAGTTGTTTAATTTTTCAGAAGTACCAATCAATGTTGTATATTATGTATTTAGGGCATTTAGACCTTTAAAAGTACTTTTTAATAAAAAAATAATAACATTAAAAATACTTCTCTTCACATTTGACCATCAGAAAATGCCACGTTTTTGAATGGGTTAATTGCAATAATAAGTAACATTTCATTATAATACATTCTTGAACTAGGTTCAAATATTGTTATATTTTATATTAATCTTTACACCCCCTCCTTGCATGTAGTCTACGTTTACATGACAAAAAAGGTACCCCATAGAACACCTCAGAACCATTAAGTGAAAATGGCTGAAAAACATTTCACGCCCGCCAAGGCTAGTCAAAATTTGTTAATTGTTATTTTTGCGAATTTTCGAATTTTACTAAAAATTTTTTTTTTTAAACACCTGCTTGAAATTTATACAATTTGTAGAAAATAATGTACCATTTTTGAAAAAATTGTCTGGCTGACAATTTTTGTTAAATAACTTCTGACAGACCTTTTGTTATAAATTATTTTTTTTTAAGAAAATGCACGTCATACATATAACACACCTCCTTGAATTTTTTTTTAAAAAGTTTTAGATCTCTTATTCTATCTATTGCAACTTGTCTGGCTGACAATTTTTGTTAATAAATTTGTCAAACTTATATTTGTTATAAATTACATTTTTTATGAAAGTTCACTTCATAATACGTACTCAGTAAAAAAAATGTTTATGAAAAACGTATTAAAGTATATAAAAGGGATCTAAATTATTAATTTATAACAAAAAAAAAATTTTTTTTAGTTAGTAACTATAATTATACCATAATTTTTTCTTTTAAAAATGTGGTCGCAGCACTTTACCAATGAAGTTTGTCATAGTAAAAATCTTCTTTTTTTTTGCTGACAGACCAATTTTTATGCATAAAATAGATGTCAAACCTTCTTTCAGAAAAATATTAGGGTGGCGTTTTGACACAGCCTTTATAAAAGCCTTTTTTTATGAAGTAACGCTGTCACTGCGCTTAAAATTTGAATCTTACTAATAAAAAAAAAACTTTTTTAATGATAAGAATATTTTTATGCATAGGCATCTTAAGCTTCAGTTTTTTTTTTTTTTTAAGAAGTGTTCCTAAATGCCAGTGATTGATCTTGATACAGTGATGCTGCGCATTCAAAATGAAGTCTGACAAATTTTTTAACAAAAATTGTCAACCAGACAAGTTGCAATAGATGAAAAGATCTTAAACTTTAATAAAAAAAATCAAAGAGGCGTTATGACGTGCATTTTCATAAAAAAATAATTTACAACAAAATGTCTTTCAGAAGTTAATTAACAAAAATTGTTAGCCAGATAATTTTTTTCAAAAATGGTACATTATTTTCTACAAATTGGATAAATTTCAAGCAGGTGTTTTGGAAAAAAATATTATTTTTTTGCAAAATTCATAAAAAATAACAATCAACAAATTTTTACTAGTCTGGCGGACGTAACATGTTTTCAGCCATTTATTTCACTTCATAATTTTGAGGTGTTCTGTGGGGTACCTTTTTTGTCATGGAAGCGTACACTATTGTGAATTATTTCAGTTTTAGAACTGTTCTGCATGTTATCCATGATATATTTTAAGATAGGTACCTAGAACAATAGCTTACTTAAAAGTCGTGTTCAATACGAAAATTGCTCCCTCTAAATCATAATAAATACGATTTTTTAAATATAGGAGGTCGAAAGGATAGGTATAGTAGGTACGTTACAAGATATATGAAAACTTGAAAATCATATTGTCTTTATTCAATAATTTTACCAATTGAAGACATAAGTGGACAAAGGTGCTAAATCACATTTTTCAAAAAAAAAAAGGATTTTTGTGCTTTCCGAGTCTTTGCGGTGGTCTTTTAACTTTTGCAATATCAAAAATTGCATATTTACGAAACTACCAGTGGATAAAGCTGATATGTCACACTGACCTATTCATTGTTTTGGTGGATAAAGGTGCTATGTCACAAAATTGGACATAACACCTTTATCCACTACAAATGTATCGCTATTTAGCAAGGACATGTTACATACACAGTGACATGTCCTATTTGAACTTCAAAATATAATGGAAAGTAGAGGCGAACAAATTCTTAAATTATTATCGAACAAAGAAAACTTATATTCTGCAAAAGAAGGTAAGATTTCTATAATTAAATAAAATAGGATTATACCAACACAAAATAAAGCCAAACATAAATTTTTTTATTTAAAACCTAAAATTTACTGAAACGTCATCCTCAAAAATGGAAAGGAAATAAATCAGCAGCATGCAGAGAACGGGGTATGGAATACATTTCGCAAACAGGAAAAGTCGTGCCAAAAAAAAGCTATAAACATAGATAATATTTTATGCAAAAAAAGTTACAGCTTAAATTGTGGAGTAAAATTTAACCTGGAAGCGATAGAAACTATTCTAAACAAATTTTATAAATTGGATAATGCAAAAAAACTTGTCTTCTGTTTAAAAGTATTAATCCAATTGCTCAAAGTCAAAAATAAAAATAAAAAAATTAACAAAAAAACCTCTAAGACAAAACGTGTTCTTCTCATTTACTCAATATTCTGTTTTTGTGACTTCGCACCTTTATCTACTTATGTCTTCAATTATTTGTCTTTATAGCAATTGTGTACAAAGGCTTTAATCTTGACCCGATTTTTTTCTTTGAATATCTTTCAGATATAAACCTTAATTTTTGTACACATCTTATCATTAATATTATTTACGGTCATTATTTACATCTGGGTATCCTATAGTTTCACTATGGCACCTATACAGGCTTAGAACTATTATTTAAAGGGCCACTACAGGGATATCTTAAACCATTGAAGATACGGGGTCGGTTAAATCAGAGAAAAGTTGCGCTATTTTGTGGCCATCTCGAATCCGTCAAAACATGCAAGATGTCTGTAACCGTTTCTGAAATATCCTGAAAAAACTGAAAAATAGAGAAATCTTATTTTCGTCACATCTTTTTTGTTATTGGAAATTAATACATTTTTGGTCATTATTTACATCCGCGGCTCCTAAAGTTTCACTATGGCACCTATACAGGGTGTTTTGTAATCGAATGTCAATATTTAAGGGGGTGATTTTTGGGTCCATTTTAAGAAGAAAACTTCATAAGAACATATGTCCTAAAAGTCTTACCTTTTGAGATACAGGGTGGTAAAGTTTTTAAAAATAAATAATTTTTTCATAATATCTGTAATATACCGCTCTGGATATTTTAATGAAATTTAACAGACGGGTATTACTCATCAAAAGGCATTTTTTCATGCACCACATTTCGTTTTATCTCCACTAGTGACATCTTGCAGAATTTTACCAATGCATATTTTTATATTTTTTTATTGTCATTTACCGACAATTTTGTGACCATTATAGGGAAACAGATTTTATTTTTTTTATGCGAAAACCGTACATGGGACTGAAAAAAAATAAGTGATCAAATTTGCTTTGAAATAAATGGGGATTCCAAAAATTATTTCTATTTGAACAGAAATCAGTGGCGTACCATCAATGTCAGCTAAAATATGCCGGTAAACTTCTGGTACATGAAAAAATGCTCCTTGATGCGTAATACCTGTATACGAAATTTTATTAAAATATCCACAGCGGTATTAGATATTACGAGAAAATGATTTATTTTAATAAAACTTTACCACCCTGTATCTCAAAAGTTAAGACTCTTAGGACATACATTCTTATGAAGTTTTCTTCTTAAAATGGACCCAAAAATCACCCCCTTAAATATTGACATTCAATTACATAACACCCTGTATAGGGGTGGAGAACATACCTATAGTAACACCAGGAAGGTATTCATTTGCTTTGCAAATGGAAGGGAAAGCCACAAACCGGCCTAAAAAAACGGTTTTGAGAGTGCGGAGAGAGTGCGGTCCTGACAAGAGGCGTCGAGTAGGTAGATACCGCGAATTACGGATGTATCCACTTCAAGCGCTTCGAAGCATGCAGAGACGTACTGGCACTATATCCGCTTTCACATATCGTGTCCAGTCCACAGGGATTGATGCAATGATTTTTGGAATATAAATGCAAAATTCAAAATAAAAATCGTGCTACTGTTAATTTCGAAGATTTTCCTTGCCCTGAAAGTGAAGAAAAAAATAGAAATTCGACCGTAGTGTCAAAGAGGCCTTAGTTGTGACCTTAATATTAGTTTGCAATGGCTGTTTTTAGCTGCTTACCCACCCAGCACCTCTATTTCGCTCCCCGGTCCCGAAAAAATTGATGGAACTTAGGATACGTGGATGTAAATATTTACCTTATTTACTTTTTGAGCTCTGATTAAATTTATTTCATATGCCAGTCGCAGAGATTTAGGGGTTGCTTGAATTTTTTTTCCCCTAATTTCTACGACACTGTAAAAATTGGCATTGTGGAAGCGCATTTTAAACTGTCAATGTTTTCTACATAAAAAAGGTACTTACTCCTAGTCAAGTACTCTAATATGAACTGTTTTTGAGAAAAACAGCATTTTATGATGAAAAACATAAAAGTGGCAAAATGTTGTTGTTGTGTTTGATCAATCACTTGTGTTTTACATTTTTTTATGATTTGTTTCACTGCAACATTATTTATTTTTCAATTTGCCGTCTTAACGCAGATAATATTAAAGACAAGACGTGTACGAAAGCTGAATTCTGTATCTCAAACAGTTCTCTGAGTTATCACATAACGAATTTAACTATTTTACATTATTAGTTCTTACCTATTTCTACAGGGTGAGTTTTTTTCAATGTTTAGTATTAGTACAGGGATCTTGTAAACTACTGCAGTTAGAGGAACGGTTAAATGGGGAAAGAAGTGCAGTTTTATGCGCTTAATTCGAAACAGCTTTTGTTTTTTATTTAAAACTTTTTTATTAGCCTAACTTTTTTATTTCCCGAAAAAACGATATCGAGATTTACATCGTTGTTTTTAGAAAAAAAAAATACATATCGAATGATGTCATAGCCAACTATGACTTACATTAAAAAAAAAACACAAGTTTACGTCATAGCTCGAAAACGACACAACAAATAAAAAAAATTGTAACGCCGTTTTATTGTCTATGAAATCGTCTAAAAGGTTTTCCTTTACGATTTTTCTCTAATCCCAATAATAAGACTGCTATCTCGGTGTAAAGAAATCCGCGGAATTTACTTTATGTTAAATATCTAGGAAGCCATGGAGATTTTCAAAAAAACAAGAGCTGTTTCGAATTAAGCTCATAAAACTGCACTTCTTGTACTAGATCCCTGTACTAAACATTGAAAAAAACTCACCCTGTATTTTTGCTAGTGTTAATACAGGGTGCACCATGTATTCTTCTTTATATTGCTATCTCCTGAACGCTAAGAGATACAGGGTCGGTTAAATTAGAGAAAAGATGCGCAGTTTTGTGGTCATCTCAAATTCGTCAATACATGCCGTCACCGTTCTTGAAATATCCTGAAAAAACTGCAAAATCAAGATTTCTTATTTTCGTCATATCTTTTTTATTATTGGAAATTAATAAATAATTTTTCGTAGGCTTACATAAGCCCGTTAAGAGCTATCCATCTGACATTTCAAAAATGTTCAAGGCCTACTAGATCCAAGAGTTTTCACAGTCAACTTTCGTTTTTCTTATGGCCGCCATATTATTTTTTTATGTCGTTCGATATGAAAAAAACAATGGAAACCAAAAATTAATAAACTTCAAAATATTTTTTTTTTATTATTCTTCTTTTTTCAAAGAAAAATCTAAAAAAAATCGTAGAAAAACGTCCAACATTTGTTATGCCTAAATAGTGCTTGCCTTATGGTTTTTTAATTTATCTATGAAATTTGGTCTAAAAATGTGTCTTTTTTGTAAAGAAAAAAGAAGAATAAAAATTTTTTAAATTTATTTTTTTGAATTTTAACAATTTTTAGTTTTTATGATTTATTTTATATCGAACAACATAAAAAATGGTGGCTATAAGAAAAACGAAAGTTGACTATGAAAATTCTGGGATCTAGTCGGCTTTGAAAATTTTTGAAATGTCAGATGGGTAGCTCTTGCCGACTTATGTAAGCCCACAAAAAATTATTCATTAATCTCCAATAATAAAAAAGATATGGAAAAAATAAGAAATCTCGATTTTTCAGTTTTTTTCAGGATATTTCAGGAACGGTCACAGATATCTTGTATGTCTCGACGGAATCGAGATGGCCACAAAATTGCGCTCCTTTGGACTTGTTTAACCGACCCTGTATCTGTTAGCGTTAGGAGATAGCAATATAGAGAAGGATACATGGTGCACCCTGTATACCAATAAAATTGACAAAAAAAAATAGCGTAAAGTATTCGTGGATAACGGTTCTTTAGAACACTTGCTCTATTTATTCTGGCACGAAGGCTATCCTGGCTATCCCATTAAACAATTAATTTGATTACTGATATCCGTTTATTATACTAGGTATAGTATTTGGGTATACCTACTACTATTATACTATATAATCATAAGTCGCACGCGGAAAAGCAGGACGGGTGGTGTCTGAGTGACGTCATGCACAAAGCCGAACGAAATTGAAACGCCAAGTGATTTTATCTTCTCGAGTATAAATGCAAACGAATAAACCATTAAAAATAACCGGTTTCGACAGTTACAACTGGCAACATTGTTGGGCTTTACAACGTGCGTAAGATGTAGGAATATATACAATCGGGCTGAAGAAAGATTTGTTAGTATATTTGGGCTTAATAACGATTCGAAAATATATTTTAAAAGTAGGCTTACGAAAAAGTTTCCCCTCTTTGTTTGCCACCACTTGTGGGCATCTTTATTTAACAAAACACTGATATATACTTCTATATATGAGTTAGAAAACCCGGGTGGAACAACGACCTGTTAATATGCGCGGGCTTCACAACGTATCGTCTATGAATATATATATATATATATATATATATATATATATATATATATATATATATTTATATATAATGATAATGTTAACGAGCGCAAATAATTAAAAATTCAAAATAAATTTAACGGGCATATCGCTCTAACCTAGGGCTTCCTGAGGCAGACCTGACACGCAGAGCCATCCAGTCATCTCGAAGCTGCAGACAACGTTGTTTCGGTCTCTTAGACCTCATCAGTACAGCACATCGAGAAATAACTAGAGGATGCATGCCAGGCCAGCACAGGAAGCCAACTATATGAATAAAGAGGTGACACGGAACTCCGTGACCTCAATAGTTGGTTGCCATCTACCGACGGAGACAAGAACTAAACGGCAGCACGCTACCAGCTTTGTGTCCATCGGGAATAGGCAGCCCGCAGTTCGGGGCATTACCATCCGTCGGGCGGTGCTGGTTAGCTACCGATAGATGTCTCTCGCCAAAGCCCATGGTTATTACAATAATAATGATAATGTTAATGAGCGCAAATAATTAAAAATTCAAAATAAATTTAACGGGCATATCGCTCTAACCTAGGGCTTCCTGAGGCAGACCTGACACGCAGAGCCATCCAGTCATCTCGAAGCTGCAGACAACGTTGTTTCGGTCTCTTAGACCTCATCAGTACAGCACATCGAGAAATAACTAGAGGATGCATGCCAGGCCAGCACAGGAAGCCAACTATATGAATAAAGAGGTGACACGGAACTCCGTGACCTCAATAGTTGGTTGCCATCTACCGACGGAGACAAGAACTAAACGGCAGCACGCTACCAGCTTTGTGTCCATCGGGAATAGGCAGCCCGCAGTTCGGGGCATTACCATCCGTCGGGCGGTGCTGGTTAGCTACCGATAGATGTCTCTCGCCAAAGCCCATGGTTATTACAATAATAATGATAATGTTAATGAGCGCAAATAATTAAAAATTCAAAATAAATTTAACGGGCATATCGCTCTAACCTAGGGCTTCCTGAGGCAGACCTGACACGCAGAGCCATCCAGTCATCTCGAAGCTGCAGACAACGTTGTTTCGGTCTCTTAGACCTCATCAGTACAGCACATCGAGAAATAACTAGAGGATGCATGCCAGGCCAGCACAGGAAGCCAACTATATGAATAAAGAGGTGACACGGAACTCCGTGACCTCAATAGTTGGTTGCCATCTACCGACGGAGACAAGAACTAAACGGCAGCACGCTACCAGCTTTGTGTCCATCGGGAATAGGCAGCCCGCAGTTCGGGGCATTACCATCCGTCGGGCGGTGCTGGTTAGCTACCGATAGATGTCTCTCGCCAAAGCCCATGGTTATTACAATAATAATGATAATGTTAATGAGCGCAAATAATTAAAAATTCAAAATAAATTTAACGGGCATATCGCTCTAACCTAGGGCTTCCTGAGGCAGACCTGACACGCAGAGCCATCCAGTCATCTCGAAGCTGCAGACAACGTTGTTTCGGTCTCTTAGACCTCATCAGTACAGCACATCGAGAAATAACTAGAGGATGCATGCCAGGCCAGCACAGGAAGCCAACTATATGAATAAAGAGGTGACACGGAACTCCGTGACCTCAATAGTTGGTTGCCATGTACCGACGGAGACAAGAACTAAACGGCAGCACGCTACCAGCTTTGTGTCCATCGGGAATAGGCAGCCCACAGTTCGGGGCATTACCATCCGTCGGGCGGTGCTGGTTAGCTACCGATAGATGTCTCTCGCCAAAGCCCATGGTTATTACAATAATAATGATAATGTTAATGAGCGCAAATAATTAAAAATTCAAAATAAATTTAACGGGCATATCGCTCTAACCTAGGGCTTCCTGAGGCAGACCTGACACGCAGAGCCATCCAGTCATCTCGAAGCTGCAGACAACTTTGTTTCGGTCTCTTAGACCTCATCAGTACAGCACATCGAGAAATAACTAGAGGATGCATGCCAGGCCAGCACAGGAAGCCAACTATATGAATAAAGAGGTGACACGGAACTCCGTGACCTCAATAGTTGGTTGCCATCTACCGACGGAGACAAGAACTAAACGGCAGCACGCTACCAGCTTTGTGTCCATCGGGAATAGGCAGCCCACAGTTCGGGGCATTACCATCCGTCGGGCGGTGCTGGTTAGCTACCGATAGATGTCTCTCGCCAAAGCCCATGGTTATTACAATAATAATGATAATGTTAATGAGCGCAAATAATTAAAAATTCAAAATAAATTTAACGGGCATATCTGCCTCAGGAAGCCCTAGGTTAGAGCGATATGCCCGTTAAATTTATTTTGAATTTTTAATTATTTGCGCTCATTAACATTATCATTATTATTGTAATAACAATGGGCTTTGGCGAGAGACATCTATCGGTAGCTAACCAGCACCGCCCGACGGATGGTAATGCCCCGAACTGGGGGCTGCCTATTCCCGATGGACACAAAGCTGGTAGCGTGCTGCCGTTTAGTTCTTGTCTCCGTCGGTAGATGGCAACCAACTATTGAGGTCACGGAGTTCCGTGTCACCTCTTTATTCATATAGTTGGCTTCCTGTGCTGGCCTGGCATGCATCCTCTAGTTATTTCTCGATGTGCTGTACTGATGAGGTCTAAGAGACCGAAACAACGTTGTCTGCAGCTTCGAGATGACTGGATGGCTCTGCGTGTCAGGTCTGCCTCAGGAAGCCCTAGGTTAGAGCGATATGCCCGTTAAATTTATTTTGAATTTTTAATTATTTGCGCTCATTAACATTATCATTATTATTGTAATAACCATGGGCTTTGGCGAGAGACATCTATCGGTAGCTAACCAGCACCGCCCGACGGATGGTAATGCCCCGAACTGTGGGCTGCCTATTCCCGATGGACACAAAGCTGGTAGCGTGCTGCCGTTTAGTTCTTGTCTCCGTCGGTAGATGGCAACCAACTATTGAGGTCACGGAGTTCCGTGTCACCTCTTTATTCATATAGTTGGCTTCCTGTGCTGGCCTGGCATGCATCCTCTAGTTATTTCTCGATGTGCTGTACTGATGAGGTCTAAGAGACCGAAACAACGTTGTCTGCAGATTCGAGATGACTGGATGGCTCTGCGTGTCAGGTCTGCCTCAGGAAGTCCTAGGTTAGAGCGATATGCCCGTTAAATTTATTTTGAATTTTTAATTATTTGCGCTCATTAACATTATCATTATTATTGTAATAACCATGGGCTTTGGCGAGAGACATCTATCGGTAGCTAACCAGCACCGCCCGACGGATGGTAATGCCCCGAACTGTGGGCTGCCTATTCCCGATGGACACAAAGCTGGTAGCGTGCTGCCGTTTAGTTCTTGTCTCCGTCGGTAGATGGCAACCAACTATTGAGGTCACGGAGTTCCGTGTCACCTCTTTATTCATATAGTTGGCTTCCTGTGCTGGCCTGGCATGCATCCTCTAGTTATTTCTCGATGTGCTGTACTGATGAGGTTTAAGAGACCGAAACAACGTTGTCTGCAGCTTCGAGATGACTGGATGGCTCTGCGTGTCAGGTCTGCCTCAGGAAGCCCTAGGTTAGAGCGATATGCCCGTTAAATTTATTTTGAATTTTTATATTTATATATATATATATATACAGGGTGTCCGGTAAGTACCTCCTAATCTCTCGGGAGCATACAGGGGAGGTCAAAATAAACCTAGTCTGTCATAAAAAAAAATTTCCTTAAGTGTCCCCGAACGGAGATATGGAGCCCTAAAAGGGTGCCCCGCAGTTTACTTTTTTGACTCTAACTTTTGAACCGACCTGTATAATTGGATGGAATTTAAACACTTTATAGAGGCCACAGAGAGCCATCAGACCATATTAAAGTCGATGTTTGACGTCGTCAGGGAAGTCAGGAACGGACTTACCATCATACTCGTTGAGTCAGAATTTTGACAGGTGTCACTTTACAGAGCTAAAAACTATTTTTTTGAATAGTCTAATACTTCATCTTTAAAAAAGGTGCTCTTAATTTATTTCGGTAAAACTGACGGTTTTCGAGATAAATCGGTTTTTAGGTATGCGAAACACTCAAAATTTACTAATGCTAAACACAAACAGGTGAAAATCAGATTCTTGTTGATAAACCTACCTACATAATGGATTGCTATTGACGAAACTTGATCAAAATTCGCATAAAAGTTGATTTATCTTGAGAACCGCTAGTTTTATCGAAATAAGTTAAGAGTACCGTTTGTGAAGATGAATGACCAGCGTATTTACAAAATAAGTTTTCAGCTCTGTAAAATGACACCTGTCAAAACTTTGATACAATGAGTGTGATAGTAAGTCCGTTCCTGACTTTCTTTAGGACGTCAAACATCCACTCAGATATGGCTTAATGAGTCTTTATGGCCTCTATAAAAAATTAAAATTTCATCAAATTATACAGGTCGGTTCAAAAGTTAGAGCCAAAAAAGTAAATCTTAGGGTACCATTTTGGGGCTCTGTATCTCCGTTTAGGGACACTTTAGGAATGTTTTTTTTATGACAGACTAGGTTTATTTTGACCCCCCCTGTATGCTCCCGAGAGATTAGGAGGTACTTACCGGACACCCTGTATGGGTGTCCCATTAGTGCGGGATTCTTCTCTGGCAGCTTCACTTTTGAAGTTATAAAAAAAGATGAGGGAGAAAAATTGTATGGTTTGAAGAGACCTTCAATTTAAAATAATTTTCAGCTACACAGGATGGCCTAATATCGCTGTACGCCTTACAACTTTGTTATTTTAAATAGGACATCCTATATATTATTACATTTTCAGATTATCTGTAAAAAATCAGTAAGAATGGTTTTCACAGTTTCAGTATAATGTGAATAGTTTTTGAGTTATAAACAAGTGAAAATTGCCATTTTCCATTTTCAAAGCAGCTTACAATGAAAACGGCTCAAGACAGCAGAAAAAGGTTTACATGTCCCTATCTTAACTTTTTACAAGGTATCCTATGATGTGGATGAAATTGTTATACAGGGTGATGAATATTTTCAGATTTTTCATCACCCTCTATAACAATTTCATCCACATCATAGGATACCTTGTAAAAAGTTAAGATAGAGACATGTAAACCTTTTTCTGCTGTCTTGAGCCGTTTTCATTGTAAGCTGCTTTGAAAATGGAAAATGGCAATTTTCACTTGTTTATAACTCAAAAACTATTCATATTATACTGAAACTGTGAAAACCATTCTTACTGATTTTTTTCAGATAATCTGAAAATGTAATAATATATAGGGTATCCTATTTAAAATAACAAAGTTGTAAGGCGTACAGCGATATTGGGCCATCCTGTGTAGCTGAAAATTATTTTGGGTTGAAGGTCTCTTCAAACCATACAATTTTTCTCCCTCATCTTTTTTTATAACTTCAAAAGTGAAGCTGCCAGAGAAGAATCCCGCACTAATGGGACACCCGGTATATATATATATATATATAAATTTCTGGTTTAAGGGTATTTACGGTTCAATAACACTGCGGCGAAAAGTAAACTCTTTTATTCCATTACCGACGTTTCGAAGCTATTGTGCTTCATTATCAAGGTCTACAATAATAGAAAACAATATTTACAATTAGAATAGTGCAAAAATATCAATCACACCTACTTACAGGAACAGTTGAGATTAATTGCAAAGTTGCATCACTTTCAGAAATTTCAGACATCTATTACATGAATTTCTCAACAATTTGATATTTTTAGGGACATGGGAACATAAGATGGCGCTCCTTATCTAGACCATTTCTTGATAGTACATTTCTAGCTGATTTTGTTGCTATTTTTTGGAGCTGGAGAGTTAAACTGGACTTGTAAAACACGTCATTACACTTATTTAAAAATTACAAACTATTACACTACACTAGTGAGGAATAGAAGTTATTATTTACATGGTTACAAATTAAAAATTAAAAATGGGTTTATACGACGAAAAGCATGTCGTGCACTCTTCTTATCAATAATGGCTTTTTTTGAATTTAAATTATTTGAACGATGGATTGTTATTAATTGACATTGTTGACATCTGTAATTCTTCCTGTGAGTTGACGTTACGTCGCAGTGACAGGTTGAAAATATTCACAACTTTTCAATTTCAGTATGTTAATTGCAGCTATACACCGGGACCGCGCATGTACACGCCAAGGACCCGCGAATTATGTTTTTATCATTGAATTTCTCTATATTTTTTTTTTTTTATTAGAAAGGAATAGATGTTACTCAGGTTCCGGGTGTCAGTATTTGAATTTACACATTCCGATTCATGTTTTTTAATATAGAACATTTCTAGAAAAGAGCGTTTGTTCAGTCTGTCCTCAGATTCTAGGATTTTTGTGTTGTTAAAATCCATACTATGGCCAGTATTTCTGCAGTGATGTGCTAGAGCACATGATTTGTTTAATTTTGTTATGTCACTTCAGTGTTGAGTGAGCCTTTGTTTTAGTTGTTGTGATGTTTGTCCTATATACATCTTATTGCAGTCCAGACAGGGAACAGAGTATACTACCCCCCATCTCTTTTCTTTTGGTATCTTGTCTTTTGTGTTAGAAAAAAGGTTACCTATTGTGATTGGGTTTTTCTTTGCAAAAATAATGTTTTCTTTTTTTAAAACAGTTATTAAATTGTCTGTCAGGTCTTTGATGATAGGGACTGTTACATAGATTTTTCTAGTTTCTGGAACTTCCCCGTCAGTCCGGACGGCACCCTGTTCATCACTGGCTGAATTAATTGCCATTGGGGGTGTGTTGTTATCATTGTTAGTTATGTTGTTGACAAATAGTAGCTTATTTATTAGCACTTCTGGGTAAGAATTCGCTTTTAGTATGGATCTGAGTTCGACTAGTCTTCCTTCACGAAGGCTCGGGTGACATATCTTTTTAATACGATTTTTTAAATTGTTTATAAGGTTTATTTTTTGTTTAAGTGGGTGATTTGAATAGAAATGTAAGTATCTATTGGAGTTCGTTGGTTTTTGATACCAGTCCACCTTGATTGAACCATCGTTTTGTCTGATGGGTTTTGTGTCTAAAAACGGGACACCATTGTTGTTTAATTTCTTCTTCTATGGTGAACTGGATGTTTTCATTGTAACCATTGAACTTATCAAGAGTCTCTCTGGTTTTGTCGTGTGGGATGGCTGTGATGATGTCATCCACGTATTTTTTAATAAAAGGAAGATTAAATGATAGCGAAGGAATGACTTCGTCTAGTACCAGATCCATAACTAATCTAGCTATGACAGGACTTAAAATAGAGCCCAGAGGACAACCAAAGATTTGTTCATAGATTACTTCATTGAATGTGAAATAACTGCTACTGAAAATGGACTTAATCACATTAATGAATTCATTCTTTGGGATGTCGGTATTGGGTGTGATGTTTTCCCACTTTTTTTCCACCGCTGTTGCTACCAATTGCATAGGAATGTTGCTATATAGGGATACAACGTCCAGACTGACCAAGACGTAGCCCTCAGGAAGTTTGATTGAATGGGCTAATTCTGAGAATTGAAAAGAATCTTTTACGTAATAGGGGTCATTATTATTGTCAAAAGAGGACGATAATATATCTGATATGAATTTCGATAGTTTTGAGGAAGGGGTGTTAATAGATGAAACTATCGGTCTCAAAGGTGTTTCAGGCTTATGAATTTTGGGAAGACCGTAAAAACGGGCAGCAATGGAGTTATATGTACTTAATTTTTTCTTTTGAGCATCATCTATGTAACCAGAACTATTAAGTTTTTTTACTATGTTGTTAATTTTCATTTGTATTGTCGTCGTTGGGTCTCTGTCTAGTCTTTTGTAGTATTTTTCGTCATTCAGGATCACCAAGGATCTTTCTATGTACTGTTCTTTTGACATCGCTACAGTTACATTGCCTTTGTCGGCTTTTAAAATTAGTAATTCAGAATTCTCTTTCAAAAAATCTTGCGTTTTTTTGAAACAGTTCTGTAGTATGTTGTTGTTTGGATTATTTTTTTGTAGATACCTGGTGACCTCGAAAGTGACTTGGGATCTTAGGGTGTCTCTGTCTGTCTCATTGTGTAACTCTAATACATGTTCTACATCTGCTAATAATTTAGGTACATTGACTTTACTTCTATGAATAGGAATGCTAAACTTTGGCCCCAATGCCAAGAAATTCTTTATGTCAGTTGGGATTGTGACGTTACTTATATTTCTGAACCACCCTTCACCTGGTTTTACTGGTCTTAATGTATGCTCTGTCAAGGCATCTATCTTTCTAATGTTATTATCTTTGATTGAGTGAAATAATCTGTTATATTTAATGTTATGTCGTCTTTCAATTTCATACACTAGTTGTCTTGGCAAAACATTACGCAGACCCTCATATAGCTGGTTAGTAATTTTTTCAAGATCGATCATTTTTTTGACAGTTAGTTTTATTTCAAAAATAAGAATCTTGTATTTCAACCTGTCATTCATCCTTATGATCTCCTGTGTTCTTCCAATCTCCCCATCCAGTCCGTTGTAGAGACATTTGATGTTCTGGTTTATGTGCCTCGGTGTTATTCCTCTTCTTTTACATTCATGCAAAAATATCCTCCTGTTCCTCAGGGATGCTAACTTGGTGTTGTTGTTCGCCCATTGTGATAACTGCCTGTGGATGTCATCACCATATTATCTTCTAATCGTTTGGAAAAAGCCCATCCTGTAATATAAGTTGAAAAGAAGTACCACCGTACTACGTTGAAATACAAATTTCTGGTTTAAGGTTATTTACGGTTCAATAACACTGCGGCGAAAAGTAAACTCTTTTATTCCATTACCGACGTTTCGAAGCTATTGTGCTTCATTATCAAGGTCTACAATAATAGAAAACAATATTTACAATTAGAATAGTGCAAAAATATCAATCACACCTACTTACAGGAACAGTTGAGATTAATTGCAAAGTTGCATCACTTTCAGAAATTTCAGACATCTATTACATGAATTTCTCAACAATTTGATATTTTTAGGGACATGGGAACATAAGATGGCGCTCCTTATCTAGACCATTTCTTGATAGTACATTTCTAGCTGATTTTGTTGCTATTTTTTGGAGCTGGAGAGTTAAACTGGACTTGTAAAACACGTCATTACACTTATTTAAAAATTACAAACTATTACACTACACTAGTGAGGAATAGAAGTTATTATTTACATGGTTACAAATTAAAAATTAAAAATGGGTTTATACGACGAAAAGCATGTCGTGCACTCTTCTTATCAATAATGGCTTTTTTTGAATTTAAATTATTTGAACGATGGATTGTTATTAATTGACATTGTTGACATCTGTAATTCTTCCTGTGAGTTGACGTTACGTCGCAGTGACAGGTTGAAAATATTCACAACTTTTCAATTTCAGTATGTTAATTGCAGCTATACACCGGGACCGCGCATGTACACGCCAAGGACCCGCGAATTATGTTTTTATCATTGAATTTCTCTATATATTTTTTTTTTTATTAGAAAGGAATAGATGTTACTCAGGTTCCGGGTGTCAGTATTTGAATTTACACATTCCGATTCATGTTTTTTAATATAGAACATTTCTAGAAAAGAGCGTTTGTTCAGTCTGTCCTCAGATTCTAGGATTTTTGTGTTGTTAAAATCCATACTATGGCCAGTATTTCTGCAGTGATGTGCTAGAGCACATGATTTGTTTAATTTTGTTATGTCACTTCTGTGTTGAGTGAGCCTTTGTTTTAGTTGTTGTGATGTTTGTCCTATATACATCTTATTGCAGTCCAGACAGGGAACAGAGTATACTACCCCCCATCTCTTTTCTTTTGGTATCTTGTCTTTTGTGTTAGAAAAAAGGTTACCTATTGTGATTGGGTTTTTCTTTGCAAAAATAATGTTTTCTTTTTTTAAAACAGTTATTAAATTGTCTGTCAGGTCTTTGATGATAGGGACTGTTACATAGATTTTTCTAGTTTCTGGAACTTCCCCGTAAATTAAGTACATATAACTCCATTGCTGCCCGTTTTTACGGTCTTCCCAAAATTCATAAGCCTGAAACACCTTTGAGACCGATAGTTTCATCTATTAACACCCCTTCCTCAAAACTATCGAAATTCATATCAGATATATTATCGTCCTCTTTTGACAATAATAATGACCCCTATTACGTAAAAGATTCTTTTCAATTCTCAGAATTAGCCCATTCAATCAAACTTCCTGAGGGCTACGTCTTGGTCAGTCTGGACGTTGTATCCCTATATAGCAACATTCCTATGCAATTGGTAGCAACAGCGGTGGAAAAAAAGTGGGAAAACATCACACCCAATACCGACATCCCAAAGAATGAATTCATTAATGTGATTAAGTCCATTTTCAGTAGCAGTTATTTCACATTCAATGAAGTAATCTATGAACAAATCTTTGGTTGTCCTATGGGCTCTATTTTAAGTCCTGTCATAGCTAGATTAGTTATGGATCTGGTACTAGACGAAGTCATTCCTTCGCTATCATTTAATCTTCCTTTTATTAAAAAATACGTGGATGACATCATCACAGCCATCCCACACGACAAAACCAGAGAGACTCTTGATAAGTTCAATGGTTACAATGAAAACATCCAGTTCACCATAGAAGAAGAAAACAACAATGGTGTCCCGTTTTTAGACACAAAACCCATCAGACAAAACGATGGTTCAATCAAGGTGGACTGGTATCAAAAACCAACGAACTCCAATAGATACTTACATTTCTATTCAAATCACCCACTTAAACAAAAAATAAACCTTATAAACAATTTAAAAAATCGTATTAAAAAGATATGTCACCCGAGCCTTCGTGAAGGAAGACTAGTCGAACTCAGATCCATACTAAAAGCGAATTCTTACCCAGAAGTGCTAATAAATAAGCTACTATTTGTCAACAACATAACTAACAATGATAACAACACACCCCCAATGGCAATTAATTCAGCCAGTGATGAACAGGGTGCCGTCCGGACTGACGGGGAAGTTCCAGAAACTAGAAAAATCTATGTAACAGTCCCTATCATCAAAGACCTGACAGACAATTTAATAACTGTTTTAAAAAAAGAAAACATTATTTTTGCAAAGAAAAACCCAATCACAATAGGTAACCTTTTTTCTAACACAAAAGACAAGATACCAAAAGAAAAGAGATGGGGGGTAGTATACTCTGTTCCCTGTCTGGACTGCAATAAGATGTATATAGGACAAACATCACAACAACTAAAACAAAGGCTCACTCAACACAGAAGTGACATAACAAAATTAAACAAATCATGTGCTCTAGCACATCACTGCAGAAATACTGGCCATAGTATGGATTTTAACAACACAAAAATCCTAGAATCTGAGGACAGACTGAACAAGCGCTCTTTTCTAGAAATGTTTTATATTAAAAAACATGAATCGGAATGTGTAAATTCAAATACTGACACCCGGAACCTGAGTAACATCTATTCCTTTCTAATAAAAAAAAAAAATATAGAGAAATTCAATGATAAAAACATAATTCGCGGGTCCTTGGCGTGTACATGCGCGGTCCCGGTGTATAGCTGCAATTAACATACTGAAATTGAAAAGTTGTGAATATTTTCAACCTGTCACTGCGACGTAACGTCAACTCACAGGAAGAATTACAGATGTCAACAATGTCAATTAATAACAATCCATCGTTCAAATAATTTAAATTCAAAAAAAGCCATTATTGATAAGAAGAGTGCACGACATGCTTTTCGTCGTATAAACCCATTTTTAATTTGTAACCATGTAAATAATAACTTCTATTCCTCACTAGTGTAGTGTAATAGTTTGTAATTTTTAAATAAGTGTAATGACGTGTTTTACAAGTCCAGTTTAACTCTCCAGCTCCAAAAAATAGCAACAAAATCAGCTAGAAATGTACTATCAAGAAATGGTCTAGATAAGGAGCGCCATCTTATGTTCCCATGTCCCTAAAAATATCAAATTGTTGAGAAATTCATGTAATAGATGTCTGAAATTTCTGAAAGTGATGCAACTTTGCAATTAATCTCAACTGTTCCTGTAAGTAGGTGTGATTGATATTTTTGCACTATTCTAATTGTAAATATTGTTTTCTATTATTGTAGACCTTGATAATGAAGCACAATAGCTTCGAAACGTCGGTAATGGAATAAAAGAGTTTACTTTTCGCCGCAGTGTTATTGAACCGTAAATACCCTTAAACCAGAAATTTGTATTTCAACGTAGTACGGTGGTACTTCTTTTCAACTTATATATATATATATATATATATAGGAGTGTAAATTATATTGGGAAAGTGGCCTTAGGCAAAGACTACGTTATACTCTTTTTCTTTATTTGCTCAAGCTTTCGATAGCTACATTTGCATCTTCTTCAGGAGCCAACTACAAATCAGAGAAAAAAACCATGAGTGTCTTTATGTGTGTACTAAATTTTCGATTACTTACAGATTTGAGGTTCTGTCTTAGATGTTATATTTTGAATTCTTATACTCATAATTAACACACACATGGGTAATGTGGGAAACCGAACACTCTGAGGTATCCTCTATGATTGTTACATTATTTGGCAGTTTGATACAATCACTAGGAACTTGCAGTTACTTCTGCATAATTATCACAGTATTTAAAATCATTACAAACACATTAAAAACAAATTTAAAACTAATCTTTTGGCAGTAAAAATCTAATTTTCATCTACATTACGTTTTGACCACCATCTTGCCGTCTGAAAATGAGGATCCTTCTATTTGATAAGATACGGTCAAGAAAAACTTTTTTAAATAATTTTTAAAAAAATCCTTCTCTCTCTCCTAACTGAAGGATGATCCTTGTTTCATTGTTGACATTGTGACAGTCCGGCAAGGAGGCAGCTTGTGTCACTTGTCTTTCAGTCAGGTTCTGTTTATTTGTTATGTTTCCATATTAGAGTCCCTAAACTTTCACATATCAGATACAGCAGCAGGTGAGTGTTTGTCTTGAAGTTACATATTCTAAGTTAATATTATGAAAAACTTTCTGTTTTAAATTACTAATTATTATTTATTGGTTGACTCTAGTTAATCTATTTATTTGATTTATTCTATTGATTCTACATTGTTGCTATTACTGGTTTTATTGTTAATTTGAGAGAGGAGAAAATTTCCTTTTTAATCCAAAAAATCTTTTTTTATTATAATATAAAAAAATTATTTTTCTTAAAAAATCTTCCCTTTAAATTCTCTACTGTCTTTATAATAGGGGGCTCTTTTCCCAAACCAAGTTCCCAAATCTTAAGTTAGTTACTTTTCAATATACCTGTATTGAAAGTACAATTAAATTTGCAAATTTTGGAAGGTATGAATCTGAGATCAGCCTCTACCTTTTGTTATTTTTATTTCTCATGTACTACGACAACTGGCTCGAGGAAGGGGTGCCCTCTAATTGGTTGCGGGGTTTGTTTTGTTATGGGCTATGGATTGTTGTGTCTGGGGGGTTTTCATTATCTGGTCTGTTGTGTGCTGTCTTGTCTAGTTCCAAAAGATAGGAGTATATATTGCTGAGTCCATCTATATCCTTTCTTTGGTTCATTGCATTGTCTGTTTGGTATATCCTGATCATTTCTATGAATGTGCGTTTGAAGAGGTTCTTTTCTCGGTCTAGGATCTTTACTTCGCTGTAATTCATGTGGTGTCCCAGTTCGTTTTCGTGTTTGGATAATGCACATCTTCTCACGTCTCTCCTACTGTCACTTTTGTGTGATGTAATTCTTGCTGACAGATTTCTGGATGTTTGGCCTATGTAAACTTTGTCACAGTTATTACAAGGGATGGAGTAGACAACATCTGCTTGTTGTAGTAGTGGTGTTCGATCTTTGATTTTCGAAAACAGTAGTTTGCAGGTTTTTACATTTTTCAACGCCATCTTGTCTTGTTCATCTGTCTTTATCAAGGGGGCAAGTTTGTTCGTTAAATTGTCGATGTTTGGTAGGGCTCTGTATCTATTAGTGTATTTTTTAATAAAAAAATACACTATTGAGGACGACATCACTTTTCGAAAATCACCCAAACTCATCAAATGTCCACCGATCATGACCCCCAGATCACGAAAAAGTGGTTTTCCAAAATTCACCTGCCCACGATATATATATATATATATTTAAAATTCCTTCTTAGTCATCGACTAGTTTGCAAAAGCACTAACTTAGTGGGGATTACGATGAGGGAAGCTAGGATTGAATCAAGAACACTCTTTCTTCATTAAAGTTTAAGCTTTCTGCCATTTATTTTGGCCATCATCAGAAACTAGAAGTTGAGATTATTTAGCTAAGATGTTGAATTTTTACAATTATTTCTACACAACTCCTGGGGCACATGTTAGTTATCCTTGAGGAAATCCAATTTTATTCATTTACACATTAAAAGAACATTTAAAAGAGAAGTTAAAACTATTAATTATTGCACTGATTATCACACTACATATTTGGTTTCTATTTCTTTGTAAAAGGGAACGAGAAAAATGGGTTACATTGTTAGCTAAAAATTATTCTCTATCAGAGAAAACTGAAAATGATTTTCAGTTTTTTTTTATTATTTATTTAAAAAACATGAAAATCACAATTACACAAATTGAAATTAAAGTTTCTTGTGCTTTATGAATAAATAATGAAAATAATGAAACTTTAATTTCAATTTGTGTAATTGTGATTTTCATGTTTTTTAAATTGTTTTACAAAGATGACAATAACATAATAAGATCCACATTTATCAGGACGATCGTTTGCTATGTCATGTGAAGCGAACCTTTATCTCACTGGTGATTGCTACCTACCCTGATGATGATCCAATTTTTGCCTGACAAATGGGGATCGAAACGTTGGAGATTGCAATAAAACCATGTAATTAAATGCCTTTTTTTAATGCCGAATGCCCTGAACCTAAATATTTGGATAATCAATTCCGGCAATTACTCCCACAATAATCTAT
>OU342636.1:1624870-1702736 GCA_910589415.1 Malachius bipustulatus
ATATATATATATATTTTTTTATCAAATATATATATATATATATATATTGTTATAAAAGGCTCATTAAGCTTATTTACGTCGTAATAGTTTTTTTTTCTTTCATGAAAAAAAGTCTTTAGTTTTTGAGAAGTTCTATTGGAACAGAATATTTAGATTTGTTTGGGACAGTAGAATAGTAAATAATGTAATAATAAGGTGAAATGTCACCAAATAGTTTTGTAAAATAATAATTAGGATAATTATAATAAGTAAGATAGAGTGTATTGCAACCCTCTCTACTCGCTTGATTTTAAATTTAGAATAAAAAGGCCAAAATGTGCGAGCAGAGGGTGTATCTCCTCTCGCTCCGTTCGGGTACCTTCAGATTCCTTTGAACCCGAAACGGAACAGAGGGATTGTGGAGATTTAAAAAGAACTACAAATTTATAAAATGATCGTCTAGCTAAAAAAATGTGTTCCCAAGGTTGCTATATTTTCAAAAAATTTGACCTGCCCTACGTTGTGATATAATTTTGATTACAAGGCACAAAACACACTAAAAGAAATAAAAATCACACTATAATAATAAAAATTTATTGGAAATAATATCCAATCAAAGCAAAATTCCAGGAATTGATAATAATGTATCGTGAGTCATACTTAATATTAGGATTCTTCAAAATTATTTACTAAAATATACACTTAACCTTTGAAAGGTATCATTACTCATCAAAACAACTCTTTATCTATAAAAGACAATAACATAACCTTCAACAGGCACTTATTGTAGGTATCTAAATTATCTAAAATATCTAAATTTACACACCTAACCTTAATTATTCCTTCCAAATAAACAGTTCTACAAAAAAATCAATATCAATATCAATACTACAAAAACTAAAATTTCCTCTCAATAATCAAAATCAATTATTATCATTAATAGATCAAATTCAAATTTATTAATTACGCTCAACTCATCAATCGATAACAATTTATACCAATTAGGTATAATCAAATTTATCAATAGGTAAAATTTAATAACAATTAGGCATTTTCAAATTCATTAATAGGTAACAACAATCGGTCTTTATAAATGACACCGATTAAAATTCGCTCCAATAAACGTCATTTGGTCTTATGTGCTCTCCATTTTATGAGAACATAAAAATTATGTAGTTAACTAGATAAGGTACCTCATAGTCCGATGCAGCTGCTCAGGTGGTCGATTGAGTGAAACAACCGACACAAAAGAAGGATGGAGAAACAGCGTTCCTCTTTCTACCGTTGGTGATGTCTGGCGGGCCTACGTCACACCAGAGATACAAGATACATCAAAAAATGGCTTCGCTTCTTAAAGGACGCTACCCAACAAACACGCCAACATGGACTAAACTTGATATCTGGAAAACTGGAACTGGATCACCATACCAGAACCTCAAATAGATACACGAGTTCGAAAACCAGAAACTGAAACCTGAACCTGAAACTGGAACCTGATCTGGAACCTGAAACCCTGTAAATTGAAACTCATTACCATCTGAAATTCACAATCTGCACTTATTCTTACCGAAGTGGGTACGCCATCATACCGTCATACATTAATAACACACCAAACACCCCAAGTAGCATCAGAGGGTACAACCACCTTCTCATTTTATACTGGAACTTTGAGAAAGTGATTATCACTTATTTTCCACTCAATTTAAAACTTTACAGTAGAAAAAACTGTATATCCTATATTCATAGTGGTAATCACGGTGCATTCATACCAGCGTGGCCACTTGATAGTTTCATAACATATTGGTGCTGTTTTAGGTGCTCAAAACGTTATTTTTCCTCCTAATAACCACTTCAGAGTTCTACAACTATGAAGTGGAAAGTGAAAGCTGCAGTCACCAACAAAGAGCACTAAAATATCACTTAAAAGTGGCGGCAGCGTTGAAGTGATATATTAAGTGGCCGCATCGTTCTCAAAACTTCTGTAATATCTTTGAAGATTCATCACCCTCTAGTGGCATGCAGCACCGATCGTCACAATTCTGCCACCAAGAAAAGTAACTTTGATAATTTGAATAAGATTTGAGCCACCAAAATGTGGCAAGAACTTGCGAAAATAACTTTTAAGAAAAAATAACCTACTGGTGACTGTTTATGGGGTTAGAATCAGACTAAGTAGGGTTAGGTAGGTATTGAAGAGAACCGACCTATATAACAACTGCGCATGGTTCAAATTGTAAACTTTAGAGCCGAGAAACGCACCCAATTTTTATTTTTTATTTGTCAAGCTTTCAAAGCTAGAAACGTCAGTTCTGTCAATGTCATTAAACCACATGTAGCAGTTAGCGAGAATTGAAGTCACACTCAGTAGTCACTAGTCATGTTCACTTATATTCGAGCAGTCAGTGAGTGAAGTTCAGGGTCAGCTCAGCTTCAGCTGTTCTTTATTTATTACTTTTAAACAATTGAATTTAACATCAACATGTAAGTAACTGTTCGTTTGTTCCAATTTGTTAATATCTGTTAGGCATTTTGATATCCCAAGAGATCCGATCATACCGTTTAGTTTATTTGGTTGTATTATTCAATTTTGTTGCAATTAGTTCATTTAGAAAACACTCATGTAAAACACGTGTTTGGTGGTCAAGTTAATTAGTTATTTCAAGTAGGGCCTAATTAAGTTTTAATTAATTGTTTTGTGTTCAAACAGGAGGTTACAAGTACTGATATTTTATTCCAACTAGCATGTATAATTTGAAACTGCACGTTTTGTAAATTGAAAGGATTTTAAGAACAGGGCCCCATGTAGGTACTCATATACGCACGTGCAAACCGTTTAATAAGTTTATTTTCAATGCTTTTGGGGACACGCTAGTTTCAATATTTTATTTTATTGTCTAATTTCAAATTGTTTAAACATGTGACCTCCACCACCATTTTATAAATTGGAATTTTCAGTGAACTAATTCAAACCTTAGAGACATGCTTGATTTCATTTCCATTGTCATTTTGCATTATTCGAATTGACCTAACCGTTTATTACTTTTTGAGAAACTTATACTTGAAATTTTAGGTAATTATTGTTTATTGTAATCTTGAAACTGCACATGCCTTTTGACTAATATTTATTATTGTGGTTATTATTATTTTATCGAAGCACATTCTATTTTAACGATATTTACACTGCTCACTTATTTAACCTTTCTTTTTACTCGTTATCATTTCTTTTATCATTCTTTTATTCATGAAATTATTTAAACAATTTATTTATTTTGATTTAACTAATTTGTACATATCCTTATTAATATTTCAATTTCATTGTTCTACAATGCGAATGACACACGACACTGATATTTATTTCGAATGCTTCATTGAACCGCATGTGCTTTATTTGATTTCATTTACGAACAAGTCCAGGAGAGTAACCTGCGATGAACGAATTATAACGATGAGTTAACGATATGTGGTATTTTGATTTTAAACCGTAACAAAGGAACTTTAAGTTTGAGTTCGCTTATCGGTGATGGTTCATTTGATTTTATTAATAGTGTCTGTAGTCCATGTTACCCTTCCCACTGAACGTCTGCTGGCGCTAAAGAGAATTAGGTCGGTACGACATATTATTTTTCCCCACTGTTTATTTATATGTGTTTGGGGTACGGAGGCTAATGATAAATTTATCTGAGCTGTAAACGATATTTTGTTTTCATGTCATTTCATAATTTTGAACGATGCATTACCCTAACGTTATTTCAAACTTATAACCGTATTTGTTTCTTTAAATTTCATAATTGATTTGATTTATTTATTTATGCACTGTTGGTCTTGATGAATTTTATTTTATTTCCAAATTGTTATCGTTGACCGTCCTTTTACGGCTCGATAACGCCTCTGTTATGTAATATGTTTGGTCTCATTTTGCATTTCTTATTTTCTGGACTCTAAACTATTTATTTACTTACAAACAATCTATTTTACACTTCCCACTGAACGTCTGCTGGCGCTAAAGAGAATTAGGTCGGTACGACATCTTATTTTCCCCACTGTTTATTTATATGTGTTTTTATTTGCATTTTTATATGTTTTGTTTTTATTTGCATTTTTGTGTGTTTTGTTTTCTTTTCAGGAGGTATGAGTTCTTGAAATAGAAAGATAAAATGTGGTCTTCCTGAATATAACAGATTTGTTTATCAAATGTTTATCAAATGTCAATTTTACACCAAAACGGTGACGATTTTATATGTGTTGTGTTCTTTGTATTGTATGTTTTCCTTGTATGTTTTTGTATTTTATTTTTTGGCACTTCGCAAGTCAGAGGTTTCTTTATTTTCACGGGGTTCTTTTTTTACTCTGACTATAATTTTGTGTAGGCGGAACTCTTTGCGGGTGGGGTCAGTCGAGTGGGTTGGGGGGGAGAGATTCAAATCAATTTAAACATTCAAATCATTTCAAAAGTCAATAAATCAATTCATTTTTAAAGGGGAAACTCTGTCTTTTAAATTAAATCTCCTATCTCTCAACAAAAGACTAGCTCGAAGTATTTTCGTAGCGTTTGCTACGAACGAACCAAAGTGAGGTTACTACACAACAACGTAATAAGGTCCAAACAAAGTGAAAACTAGACGAAGCACGAGCCCAGGTAAAAACCACAAACGATAAGTAAATGCTGGCTATTTTATTTGAAATCAGGGAGGGAGAATTTTAAATTCAAATCAAACATTCAGGGCGGGAAATCCAAACAGTCATTCATGACAGACAAGTTCACATTTCAAACGTCAAAGGGGTTCTTCTTTTTCAAAACCATTCAGTCTGGGAGCCACATTACTGAGTTTACCGCACATGACGCAGAACCTCCATTTTGAGAGGTTAGATAGGATACATCACCAATCTTTACCGTCAACCAGGATGCAGGTTTTTGGGTATGTTACATTACAGATTTGGTGCCTTGACCAGGACGTACAAGTTAACCATGTTACATTACAGTATATTGTAGAAAAGTGCCAGTGTTGGTTTTAAAATCCTTTTCAACATTATTATAATAATGGATAATAAAATCTCAGGCAAGAAAAGGAGTTTTCGACATTCAACAACCTTTTATAGAAAATAAAAACAACAGTTGGAAAATACATCGGTTAAAATGGTGGTCTTGTAAACAAACCACGATCACCTAAACAATTTCAACCATCGTGTAGTACTTCGACCATTCATTTCGTTTATTTAAAGTAGAACACGGAGAACCTAACTTACCTATACCTACGTATAAATTCTTTTCATTCATTTTTCAAGTTCCATTATTATCAACGACAGTAATTATTGTAGGTAGGTACTATTGCAAATAAATTGGAAATCAAGGTGGCTTCCTATAGTGACAGAATGGTTTAAATAACTGTTCGAAATCACTTTCATGTGACGAAGAAATCGATTGGCTTGTTCTTTAGTTCATATAGTTCCTTTGGCCACTTGTTATTCGAAAGTCACCTAGAAGTGAAATATTTTCAGTTTTGCCACTACGGTTTGAGTGATGAACCCTTTATAGTCGTAAAATGTGACAAACGCCACTTATAAGTTATATTCTCCTAAGGCGGTCATATTTACGGATAAACCTCTTGCCGCCATTACCGCAAAGATTATGTAAACGATCTGATAAATAGTAAATTTTGATCAATATGGCACAGAATTAAAAAAAATTGCTTTTGCGTTTCTTGTAAGTAATATTTATCGATAAAAAATAACTTCTTGCCGCAGACAGCTTATCACACACTAACCGTACGTGAAATTACGTTTGAAGTTTTTTTTAATGTCGTTTTTATGGCGGCGCTTAGTAAGATTTCGATTTATTACATAAATGTTTCACAATAAAGTTGCGTTCGTTTGTAATTTGTTGGGCGAGTGCAGACGCACGCTCCTCCGTAATAATTTTTGTATACCTATGTAGATTCAAGGATGAGTTGAGTTCTTCATTTTCCATGCCGTCCCGATCTTGTTTTGTTTAGCAAGACTAGAAATACGATAGGAATAGGAAGGTAAAAATATGACATTGCGGCTGTAAGACAGAGATCGAAAACCCAACAACAACTAGTATGTGCGCGGACTGCCACATACTAGTTGTCCATGGGAGAAATGTCAAGCATAAAAGTATTAAAAGTCACAATTTGGAAGACATGAACACCAACAACTCTAGTAGCATGGAAATAGGCTGTTAGAAGGGGGAAAACATAACATGTCCAAAGAGGATTTTGTGTGTTGTACTCAAGAAGAGAAATGAATTTCATAGATGTTGATTGGAAGGAAAGTGCAAATATTATTGGCTGTCATAGTGAGAAATAATATGTTGTCAAGCAGATAACAATTGAATTTCCATAGTTACAAGAAAAACTACAAATACGAAAACAACAATTATCTGAGGATTCTTAGAACACAAGTTAAGCAGTGTAGATCTAAATCATAACCAAACATCGTGAAGAAAGAACAGAGGCCGTAGCTGACTACTAGCAGAAACATATAGGTTAGAAGGTGATATTTGGTTAGTTGGTAGCTGACAATTGCAGTTGATTTGGGTACAGCCGTGCAGCGATTTGGATTCTGCGATTTTGACATTCAAGATAGAAAAACGTAGCAGGAATTGGATATAATATCCGTGCAGAGATCTGTAGTTGTTTGTAGGTACAGGTAAAATGATGAAACCAGTATTAACTATGTAACCGGCGGGGAGAGAAAGGGGAGAGCTCGCGCGGTTTCTATCGCTCGTCGCCGCGCACGTGCGTAAACAAACAAACAAATTTCTTTATTTATTTATCTACCTACTACTCTCTCCATTCTTCCCTGTCACATTAGTCCTTTGGCTGGCCGAGCGGTTTGTCAGTTAAAGGCTTCGGGAGAAAATGAATAGATAGGGACCACACTGTACAATTTAATGCACAGCGGCTCTAGCGAAAACGATCCAAGAAAACTCAAAAATCTGCACTTACCTTTTCCTTTTGTGAAATTTCAGAAAATCTGCCACCCTTTGATTATTTCAAATTCTTTTCGTCTGGTTGGATACTTACTTAAATTGTACTATTAGTTCAAATTGATTCTCATTCAGTATAGGCATTGCCAGCTCATTAATTCTAGTACTTGTTTTTCCTTTTCTGGACTCACTTTATTTTGCTTATTTTAATTCATTGATTGACTCTAAAATTCCACTGACTCTCTTTAAATATTTTCAACTTCTATTTTCAAAATCTTGAGTCTCACAAAACTAATTTATTTTTAACACTGGTTGGGTTCTAGTGTGATTTTTCTTGAACGAAAGAGGAGAAGTAAAATTTAACAAATTTATTATTGATAAAATTAAACATTTTGATACATGAATTACAAAAAAAAAATTGAATTACCCTTACTAATATCTTGATTTTTTAGGCACTTGCAAAATACAAATAATTATTGCTGTACTATTAAAATATTAATGTTAAATTAACTACAAATGGTTATATATTTTGATTGTTACCAAACCAGGAATATTAATTCAAATAAAATATTGATACATTCTGAAACTAAAATAATCCTCTTAAGCGGCACTCAAGTTTGGGACTAATATTTATTATTTCCACATTTCTACTCAATTAAAAGTTTATTTATGATTTTTACATTCTGACACTTTCAATTTCTATTACTTCATAAATTCCCAAATTTGAGTACTTCCAGTGGCCAAGACCCTACGACTGTGTCAGTTAGTATTCTACCATTCTACTCTTACATCTTAACACTTACATTAGAAAGTTGGAGGGGTGATTTCTTCAAGTAATCCTTTAAATGACACACACTACAGTTCAACACATTTTCGCGCGCTCACGGTACGACTCCTAATTCGAATTCTACTACCCAATTAATTATTTTCTCGGAACCAAGATCCGACTACCTAACTTGACTTAATTTCAAAATTCAATTATATCCCGAGGGACTCTAACTCTTCAACAATTATGTTTCGGGGACTCTAACCCTTCACCAATTATATTTCGGGGACTCTAACCCCTCACCAATTATATTACAGGGACTCTAACCCTTCACCAATTATATTTCAGGGACCTAACCCTTCACCACCCGCCCTCGGTACCTACATTTACTCAATTCTCTAAACTCTAAAAAACTTGGTCCCAAAACTAAAACTCAACTAAAACTAACTCCACAGAACTGCCCAACGGAACTCCATAAAGACTCTTAAAAAAAAACTGCCCCCACTAACTCCGAACCGCAAACCGTGAACTCCCTGACTCCGAGTCTCCGAGACTTACACTAGTTACGCTAGTAGTAAAAAGTTAGTTCAAAAGTGACCGACCGACTAAAAAGTGACGCTTAAAGTTAAAAGTCTACATCGAAGTGACTCTTGAAGTAAGAAATGATGCGTAAAAACTCGAAGTAACGCTTACTCTCTTTTTTCCTCTATTTAATACCTCGCTTCCCCCTCTTAATTTCTTTCCGCGTGCCCTCTGCTTGCACCTCACGTTCATGATTTTTTTTATATTAAACTTCCTGATCCCCGCTATTATTTAATGACGCTCGTTCTATTTTCTCACTCGTGGCGGCGGTGAATAAAGAGCAACATTGTTGCAGTAACAACCTGATATCGCGTTTATTAAAATAATGAAGACTCAACTTCCTAACAACCGTGTGAGCTCGTATTATTAATTATTCCCATATACTTAATGCATATTTTCACGTCTGACTCCCGCCTTTATTTCAGCCAGACGCTCGCTTTAGCTCAAATTACTATATCCTTCAATTTGTTCATTCTTTTCATTTCAATATTATCAAGAAAATGAAAAAAAATATTTTCGACTGATGATCGATATTTATCGATCTATCACAACTAATTATTTCTTTATCAAGAATTGTCTATGAGTTATGATGACTATGGGCATGGCTCGGTGACATGCAATGAATAATGAATGCTGGCGGAGTTGCGCACGGTCTTGGTACATTGTTGCGCTGTCGTGCCAATTGTACCTACATCTCCCCTTTTCAATATTTAGGATAAAATTCTTAAATTAAATTTACAAGCACGAATTCACACTTTGAATTCACAGAATCAGTCACAATCTTAAAAGTTAAGTTTACAAACTGTCGATGCAAAACTAAAACTAAATTTACAAAATTCACAATACAATAACACCTAACACTATCTTCTACTACAAATCTAAACGTACAGGTATTTTGATAGTTCTACCCCTCATGGTTATCTTATTTCTATTTTTATTGAGATAATTATTTACAGTAGGGGTACCACCATCTACCACTGGATCTTCTGATCTCTCAGAATCACCATTAGCTGGATCTCCCGACTTCTGCTTCTCAATTTCTGTGGCAATTTTATCATCTACTATTTCCGTATAGTTCTCCCCTAATTTAGTCAATCCCGTCAGGCATGAGTAAGTTTCCACTCCTAGTGTTATGTTTGATTGGCACTCCCTGACCTGAATATCAAAATTCACTTTTTTATGAATGTCAAATTTATTCGGTAGGCTTCTCAATGCCGAAGATTTAATAAATTTTCGATTTCGTATATACACTTTGTTATTATTTTCTAACTGAATTTTATATCTTCTGTTGGTAATTTTTCCAATAATTTTACCCTGTTGCCAAGTTTCTTGCGGTTTTAGTTGAACTAATATTTTCGAAACAACTTTCAATTCTTTCCTATCGACTACCCCTTTTCTGCGATTATAATCCAAACTCTGCTTCTCCCTAGAAGCTTTAATAAAATCATTATAGTCTTTATTTGAAATTCTATGTGTTTTTAACTTTTTCACATTGAAATGTAATATGTAGTGGATTTCTTAAATTACGAGACATAAGAATTTCTGCTGGGGAAATTTTTTCAAATACTGGAGTATTCCTAAGCTGAAGGAGACCCAAGTGGATATCTTTATTTTCCTCTGCTAATTTCATGAGCATTTTTTTAACTGTTTGAACATTCCTCTCTGCCAAACCATTGGAAAATTCCTTGAAACTCTCGGAACTAAACTGAGGTCCACCATCGGAAACCAATTTCCTTGGAACGCCAAATCTGGCGAACATCTTTACACTTTTCTATAACATTATTAGATGTAGTGTTGCCATACAATTTAATCAGTTCAACAAATTTCGAGTAATAATCAACTATTATTAAATAGTTTTGCCCATGTAGCTGGAATAAGTCGCAACCTAACTTATACCACGGAATTTGAGGAATTTCATGAGACTGAAGAAGTTCAGAACGCAATGAGGTCGAAAATTTCAGACAAACCGTACAGTTCTCGATTAACTGTTTTAATTCGTTCCCTATTGTAGGCCAGAACACTACTTCTTTGGCTAATTGTAAACATCTTGTGTATCCCAGGTGACTGTAATTAATTTTTTGTAAAATGTCTCTACTCATAACCTCCCAACTAACAATTTTGCTGTATAAAATATTCATAAAAGAACTGATTTGTTTTATAATTATTATATTGCGGCTTCAAGAATATAATTTTGTTGTATTTAAGCTGTGAGGGAAATCATTTTGCTCTTGGGAACAAAATTGTTTTCTTAGACAATGTTTAGAACGTTCTTAGTGCTAAATTATAAAACACCTTATAAAATAAATATAAAACTGTTTTATAAACGTTTATGCGACTATCGTTATAGGATATAAATTATTATAAAACGAAACTGATTTATAGGAGTTATTTAGCAGTGTTTAAAACATAATGAAAGCTCGGTTACATAATTGCTTTATACAATTGACGTTGTGTTCTTATGAAACTGTTATATAAGTGATCTTACAATGCAATTTTGTTATCGCAGCAAATTTGTCATAATAGAAGCCGAAATATAACTGTTATATACCAACTAAAGAACCTGCAAAAAGGAAATAATAATAAAACTGTTATGAAATAAAATAACCCTGTAAAGGATAACTACTTATAAAAAAATAAGAAATAAATAAAAGTCTAATATATGTGTGCCTGTTCAAAAGATCAAGGGTGCTTATTCTTACAAAAATCAAATAAATGCCCGTATTCACAAACGATAATTACCAAATAATTACGTAATCAGTTATCTCCATCTCATTCTATTGTCAAAAAAATGCATCTCTCCATCTCACTCATTTAATTAATTACGTAATTATTTCGGTAATTATCGTTTGTGAATACGGACATAAATGTCGGATATTTTAGTCGCTGGAAAAAATAAAACGCATTGGCGAAAGGGTTCCTGCTGTCGAAATGGTTGTAAGCGAAGGACATTTTGTACTCAATAACAACTGGTCTAGTGTCTCAGGACAGAAAACGAAACAGAAGCGAGTAGTTTAGCAAATAATGACTGGCTTGTAAAGTTAGAATGCACCGAAGAATTAGATATTCAACTACCTATCAGATTCAGAAGCGAATAAAATTGTTCTCTAAAGATATACTTTGACATTATAATAAAACAAACCTGTTTTATAACTGCTGAAACATTACTGTTATAAAACTAAAATCAATTTTGCAAATATCATAATTCTTTAATGGTCACCAAGAACAGGCTTATAAAACAAATTTGTTCTGTAATTGTCACGCAGTTCAGTGTTATAAAACAGATTTCTTCTGTATATTACTTAACTGGTAACCTGTTTGCCTTATATTTTCTAATGGTCACCGAGAACACGATTATAAAACAAATGTATTCTGTACTTGTCTCCAGTTCAGTGTTATAAAACAGATTTGTTCTGTAACTGTCATACAAGCCAATGTTATACAACAAATTTGTTCGGTAAGACTTGCATACTAACTGTATTATGCACAACAACGTATTTTGAACACAGCATCTTATGGAGAGGGCAATTGCAGAACCGTATTATTATTTTTCTATGGTGGGATATTTAAATACGCGATTTTACTCATATTTTGCAATTCAAAGTTGCCGTTCTTCCCTAGTGTCGCTTAATATCGCGTGAGCAAATGAAATGAAATTTACACAGTTACTAATAATCGAATAATTTTTTATAAATTCTTTAACGGCATTTAATTATTATAATATTATATTTAAAGTAATATTATAATTTTAATGATAAACATTCTACTGCAATGGCACTTCAAGTAGTATGAACGCCGGTACTTCCCAAGTACCACTTATTCATCAACAACCTGATGTATAATATAATACTGTTTTTGTGTATTGTGCTATTTATTTGGATTTCAATTATACTTTAACTGGTCGCTGTAACTGGAAATTCTATGTTTCTGTTGGGTAATTTAAAAATAATAATAATAACATACATAATAGGTATCATTATTATTGTTTGATAAACATCGAATACGGTCCTGTATTTTGGATATGTTGAATGTCGTAACTATATTGTTTTATAAAAGTCACTAATTCTACTTTCTTGCCATATAAGGTCGACTTTAGATACAAAATTGTTTTATTAGGTACCAGCCATATTGGATACAGAATTAAGCACCTATGAACAGGCGCCATTGTTGAATTATGTGTAATTTTGAGTCAGTAGTTACCACCTTTTAACAATAAAAAACATATCAGTTGAAGTATATTCTTAAAAAAAAAGTTTACACGTACCTATTATTATATTATCATGAATTTTTTTTTTTTGAATTTTTTTATAAATTTTTAATATTTCTAATATCAATTTTAACTGTGGCGCGTTGAAATATTACCACATATATACTATATATTTCACAATAAAATTTACTTCGCTAGTAAAATTGACTTTTAGGAGATCTTAGGAGCCACGATAATTTGACTTGTAAGTACGAAAGTGAGTAGCTATACAACATCCCGTTTTCATTAAAATACCCAGTCGGGGCATTTTACTTTCTTTAAGGATATATTATACACTCTACCTCATAGTAAAGAAATTGTTTAGCACCTGTGAAACAAATATATTTTATGCTTGCAGTGATCCATCACACTAATAAAACAAATATGTAACTTGGAAATAAGTTATAAAACTGTTGCTTGAAAATGTTCTCTTTATTTTATAACCATTGCATAGTGGTAATAGGTATAACCTTTATAAAACAGTTTTATAAAGATGTTTGACTTTGTTTCTTAAGGCTTGAGTAGACGTTTACATAACTATCCGATATTAGTGCTACGCTGACCTTATAGAACAAGTTAAAAAGCCAATATGTTTTATAAACCTGCGCCCAATTTGCGTTTATAACTGCTGTATAGACGTTTTAGAAATGTTCTCAGGAATAAAGCTGTTTTATAAATTTTGTTTTATTAACATTCTTACAGCATTTATAAAATATAAAATTGTTAGTTGGGCTCTGTAATAACACAAGCATTGTCTTTGTAGATTATTCCATTATTTAAAGTTAACTGACCTCTAAACTTGTAGTAAACCCTCAGTGAACTATCAACTTTTTTACTCTCATTAGGCCACCCTGATTGTATAATTTTATATAATTTACTCAAATCATTATCTGAATGAGTTTCTTTTTTAATTTTCTGATAATATTCCTCTGAAATATTTTCTGGATTGATTACACAAATTTGGTCTGTCAATTTTAAATCATTTACCTCAGGGCTAGGATAATGTGACCTCGAAAGTGCATCTGCAATTACGATATTACGTCCAGGAGAATATTCCAACCTATAATTGTATTTTTGTAACTGAAGTAAAATGCGTTGCAATCTTGCAGGACATTTTGTCTATAGGCTTTTCAACAATGTGAACCAGAGGTTTGTGATCTGTTTCAACCCTAACCTGACGTCCAAAAACATATTCGCGGAACTTATTCAATCCAAATAGGACTGCCAATAGTTCCTTTTCAATCTGTGCGTAGTGTGCCTGTGTTTCTGAGAGCGCTTTCGACGCGTAACAAACCGGCAAATTATTCTGCAACAAACAGGCACCCAAACCCGTAGATCTCGCGTCAACAGATACAGTAATCTCTATGTCCGGATTAAAGAATTGCAAGACCGGACTTTGCGTTAATTTATGCTTAATTTTATTAAAAGCCTCAGCCTGTGGCGCCCCCCATCTGAACACAATCTCTTTTTTTAATAACTCACGCAGAGGTTGAGTGTCTATTGAGTAATTTTCAATATATTTATTAACATAGTTCACAACACCTAGTAGAACTTGTATATCCTTTTTTGATTTTGGTTCCGGTATTTTCAAAATTGCTTCGAGTCTCTCCGGGTTTAGTGTGACACCTTTATTACTGATAACGTGACCCATAAAACGAACCTCTGTTTTTGCGAACTGACATTTTGATAAATTAAATTTTACATTTATTTTCTCTCCTAGCTATTTCTAAAACTTTTCGCAAGGTTTTGTCGTGTTCTTTCCTACTGCGACCCCATATTATTAAATCGTCTAAATAAGTGCTGACATTGTCAATGCTGAAAATGTTCCTGAATCGCTCATCGACTACTTCTGGCGAACATTTGATTCCGTAGGGAAGTGTTTTAAATTTATAGCGACCAAATATCGAGCCGAACGTACATAAATTGGCACTGGCATCATCTAACGGCACTTGATAAAAAGCCTGGCTAGCATCTAATTTTGAGGACCAGACCGCCCCCGACATATTATTAGTAATTTCCTCGAAAGTACGTAATTTCGAATGCTCTCTTTTAATCACTTTGTTCAAGTGTAATGGGTCTAAACAAATTCTCAATGATTCATCTTTCTTTTTTACCACAACCAATGAGTTAACCCAGTCACTCGGTCCATTGACCTTTTCTATAATTTTGTTTTTCTCTAATTTTTCTAAAGTTAATTTTAATTTGCTATGCAAAGCCAAAGGTACCTTTCTGATAGGAGTAACTACAGGAGTGGCATCTGGTATGATATTAATATGATAAGGACTGCCTATACTACCAATCCCTGAAAAAACATCTTTAAAATATTTATAAATTTCGTTTCCTTCCTTACTTTCCATACCTTTATTTCTATCAGTAGTGAACTGATCAAGAGAATCAAAATTTTTATGAATTAATTCCATTTCGATACAAGTTGGCAATCCCAGAGTTGCCTCTGTTTCGAGCTCTGCTTTATCGTCAACTACAAAAAATGAAATTTTGATTTTTTTGTCATTATAACCACACTCTATTACGCAAGATTCAACCAATGGTAACTCATTCCCTGTATACGATTTTAAAACCACGTTAGTAGGCTGAATTAAATCTCTAGACAATTTCAAATCATACAAAAAATCTCTTAAACTTAAAACATTAGCAACAGCTCCAGTATCTATTTTAAAACATTTTTGCCTGTAATTCATTTCTACAGAAACTTTCCAGAACATTTCTGGTACTATTTTCTTGTTATTAACAACCTGTATGGTGCCTATAAATAAAGAACCTATTGATTCAAGGCCATTTGTGTCTTTTTTATCATCACTCACACTATGCACTCTGTAACGACACATTTTGACAAAATGATTCATCTTACTGCAGCCTGTACATTTTTTACTAAATGCTGGACACTGTCTGGCAGCATAAAAAGTTCCACACCTTCTACAATTAAACCCTCTAGAAACTTGGTAGTTCTTACCTCCATTTCTATAGCCTGACCTAGACAAACTTCTGTCCCTGTTGCCTGACTGCTGTCTTCCTCGGTAGAATGATCTATTATTCTTGCGGTCGCCTGACTGCTGACTGCCACCACCTTGATAATCGGCAGAACTCGTACTCCTCTTCTGCAGAGCATCCACTTGCACCATTTCTCCATCATTACCACCATTATTACAGCGATTAATTTTCCTGCTTTGTTTCCGGGACTGTTCGAGTACTGCACATAACTGGACTGCTTTTTCCAAGGAAATCTCGTCTTGCTGTAGGATCCTTTCTCTGATCTCCGGATTATTTGTTCCGCTGATAAGTACGCTTAATATTAGTTCATCGGCTAGGTCACCGAACTTGCAAAGTGAAGCCTGCTTTCTGAGTTCAGTAACGAACTGTTCTGTCTTTGAGCTATTCTGCTTCGACTGAAAGAATTTATAGCGAAGAAAATGTATATTCTCCCTCGGTTTAAAATATGCATTAAGTTTGGCGATCACCACTTCAAATTTATCTTTCTCTGTGTCCGAGAACTGGAAGGTATCGTATATTTTAATTAAATCGGCCCCCGCGAAGTGCAACAGCTGAACTATTTGAATAGCTTCCGATTTTTTATTGGTTTCAGTGGCAACAAGATAGATCCTAAATCTACTAAGCCATTGGTCCCATGATTTCGCTGAATTACCGCTTGATAAATTGAGGACGGGTAGAACGGTCGCCATTTTGTAGATCCCTCTTCTTCTTTTTTGTTACTTCCAGTCTTTTCACTCCGTAATTATTACGCGTTAATGCACATTTTTTGCCTTTCATCACTTCTTATTAGTTTCTCCATTTTCACTTTTTTGTCCGCAGCGCCATGTACAGGTACAACAAGGTACAGGTAAAATGATGAAACCCGTATTAACTAATTATTTCTTTATTAAGAATTGTCCATGAGTCATGATGACTATGAGCATGGCTCGGTGACATGCAATGAATAATGAATGCTGGCGGAGTTTCGCACGGTCTTGGTACATTGTTGCGCTGTCGTGCCAGTTGTCCCTACAAGATCTACATTGAAATTGCTGACACACAAACAGCAAGGCTACTAGAGTTGACTTCAAGCTTTCTTCCACAGCTGATTCCGTGGGCTATTCATTTCGTTAACCTATGAGGGACTTCTGTCAAGAATTGATGACAGAAAGTCGGTGACTAAGAAGATTCATCAAGGGAATAGAATAAGGGAACAAACTGTGAGTAATTTTAAGTTATTTTTAAGTTCGTTGTAAGTATTATTGTTGGGAAAATTTCTTATTGTAATAAACCCAAACAAATTTAAATTTGAGTTTCAATAGGAATTTATAGGTTAGGAAAAAATTAAAAAAAAAGAAAAAAAAAGAAAACTTGAACTCACTCTGATTCATAGAGGTCTCATACAGACTAAACTTTTATTAATTTTATAAAAGAAAGGCCCCCTAAATAAATTGTTTATGGTAAGAGAGAGAATCAAAGAGAAAAATAAATTTTCAAAACAGAGTAGATAAAGTACAGGCCCTACGTACCATAACAATATACAGGTTGGTCCAACTTAAAACGTTAGGACTTTACCAAACGATAGATAACGTTAAAATAATGCCAGTTTCTCTAATACACTTATAGGCGGGAAAGCTTTCCTTTTCAAGATACAGGGCGTTGAAGTTTTGGGAAAACAATAATGTTCAGTGAATATTGTCAAAACGGCTGCTTTAAAAAAATTGAAATTTGGCACGCAGCATGAGCTAAGTATCTTTCATGATTTACGGCTTATGGTGATAAGTTGCGAAAACCAGCGGCGGAGATATGGGTGTGCCATCGCCCCTTTTCAAAAAAAGAATTGACGCCACTGACTCTATGGTAAATTTAATGATACTATTCAATGCCCGATGCTTTTTAGAACAAAAAAGTACTCTCTAATTTTTTTCACAATGGGCACCTTTTTCGAGATAATTCAGGTTTTCTTAGGTAATATCCGTAGCCATTTTAAGAATAACAGACAAATTCTCTTGACAATATTCACAAAACATTATTTTTTCCCCAAAACCAACTTGCTTGTATCTTGTACACTTGTATCTTGAAAAGGAAGCTTTCCCGGCTATAAGTGTATTAGAGAAACTGGCATTATTTTAACCTTATCTATCGTTAGGTAAAGTCCTGACGTTTTAAGTTGGACCACCCTGTATATCGTGGACAGGTGAATTTTGGAAAATCACTTTTTCATGATCTGTGGACATTTGATGAGTTTGGGTGATTTTCTAAAAGTGATGTCGTCCGCAATAGTGTATTTTTTTATTAAAAAATACACTATAATACGCGACTTCATTTTTTTCCGACAATTATTTTTCTTTCCAAAAAATGTGTACCTACCTAAAATTTATTTAAAAAAATAAACATTTATTATTATTCAATTATTAAGATTTTTTTGTAATTTTTACATCATCACTCATATTTGCTTCACATTTGCGTTTATAAAAATAACATAACCTAAATAATTAAAAATACTAATGGAGATTTTAAGAAAGTTAATTTAATTTTCTTTAATTTAAATTAAATATTAATTTTTTTTTCTGTTTTTAGCTTATTTGGAAGTAACATCAGCCAACTTTCCAGGGGATGTGAGAATAAAAGGTTTCATCTCTAATTTATATGTGGCAATGAATAAAAAAGGACGTCTGTATGGAGAAGTGAGTTTAGAGTAATGAGTAATGACCTACAATTCAGTATGATCCATCGCTCTTATTGTTGTCATCGAATGTTATATACATATTTAGGGAAATTCTGTAGTTAGGATTATTGATCGCTACTTTTTATATGTCAACGTCACTGTCATAACTGCAGAACTGTATGGTAATGAACTTTGCTTATGAATTATTATGTCACTTTCCCGTTTGCTTTTATAAACATCATAAATCTTATAGTTTGCGTACAAATAAAGATGCGCAAATGACCTTTTGTATAGTGGTCGTAGGAGAGCTAATTTTTTGAATACTCTGAATCATCATTAAAAGGTGCTCTTAATTAATTTCAATACAACTGGCATTTTTCCTGGCGTTTTTCGGGATAAAGTTTTTATGCGAAACTCTCAAAAGTTACTAATGCTAAACACAAACAGTTAAAAGTACGTGCCTGATTCTAGATAAAAATTCATATCCTAGAATCCCGTTTTTACGGGACGGTGAACGGTAAAGCTAAAATTAGTAAAATGATGGTATTTTAGTGTATTTTTTAGTAAATAAAAAACCTTCTTGCGCATCAATCGCATAAATATTGTATTTTTATGCGATTCAATAATGAATATTTTCTTCCTTTGTTCTTATAATGAATATAATGAAAAAATAATACGCATTTTCTTTTGAGAAAACTCCACCTACTTAAAAAAAAGTAATAATCCTTTCATGTATTTGAACACCCTACCAACAGAATGACAGCCAAGAGCCTAACACACTCCTGCATGCTGCCATTTGAATTTCATAGCGCTGAGCGCATAATTACATGTGCTTGCTCGGTTGTACCTACACCTCCATCAAACTAATTTATATCATAATTTTTAAGAAAAATTATTTTTAAAACTTGTCATATCTTCGTTATTAAAATACCAATTTGAAAACTTTTTTCACCCGCAGTGTAGGTGACTTAATTGTCGTTGCGATTGCTCTTCTAATTTTCAGAATCATTCATAATTGATGGTGAAAAAAAAATTAGAAGAAATTGCATCGGTTTAATAATTTTAAATAAGTGTAAGCTAATTTTCGACCAGCGAGGAAATTTTTTATTTTTCGGTAAAAGTCATATGCGAGACAAAATGAAGAAAAGACTTCAAATTATATCTTGAAGAAAAAAAACTTGAAAAGGAGATCACGATGGAGAAAATACAAGAAGATAAAATGGCTGACAGTAAATAAAAAACAGTCGAAATGACCTACCCAAGTTTTTCCCGATTTTTACAGTTTTTCCAACGTTTCAGGTAAGAAATTATATCTACCTTTTTTGTAGGTAATGAATGGCTCTATCGCACTGGAAAAAAAAATCGAAAAAAATTTTAAATCGTGCAAAAAATGATAGGTGAGCGTCGAAAAATGCTAGGTGCGCGGCCGTCTGTGCGTTTGCCAGGAAACACTCTAGAGCCGCATTTTTCGTCGTAGAAAGTTGAAATTTGGCTCGATTGAAGAGGCGCACGGTCCCACGATGCCTATTGAAATAGTGGGGACCCTAGGTACCTGCAAAATTTTCGCTTTCCTAAATATGAGCGAATCATATTTAAATGGTGTAAAAGTTTATGCCAATCAGTAGACGAATTAATGAAGGTAAAATAATCCAGCGCATCGTAGCGGTTCATAAAATAAGAGAGCGTGATAAAATAGAAACAAATTTATGGATGTAAAAGATCGTTAAAATATTAGGAAGAATCCACTAAGAAATAAGTCGGCCACACCCTGCTCAAATTGAAAATATTCCTTCGTTTAAATAAAAGTATCAAAGACAAAATAATTACGACTTGAGGAATGCGGTCAAGAACGGTAACATCAGCTGTTTTCGAGGGTGATCTCCGTGGTCTGGTCCGGCGATGACGCATGTGAAGAGTGAAACAAGTTATTATGACGGTTAAGATTCCCGCACCCTACAAGCAGGAAATTATTGGAAAGCAATAGAAGTATGAGCAATAAGCGAATTAGCAAAGTATAAAAATTACAAGAGTTAGGTATAGGTGGGAATAACTATTCCTGAAAAATCACGAAATTCGGAACACGCGAAAATGCAAAAGAGAGGCGCAATTTAGAATAGGTAAATTATGTAGGTACCTAAAGTAAACAATTACTAATTGCTTTCAAAATTTTATTAAGGAACGAAGGTACGAAATAAAATAGATGGCCAGAAATCCGAAAAGAGGAAACGTATGGAAAATAAGATAAAGAACCGTTAGGTTCATGACAAAGCCCAGACAAGCCACTGCGTCGTACTACTAGGCGTAGAACGTTCCCCCTATCACGCACTCGTTCGGCGCGTGATAGGGGCGTGATCACCGGCTATATAAAGAAGCGAGAAAATCAACACAGGCTTAGACCTTATCAGCCTTTCCTAGTGAGTAGTGGTAACACATTTCGGTGTGTACGCGCTGCTCATTTCCTAATCTATTTTCCGCTGTATTTGTATTAAATGGGAATCGAATCAACATTAGTTGATATGCTTTTAATGCAGGTAGCCTGCTAGATGCAGTGGGAACCATTAACCTGGTATGCGCTGTATTTAGTAAAATTGATAATTCTTCTCAGCCAATTTCAATTGGAAGAAAAGCAAAATATTCACCCGACTTTTTCAGCCGTTAAACTAAAAACATAACCACTCCGATCCTAGCAAATAGTGGTAACATAACTATATGTGTGTATGCGCTATTAGTGTATTTTTTAACAAAAAATACACTATTGAGGACGACATCACTTTCCAAAATTCACCTGCCCACGATATATATATATATATATATATATATATAAATTTCTGGTTTAAGGGTATTTACGGTTCAATAACACTGCGGCGAAAAGTAAACTCTTTTATTCCATTACCGACGTTTCGAAGCTATTGTGCTTCATTATCAAGGTCTACAATAATAGAAAACAATATTTACAATTAGAATAGTGCAAAAATATCAATCACACCTACTTACAGGAACAGTTGAGATTAATTGCAAAGTTGCATCACTTTCAGAAATTTCAGACATCTATTACATGAATTTCTCAACAATTTGATATTTTTAGGGACATGGGAACATAAGATGGCGCTCCTTATCTAGACCATTTCTTGATAGTACATTTCTAGCTGATTTTGTTGCTATTTTTTGGAGCTGGAGAGTTAAACTGGACTTGTAAAACACGTCATTACACTTATTTAAAAATTACAAACTATTACACTACACTAGTGAGGAATAGAAGTTATTATTTACATGGTTACAAATTAAAAATTAAAAATGGGTTTATACGACGAAAAGCATGTCGTGCACTCTTCTTATCAATAATGGCTTTTTTTGAATTTAAATTATTTGAACGATGGATTGTTATTAATTGACATTGTTGACATCTGTAATTCTTCCTGTGAGTTGACGTTACGTCGCAGTGACAGGTTGAAAATATTCACAACTTTTCAATTTCAGTATGTTAATTGCAGCTATACACCGGGACCGCGCATGTACACGCCAAGGACCCGCGAATTATGTTTTTATCATTGAATTTCTCTATATTTTTTTATTAGAAAGGAATAGATGTTACTCAGGTTCCGGGTGTCAGTATTTGAATTTACACATTCCGATTCATGTTTTTTAATATAGAACATTTCTAGAAAAGAGCGTTTGTTCAGTCTGTCCTCAGATTCTAGGATTTTTGTGTTGTTAAAATCCATACTATGGCCAGTATTTCTGCAGTGATGTGCTAGAGCACATGATTTGTTTAATTTTGTTATGTCACTTCTGTGTTGAGTGAGCCTTTGTTTTAGTTGTTGTGATGTTTGTCCTATATACATCTTATTGCAGTCCAGACAGGGAACAGAGTATACTACCCCCCATCTCTTTTCTTTTGGTATCTTGTCTTTTGTGTTAGAAAAAAGGTTACCTATTGTGATTGGGTTTTTCTTTGCAAAAATAATGTTTTCTTTTTTTAAAACAGTTATTAAATTGTCTGTCAGGTCTTTGATGATAGGGACTGTTACATAGATTTTTCTAGTTTCTGGAACTTCCCCGTCAGTCCGGACGGCACCCTGTTCATCACTGGCTGAATTAATTGCCATTGGGGGTGTGTTGTTATCATTGTTAGTTATGTTGTTGACAAATAGTAGCTTATTTATTAGCACTTCTGGGTAAGAATTCGCTTTTAGTATGGATCTGAGTTCGACTAGTCTTCCTTCACGAAGGCTCGGGTGACATATCTTTTTAATACGATTTTTTAAATTGTTTATAAGGTTTATTTTTTGTTTAAGTGGGTGATTTGAATAGAAATGTAAGTATCTATTGGAGTTCGTTGGTTTTTGATACCAGTCCACCTTGATTGAACCATCGTTTTGTCTGATGGGTTTTGTGTCTAAAAACGGGACACCATTGTTGTTTTCTTCTTCTATGGTGAACTGGATGTTTTCATTGTAACCATTGAACTTATCAAGAGTCTCTCTGGTTTTGTCGTGTGGGATGGCTGTGATGATGTCATCCACGTATTTTTTAATAAAAGGAAGATTAAATGATAGCGAAGGAATGACTTCGTCTAGTACCAGATCCATAACTAATCAAGCTATGACAGGACTTAAAATAGAGCCCATAGGACAACCAAAGATTTGTTCATAGATTACTTCATTGAATGTGAAATAACTGCTACTGAAAATGGACTTAATCACATTAATGAATTCATTCTTTGGGATGTCGGTATTGGGTGTGATGTTTTCCCACTTTTTTTCCACCGCTGTTGCTACCAATTGCATAGGAATGTTGCTATATAGGGATACAACGTCCAGACTGACCAAGACGTAGCCCTCAGGAAGTTTGATTGAATGGGCTAATTCTGAGAATTGAAAAGAATCTTTTACGTAATAGGGGTCATTATTATTGTCAAAAGAGGACGATAATATATCTGATATGAATTTCGATAGTTTTGAGGAAGGGGTGTTAATAGATGAAACTATCGGTCTCAAAGGTGTTTCAGACTTATGAATTTTGGGAAGACCGTAAAAACGGGCAGCAATGGAGTTATATGTACTTAATTTTTTCTTTTGAGCATCATCTATGTAACCAGAACTATTAAGTTTTTTTACTATGTTGTTAATTTTCATTTGTATTGTCGTCGTTGGGTCTCTGTCTAGTCTTTTGTAGTATTTTTCGTCATTCAGGATCACCAAGGATCTTTCTATGTACTGTTCTTTTGACATCGCTACAGTTACATTGCCTTTGTCGGCTTTTAAAATTAGTAATTCAGAATTCTCTTTCAAAAAATCTTGCGTTTTTTTGAAACAGTTCTGTAGTATGTTGTTGTTTGGATTATTTTTTTGTAGATACCTGGTGACCTCGAAAGTGACTTGGGATCTTAGGGTGTCTCTGTCTGTCTCATTGTGTAACTCTAATACATGTTCTACATCTGCTAATAATTTAGGTACATTGACTTTACTTCTATGAATAGGAATGCTAAACTTTGGCCCCAATGCCAAGAAATTCTTTATGTCAGTTGGGATTGTGACGTTACTTATATTTCTGAACCACCCTTCACCTGGTTTTACTGGTCTTAATGTATGCTCTGTCAAGGCATCTATCTTTCTAATGTTGTTATCTTTGATTGAGTGAAATAATCTGTTATATTTAATGTTATGTCGTCTTTCAATTTCATACACTAGTTGTCCTGGCAAAGCATTACGCAGACCCTCATATAGCTGGTTAGTAATTTTTTCAAGATCGATAATTTTTTTGACAGTTAGTTTTATTTCAAAAATAAGAATCTTGTATTTCAACCTGTCATTCATCCTTATGATCTCCTGTGTTCTTCCAATCTCCCCATCCAGTCCGTTGTAGAGACATTTGATGTTTTGGTTTATGTGCCTCGGTGTTATTCCTCTTCTTTTACATTCATGCAAAAATATCCTCCTGTTCCTCAGGGATGCTAACTTGGTGTTGTTGTTCGCCCATTGTGATAACTGCCTGTGGATGTCATCACCATATTGTCTTCTAATCGTTTGGAAAAAGCCCATCCTGTAATATAAGTTGAAAAGAAGTACCACCGTACTACGTTGAAATACAAATTTCTGGTTTAAGGGTATTTACGGTTCAATAACACTGCGGCGAAAAGTAAACTCTTTTATTCCATTACCGACGTTTCGAAGCTATTGTGCTTCATTATCAAGGTCTACAATAATAGAAAACAATATTTACAATTAGAATAGTGCAAAAATATCAATCACACCTACTTACAGGAACAGTTGAGATTAATTGCAAAGTTGCATCACTTTCAGAAATTTCAGACATCTATTACATGAATTTCTCAACAATTTGATATTTTTAGGGACATGGGAACATAAGATGGCGCTCCTTATCTAGACCATTTCTTGATAGTACATTTCTAGCTGATTTTGTTGCTATTTTTTGGAGCTGGAGAGTTAAACTGGACTTGTAAAACACGTCATTACACTTATTTAAAAATTACAAACTATTACACTACACTAGTGAGGAATAGAAGTTATTATTTACATGGTTACAAATTAAAAATTAAAAATGGGTTTATACGACGAAAAGCATGTCGTGCACTCTTCTTATCAATAATGGCTTTTTTTGAATTTAAATTATTTGAACGATGGATTGTTATTAATTGACATTGTTGACATCTGTAATTCTTCCTGTGAGTTGACGTTACGTCGCAGTGACAGGTTGAAAATATTCACAACTTTTCAATTTCAGTATGTTAATTGCAGCTATACACCGGGACCGCGCATGTACACGCCAAGGACCCGCGAATTATGTTTTTATCATTGAATTTCTCTATATTTTTTTATTAGAAAGGAATAGATGTTACTCAGGTTCCGGGTGTCAGTATTTGAATTTACACATTCCGATTCATGTTTTTTAATATAGAACATTTCTAGAAAAGAGCGTTTGTTCAGTCTGTCCTCAGATTCTAGGATTTTTGTGTTGTTAAAATCCATACTATGGCCAGTATTTCTGCAGTGATGTGCTAGAGCACATGATTTGTTTAATTTTGTTATGTCACTTCTGTGTTGAGTGAGCCTTTGTTTTAGTTGTTGTGATGTTTGTCCTATATACATCTTATTGCAGTCCAGACAGGGAACAGAGTATACTACCCCCCATCTCTTTTCTTTTGGTATCTTGTCTTTTGTGTTAGAAAAAAAGTTACCTATTGTGATTGGGTTTTTCTTTGCAAAAATAATGTTTTCTTTTTTTAAAACAGTTATTAAATTGTCTGTCAGGTCTTTGATGATAGGGACTGTTACATAGATTTTTCTAGTTTCTGGAACTTCCCCGTCAGTCCGGACGGCACCCTGTTCATCACTGGCTGAATTAATTGCCATTGGGGGTGTGTTGTTATCATTGTTAGTTATGTTGTTGACAAATAGTAGCTTATTTATTAGCACTTCTGGGTAAGAATTCGCTTTTAGTATGGATCTGAGTTCGACTAGTCTTCCTTCACGAAGGCTCGGGTGACATATCTTTTTAATACGATTTTTTAAATTGTTTATAAGGTTTATTTTTTGTTTAAGTGGGTGATTTGAATAGAAATGTAAGTATCTATTGGAGTTCGTTGGTTTTTGATACCAGTCCACCTTGATTGAACCATCGTTTTGTCTGATGGGTTTTGTGTCTAAAAACGGGACACCATTGTTGTTTAATTTCTTCTTCTATGGTGAACTGGATGTTTTCATTGTAACCATTGAACTTATCAAGAGTCTCTCTGGTTTTGTCGTGTGGGATGGCTGTGATGATGTCATCCACGTATTTTTTAATAAAAGGAAGATTAAATGATAGCGAAGGAATGACTTCGTCTAGTACCAGATCCATAACTAATCTAGCTATGACAGGACTTAAAATAGAGCCCATAGGACAACCAAAGATTTGTTCATAGATTACTTCATTGAATGTGAAATAACTGCTACTGAAAATGGACTTAATCACATTAATGAATTCATTCTTTGGGATGTCGGTATTGGGTGTGATGTTTTCCCACTTTTTTTCCACCGCTGTTGCTACCAATTGCATAGGAATGTTGCTATATAGGGATACAACGTCCAGACTGACCAAGACGTAGCCCTCAGGAAGTTTGATTGAATGGGCTAATTCTGAGAATTGAAAAGAATCTTTTACGTAATAGGGGTCATTATTATTGTCAAAAGAGGACGATAATATATCTGATATGAATTTCGATAGTTTTGAGGAAGGGGTGTTAATAGATGAAACTATCGGTCTCAAAGGTGTTTCAGGCTTATGAATTTTGGGAAGACCGTAAAAACGGGCAGCAATGGAGTTATATGTACTTAATTTTTTTCTTTTGAGCATCATCTATGTAACCAGAACTATTAAGTTTTTTTACTATGTTGTTAATTTTCATTTGTATTGTCGTCGTTGGGTCTCTGTCTAGTCTTTTGTAGTATTTTTCGTCATTCAGGATCACCAAGGATCTTTCTATGTACTGTTCTTTTGACATCGCTACAGTTACATTGCCTTTGTCGGCTTTTAAAATTAGTAATTCAGAATTCTCTTTCAAAAAATCTTGCGTTTTTTTGAAACAGTTCTGTAGTATGTTGTTGTTTGGATTATTTTTTTGTAGATACCTGGTGACCTCGAAAGTGACTTGGGATCTTAGGGTGTCTCTGTCTGTCTCATTGTGTAACTCTAATACATGTTCTACATCTGCTAATAATTTAGGTACATTGACTTTACTTCTATGAATAGGAATGCTAAACTTTGGCCCCAATGCCAAGAAATTCTTTATGTCAGTTGGGATTGTGACGTTACTTATATTTCTGAACCACCCTTCACCTGGTTTTACTGGTCTTAATGTATGCTCTGTCAAGGCATCTATCTTTCTAATGTTATTATCTTTGATTGAGTGAAATAATCTGTTATATTTAATGTTATGTCGTCTTTCAATTTCATACACTAGTTGTCCTGGCAAAGCATTACGCAGACCCTCATATAGCTGGTTAGTAATTTTTTCAAGATCGATAATTTTTTTGACAGTTAGTTTTATTTCAAAAATAAGAATCTTGTATTTCAACCTGTCATTCATCCTTATGATCTCCTGTGTTCTTCCAATCTCCCCATCCAGTCCGTTGTAGAGACATTTGATGTTCTGGTTTATGTGCCTCGGTGTTATTCCTCTTCTTTTACATTCATGCAAAAATATCCTCCTGTTCCTCAGGGATGCTAACTTGGTGTTGTTGTTCGCCCATTGTGATAACTGCCTGTGGATGTCATCACCATATTGTCTTCTAATCGTTTGGAAAAAGCCCATCCTGTAATATAAGTTGAAAAGAAGTACCACCGTACTACGTTGAAATACAAATTTCTGGTTTAAGGGTATTTACGGTTCAATAACACTGCGGCGAAAAGTAAACTCTTTTATTCCATTACCGACGTTTCGAAGCTATTGTGCTTCATTATCAAGGTCTACAATAATAGAAAACAATATTTACAATTAGAATAGTGCAAAAATATCAATCACACCTACTTACAGGAACAGTTGAGATTAATTGCAAAGTTGCATCACTTTCAGAAATTTCAGACATCTATTACATGAATTTCTCAACAATTTGATATTTTTAGGGACATGGGAACATAAGATGGCGCTCCTTATCTAGACCATTTCTTGATAGTACATTTCTAGCTGATTTTGTTGCTATTTTTTGGAGCTGGAGAGTTAAACTGGACTTGTAAAACACGTCATTACACTTATTTAAAAATTACAAACTATTACACTACACTAGTGAGGAATAGAAGTTATTATTTACATGGTTACAAATTAAAAATTAAAAATGGGTTTATACGACGAAAAGCATGTCGTGCACTCTTCTTATCAATAATGGCTTTTTTTGAATTTAAATTATTTGAACGATGGATTGTTATTAATTGACATTGTTGACATCTGTAATTCTTCCTGTGAGTTGACGTTACGTCGCAGTGACAGGTTGAAAATATTCACAACTTTTCAATTTCAGTATGTTAATTGCAGCTATACACCGGGACCGCGCATGTACACGCCAAGGACCCGCGAATTATGTTTTTATCATTGAATTTCTCTATATTTTTTTATTAGAAAGGAATAGATGTTACTCAGGTTCCGGGTGTCAGTATTTGAATTTACACATTCCGATTCATGTTTTTTAATATAGAACATTTCTAGAAAAGAGCGTTTGTTCAGTCTGTCCTCAGATTCTAGGATTTTTGTGTTGTTAAAATCCATACTATGGCCAGTATTTCTGCAGTGATGTGCTAGAGCACATGATTTGTTTAATTTTGTTATGTCACTTCTGTGTTGAGTGAGCCTTTGTTTTAGTTGTTGTGATGTTTGTCCTATATACATCTTATTGCAGTCCAGACAGGGAACAGAGTATACTACCCCCCATCTCTTTTCTTTTGGTATCTTGTCTTTTGTGTTAGAAAACAGGTTACCTATTGTGATTGGGTTTTTCTTTGCAAAAATAATGTTTTCTTTTTTTAAAACAGTTATTAAATTGTCTGTCAGGTCTTTGATGATAGGGACTGTTACATAGATTTTTCTAGTTTCTGGAACTTCCCCGTCAGTCCGGACGGCACCCTGTTCATCACTGGCTGAATTAATTGCCATTGGGGGTGTGTTGTTATCATTGTTAGTTATGTTGTTGACAAATAGTAGCTTATTTATTAGCACTTCTGGGTAAGAATTCGCTTTTAGTATGGATCTGAGTTCGACTAGTCTTCCTTCACGAAGGCTCGGGTGACATATCTTTTTAATACGATTTTTTAAATTGTTTATAAGGTTTATTTTTTGTTTAAGTGGGTGATTTGAATAGAAATGTAAGTATCTATTGGAGTTCGTTGGTTTTTGATACCAGTCCACCTTGATTGAACCATCGTTTTGTCTGATGGGTTTTGTGTCTAAAAACGGGACACCATTGTTGTTTTCTTCTTCTATGGTGAACTGGATGTTTTCATTGTAACCATTGAACTTATCAAGAGTCTCTCTGGTTTTGTCGTGTGGGATGGCTGTGATGATGTCATCCACGTATTTTTTAATAAAAGGAAGATTAAATGATAGCGAAGGAATGACTTCGTCTAGTACCAGATCCATAACTAATCTAGCTATGACAGGACTTAAAATAGAGCCCATAGGACAACCAAAGATTTGTTCATAGATTACTTCATTGAATGTGAAATAACTGCTACTGAAAATGGACTTAATCACATTAATGAATTCATTCTTTGGGATGTCGGTATTGGGTGTGATGTTTTCCCACTTTTTTTCCACCGCTGTTGCTACCAATTGCATAGGAATGTTGCTATATAGGGATACAACGTCCAGACTGACCAAGACGTAGCCCTCAGGAAGTTTGATTGAATGGGCTAATTCTGAGAATTGAAAAGAATCTTTTACGTAATAGGGGTCATTATTATTGTCAAAAGAGGACGATAATATATCTGATATGAATTTCGATAGTTTTGAGGAAGGGGTGTTAATAGATGAAACTATCGGTCTCAAAGGTGTTTCAGGCTTATGAATTTTGGGAAGACCGTAAAAACGGGGAGCAATGGAGTTATATGTACTTAATTTTTTCTTTTGAGCATCATCTATGTAACCAGAACTATTAAGTTTTTTTACTATGTTGTTAATTTTCATTTGTATTGTCGTCGTTGGGTCTCTGTCTAGTCTTTTGTAGTATTTTTCGTCATTCAGGATCACCAAGGATCTTTCTATGTACTGTTCTTTTGACATCGCTACAGTTACATTGCCTTTGTCGGCTTTTAAAATTAGTAATTCAGAATTCTCTTTCAAAAAATCTTGCGTTTTTTTGAAACAGTTCTGTAGTATGTTGTTGTTTGGATTATTTTTTTGTAGATACCTGGTGACCTCGAAAGTGACTTGGGATCTTAGGGTGTCTCTGTCTGTCTCATTGTGTAACTCTAATACATGTTCTACATCTGCTAATAATTTAGTACATTGACTTTACTTCTATGAATAGGAATGCTAAACTTTGGCCCCAATGCCAAGAAATTCTTTATGTCAGTTGGGATTGTGACGTTACTTATATTTCTGAGCCACCCTTCACCTGGTTTTACTGGTCTTAATGTATGCTCTGTCAAGGCATCTATCTTTCTAATGTTGTTATCTTTGATTGAGTGAAATAATCTGTTATATTTAATGTTATGTCGTCTTTCAATTTCATACACTAGTTGTCCTGGCAAAGCATTACGCAGACCCTCATATAGCTGGTTAGTAATTTTTTCAAGATCGATAATTTTTTTGACAGTTAGTTTTATTTCAAAAATAAGAATCTTGTATTTCAACCTGTCATTCATCCTTATGATCTCCTGTGTTCTTCCAATCTCCCCATCCAGTCCGTTGTAGAGACATTTGATGTTCTGGTTTATGTGCCTCGGTGTTATTCCTCTTCTTTTACATTCATGCAAAAATATCCTCCTGTTCCTCAGGGATGCTAACTTGGTGTTGTTGTTCGCCCATTGTGATAACTGCCTGTGGATGTCATCACCATATTGTCTTCTAATCGTTTGGAAAAAGCCCATCCTGTAATATAAGTTGAAAAGAAGTACCACCGTACTACGTTGAAATACAAATTTCTGGTTTAAGGGTATTTACGGTTCAATAACACTGCGGCGAAAAGTAAACTCTTTTATTCCATTACCGACGTTTCGAAGCTATTGTGCTTCATTATCAAGGTCTACAATAATAGAAAACAATATTTACAATTAGAATAGTGCAAAAATATCAATCACACCTACTTACAGGAACAGTTGAGATTAATTGCAAAGTTGCATCACTTTCAGAAATTTCAGACATCTATTACATGAATTTCTCAACAATTTGATATTTTTAGGGACATGGGAACATAAGATGGCGCTCCTTATCTAGACCATTTCTTGATAGTACATTTCTAGCTGATTTTGTTGCTATTTTTTGGAGCTGGAGAGTTAAACTGGACTTGTAAAACACGTCATTACACTTATTTAAAAATTACAAACTATTACACTACACTAGTGAGGAATAGAAGTTATTATTTACATGGTTACAAATTAAAAATTAAAAATGGGTTTATACGACGAAAAGCATGTCGTGCACTCTTCTTATCAATAATGGCTTTTTTTGAATTTAAATTATTTGAACGATGGATTGTTATTAATTGACATTGTTGACATCTGTAATTCTTCCTGTGAGTTGACGTTACGTCGCAGTGACAGGTTGAAAATATTCACAACTTTTCAATTTCAGTATGTTAATTGCAGCTATACACCGGGACCGCGCATGTACACGCCAAGGACCCGCGAATTATGTTTTTATCATTGAATTTCTCTATATTTTTTTATTAGAAAGGAATAGATGTTACTCAGGTTCCGGGTGTCAGTATTTGAATTTACACATTCCGATTCATGTTTTTTAATATAGAACATTTCTAGAAAAGAGCGTTTGTTCAGTCTGTCCTCAGATTCTAGGATTTTTGTGTTGTTAAAATCCATACTATGGCCAGTATTTCTGCAGTGATGTGCTAGAGCACATGATTTGTTTAATTTTGTTATGTCACTTCTGTGTTGAGTGAGCCTTTGTTTTAGTTGTTGTGATGTTTGTCCTATATACATATATATATAGAAATTTTATTAACTATTTAATAAAATTACATCTTCCCAACAGTCTGGGTTGTAAGAAACAAAGAATACTTAATACATTGATAATAATACAATAAATTTTTTTTTTTTTTTAATAATAATTAAGTTACTATGTACTATATAAATGATGTCTTAATATATAAATGGATTTTTTTAAGGTAATGATTGCTATTGATTTTAATAATTTTGAATGTAGTCCAAATTTATGACAAAAATCTTTAAAAAAATTCGTGATTGTTCCCCGAGCACCAATAAATATACCTATTACTTCAATACTATTTAATTTGTATGATTTTTTAAAGAAATCAATTGTTTGATTATTATAGATTAATTGTTTTTCTAGGTTAACGTTCATAGGTTGTTTTTCGTCAATTTCAAATCGTATAGTTGGGTCTATAATCCAACCTATGTTCTTTTTTTTATCAATTGCAAGAATGTCTACTCTACGTGTACTTCCCATATTTTCTAAACAAGTTACTTCTTCGAAAACTTCAAGTCCTTTTATTCGTAAAGCATCTGCTATCATATTTCGGACTGTATGATGACGGTGATTGCGTAATTGTTCACTAAAAGGACATGATCCAAGAACATGTGGCAAAGTTTCACAAACGAATTTCTCATTGTTAGAACAATGTCTACAATGGGTGCCGTCTTTGGACCTTCCAGGGAGAACTCTTACGGGAGCAACTTCACCGATGATTTTTATAGCATCTTTTATTTCTGATATAGTAAGTCCGCTACGATCCAGTAAGTTGTTGGCAGGTTGATATTCTTTAAAAAGAATCACACCTCTACCTTTATGAGCCATGTTTATCCAGTTCTGATATTCTAATTCACGTAAAAAAGATCTTAAATGTTTTGTTTTCTCGTTTATTAAATTTTTATCGGTGATTTGTAATTTTTCTAAACATATACGTTTTTCATCTAAAAGATTTCTTGTTTTTGAGATTGTTTCGTCATTTGATTGTTCTAATCTGTTACAGATATTGAAGTGCTGTAAATATGCTTCCCAACTAGCACAAAATAATTGTAGACCTTTTTTATTTTTTGAAGTATAAATCATTGAATTCGGTAAATCAGATGGTAGATCTAAAATTTCTTTTAATGTGCATCTAATCATTTTGTCGATATCATTCAGAAATTGTTTCGATAGTGAAAGCAGTGGTGCTGTTTGGAAATTGTACGTTAAAATTGGCCAAATATAAGTATTCAAAATGGTTAATTTCTGATCTTCTTTAAGGTATGGATGGACTGTTATAATATCAAGTTTCGTTCCTAATTTTTTAATTATTTCCGATTTGTCAATTACTATTTCATTATTAAAATTTACTCCTAAGTATTTAATACTTTCATTTAGGTTGATGGTTTTTATTTTAAATCCATCTAAATAAATTTCATCTTCCATTATTTTACCATTAACAATATTTATGATTTTAGTCTTGTTAATGTTTAGATTTAATCCAATCTCATGAAAAAGTTTAATTGTTGTTTCATATAAAATCAGAGCATTGGCTTTTGATTTTCCAATTAAAACTGTATCATCAGCAAATCCTAAAATATTAATTGGCTGTAGCTGATTATTTATTTTAAAACCAAGTTCATTTGTAATGTGTTCTTCTGATAATTCATCTAATATATGATCTACACAGAGATTGTATAGAGCTGGTGATAAAGGAGAACCTTGCATAACACCTCGTTTAAGTGGAATTTTCTTTGTTTTTCCTTTAATTGTTTCAATTTGAGTTGAGTTATTTTCTTGTAGATTGAAAATAATTTGCCTTAATTGCAGTCCAGACAGGGAACAGAGTATACTACCCCCCATCTCTTTTCTTTTGGTATCTTGTCTTTTGTGTTAGAAAAAAGGTTACCTATTGTGATTGGGTTTTTCTTTGCAAAAATAATGTTTTCTTTTTTTAAAACAGTTATTAAATTGTCTGTCAGGTCTTTGATGATAGGGACTGTTACATAGATTTTTCTAGTTTCTGGAACTTCCCCGTCAGTCCGGACGGCACCCTGTTCATCACTGGCTGAATTAATTGCCATTGGGGGTGTGTTGTTATCATTGTTAGTTATGTTGTTGACAAATAGTAGCTTATTTATTAGCACTTCTGGGTAAGAATTCGCTTTTAGTATGGATCTGAGTTCGACTAGTCTTCCTTCACGAAGGCTCGGGTGACATATCTTTTTAATACGATTTTTTAAATTGTTTATAAGGTTTATTTTTTGTTTAAGTGGGTGATTTGAATAGAAATGTAAGTATCTATTGGAGTTCGTTGGTTTTTGATACCAGTCCACCTTGATTGAACCATCGTTTTGTCTGATGGGTTTTGTGTCTAAAAACGGGACACCATTGTTGTTTAATTTCTTCTTCTATGGTGAACTGGATGTTTTCATTGTAACCATTGAACTTATCAAGAGTCTCTCTGGTTTTGTCGTGTGGGATGGCTGTGATGATGTCATCCACGTATTTTTTAATAAAAGGAAGATTAAATGATAGCGAAGGAATGACTTCGTCTAGTACCAGATCCATAACTAATCTAGCTATGACAGGACTTAAAATAGAGCCCATAGGACAACCAAAGATTTGTTCATAGATTACTTCATTGAATGTGAAATAACTGCTACTGAAAATGGACTTAATCACATTAATGAATTCATTCTTTGGGATGTCGGTATTGGGTGTGATGTTTTCCCACTTTTTTTCCACCGCTGTTGCTACCAATTGCATAGGAATGTTGCTATATAGGGATACAACGTCCAGACTGACCAAGACGTAGCCCTCAGGAAGTTTGATTGAATGGGCTAATTCTGAGAATTGAAAAGAATCTTTTACGTAATAGGGGTCATTATTATTGTCAAAAGAGGACGATAATATATCTGATATGAATTTCGATAGTTTTGAGGAAGGGGTGTTAATAGATGAAACTATCGGTCTCAAAGGTGTTTCAGGCTTATGAATTTTGGGAAGACCGTAAAAACGGGCAGCAATGGAGTTATATGTACTTAATTTTTTTCTTTTGAGCATCATCTATGTAACCAGAACTATTAAGTTTTTTTACTATGTTGTTAATTTTCATTTGTATTGTCGTCGTTGGGTCTCTGTCTAGTCTTTTGTAGTATTTTTCGTCATTCAGGATCACCAAGGATCTTTCTATGTACTGTTCTTTTGACATCGCTACAGTTACATTGCCTTTGTCGGCTTTTAAAATTAGTAATTCAGAATTCTCTTTCAAAAAATCTTGCGTTTTTTTGAAACAGTTCTGTAGTATGTTGTTGTTTGGATTATTTTTTTGTAGATACCTGGTGACCTCGAAAGTGACTTGGGATCTTAGGGTGTCTCTGTCTGTCTCATTGTGTAACTCTAATACATGTTCTACATCTGCTAATAATTTAGGTACATTGACTTTACTTCTATGAATAGGAATGCTAAACTTTGGCCCCAATGCCAAGAAATTCTTTATGTCAGTTGGGATTGTGACGTTACTTATATTTCTGAACCACCCTTCACCTGGTTTTACTGGTCTTAATGTATGCTCTGTCAAGGCATCTATCTTTCTAATGTTATTATCTTTTATTGAGTGAAATAATCTGTTATATTTAATGTTGTATCGTCTTTCAATTTCATACACTAGTTGTCCTGGCAAAGCATTACGCAGACCCTCATATAGCTGGTTAGTAATTTTTTCAAGATCGATAATTTTTTTGACAGTTAGTTTTATTTCAAAAATAAGAATCTTGTATTTCAACCTGTCATTCATCCTTATGATCTCCTGTGTTCTTCCAATCTCCCCATCCAGTCCGTTGTAGAGACATTTGATGTTCTGGTTTATGTGCCTCGGTGTTATTCCTCTTCTTTTACATTCATGCAAAAATATCCTCCTGTTCCTCAGGGATGCTAACTTGGTGTTGTTGTTCGCCCATTGTGATAACTGCCTGTGGATGTCATCACCATATTGTCTTCTAATCGTTTGGAAAAAGCCCATCCTGTAATATAAGTTGAAAAGAAGTACCACCGTACTACGTTGAAATACAAATTTCTGGTTTAAGGGTATTTACGGTTCAATAACACTGCGGCGAAAAGTAAACTCTTTTATTCCATTACCGACGTTTCGAAGCTATTGTGCTTCATTATCAAGGTCTACAATAATAGAAAACAATATTTACAATTAGAATAGTGCAAAAATATCAATCACACCTACTTACAGGAACAGTTGAGATTAATTGCAAAGTTGCATCACTTTCAGAAATTTCAGACATCTATTACATGAATTTCTCAACAATTTGATATTTTTAGGGACATGGGAACATAAGATGGCGCTCCTTATCTAGACCATTTCTTGATAGTACATTTCTAGCTGATTTTGTTGCTATTTTTTGGAGCTGGAGAGTTAAACTGGACTTGTAAAACACGTCATTACACTTATTTAAAAATTACAAACTATTACACTACACTAGTGAGGAATAGAAGTTATTATTTACATGGTTACAAATTAAAAATTAAAAATGGGTTTATACGACGAAAAGCATGTCGTGCACTCTTCTTATCAATAATGGCTTTTTTTGAATTTAAATTATTTGAACGATGGATTGTTATTAATTGACATTGTTGACATCTGTAATTCTTCCTGTGAGTTGACGTTACGTCGCAGTGACAGGTTGAAAATATTCACAACTTTTCAATTTCAGTATGTTAATTGCAGCTATACACCGGGACCGCGCATGTACACGCCAAGGACCCGCGAATTATGTTTTTATCATTGAATTTCTCTATATTTTTTTATTAGAAAGGAATAGATGTTACTCAGGTTCCGGGTGTCAGTATTTGAATTTACACATTCCGATTCATGTTTTTTAATATAGAACATTTCTAGAAAAGAGCGTTTGTTCAGTCTGTCCTCAGATTCTAGGATTTTTGTGTTGTTAAAATCCATACTATGGCCAGTATTTCTGCAGTGATGTGCTAGAGCACATGATTTGTTTAATTTTGTTATGTCACTTCTGTGTTGAGTGAGCCTTTGTTTTAGTTGTTGTGATGTTTGTCCTATATACATCTTATTGCAGTCCAGACAGGGAACAGAGTATACTACCCCCCATCTCTTTTCTTTTGGTATCTTGTCTTTTGTGTTAGAAAAAAGGTTACCTATTGTGATTGGGTTTTTCTTTGCAAAAATAATGTTTTCTTTTTTTAAAACAGTTATTAAATTGTCTGTCAGGTCTTTGATGATAGGGACTGTTACATAGATTTTTCTAGTTTCTGGAACTTCCCCGTCAGTCCGGACGGCACCCTGTTCATCACTGGCTGAATTAATTGCCGTTGGGGGTGTGTTGTTATCATTGTTAGTTATGTTGTTGACAAATAGTAGCTTATTTATTAGCACTTCTGGGTAAGAATTCGCTTTTAGTATGGATCTGAGTTCGACTAGTCTTCCTTCACGAAGGCTCGGGTGACATATCTTTTTAATACGATTTTTTAAATTGTTTATAAGGTTTATTTTTTGTTTAAGTGGGTGATTTGAATAGAAATGTAAGTATCTATTGGAGTTCGTTGGTTTTTGATACCAGTCCACCTTGATTGAACCATCGTTTTGTCTGATGGGTTTTGTGTCTAAAAACGGGACACCATTGTTGTTTTCTTCTTCTATGGTGAACTGGATGTTTTCATTGTAACCATTGAACTTATCAAGAGTCTCTCTGGTTTTGTCGTGTGGGATGGCTGTGATGATGTCATCCACGTATTTTTTAATAAAAGGAAGATTAAATGATAGCGAAGGAATGACTTCGTCTAGTACCAGATCCATAACTAATCTAGCTATGACAGGACTTAAAATAGAGCCCATAGGACAACCAAAGATTTGTTCATAGATTACTTCATTGAATGTGAAATAACTGCTACTGAAAATGGACTTAATCACATTAATGAATTCATTCTTTGGGATGTCGGTATTGGGTGTGATGTTTTCCCACTTTTTTTCCACCGCTGTTGCTACCAATTGCATAGGAATGTTGCTATATAGGGATACAACGTCCAGACTGACCAAGACGTAGCCCTCAGGAAGTTTGATTGAATGGGCTAATTCTGAGAATTGAAAAGAATCTTTTACGTAATAGGGGTCATTATTATTGTCAAAAGAGGACGATAATATATCTGATATGAATTTCGATAGTTTTGAGGAAGGGGTGTTAATAGATGAAACTATCGGTCTCAAAGGTGTTTCAGGCTTATGAATTTTGGGAAGACCGTAAAAACGGGCAGCAATGGAGTTATATGTACTTAATTTTTTCTTTTGAGCATCATCTATGTAACCAGAACTATTAAGTTTTTTTACTATGTTGTTAATTTTCATTTGTATTGTCGTCGTTGGGTCTCTGTCTAGTCTTTTGTAGTATTTTTCGTCATTCAGGATCACCAAGGATCTTTCTATGTACTGTTCTTTTGACATCGCTACAGTTACATTGCCTTTGTCGGCTTTTAAAATTAGTAATTCAGAATTCTCTTTCAAAAAATCTTGCGTTTTTTTGAAACAGTTCTGTAGTATGTTGTTGTTTGGATTATTTTTTTGTAGATACCTGGTGACCTCGAAAGTGACTTGGGATCTTAGGGTGTCTCTGTCTGTCTCATTGTGTAACTCTAATACATGTTCTACATCTGCTAATAATTTAGGTAGACCTTGATAATGAAGCACAATAGCTTCGAAACGTCGGTAATGGAATAAAAGAGTTTACTTTTCGCCGCAGTGTTATTGAACCGTAAATACCCTTAAACCAGAAATTTGTATTTCAACGTAGTACGGTGGTACTTCTTTTCAACTTATATTACAGGATGGGCTTTTTCCAAACGATTAGAAGACAATATGGTGATGACATCCACAGGCAGTTATCACAATGGGCGAACAACAACACCAAGTTAGCATCCCTGAGGAACAGGAGGATATTTTTGCATGAATGTAAAAGAAGAGGAATAACACCGAGGCACATAAACCAGAACATCAAATGTGTCTACAACGGACTGGATGGGGAGATTGGAAGAACACAGGAGATCATAAGGATGAATGACAGGTTGAAATACAAGATTCTTATTTTTGAAATAAAACTAACTGTCAAAAAAATTATCGATCTTGAAAAAATTACTAACCAGCTATATGAGGGTCTGCGTAATGCTTTGCCAGGACAACTAGTGTATGAAATTGAAAGACGACATAACATTAAATATAACAGATTATTTCACTCAATCAAAGATAACAACATTAGAAAGATAGATGCCTTGACAGAGCATACATTAAGACCAGTAAAACCAGGTGAAGGGTGGTTCAGAAATATAAGTAACGTCACAATCCCAACTGACATAAAGAATTTCTTGGCATTGGGGCCAAAGTTTAGCATTCCTATTCATAGAAGTAAAGTCAATGTACCTAAATTATTAGCAGATGTAGAACATGTATTAGAGTTACACAATGAGACAGACAGAGACACCCTAAGATCCCAAGTCACTTTCGAGGTCACCAGGTATCTACAAAAAAATAATCCAAACAACAACATACTACAGAACTGTTTCAAAAAAACGCAAGATTTTTTGAAAGAGAATTCTGAATTACTAATTTTAAAAGCCGACAAAGGCAATGTAACTGTAGCGATGTCAAAAGAACAGTACATAGAAAGATCCTTGGTGATCCTGAATGACGAAAAATACTACAAAAGACTAGACAGAGACCCAACGACGACAATACAAATGAAAATTAACAACATAGTAAAAAAACTTAATAGTTCTGGTTACATAGATGATGCTCAAAAGAAAAAATTAAGTACATATAACTCCATTGCTGCCCGTTTTTACGGTCTTCCCAAAATTCATAAGCCTGAAACACCTTTGAGACCGATAGTTTCATCTATTAACACCCCTTCCTCAAAACTATCGAAATTCATATCAGATATATTATCGTCCTCTTTTGACAATAATAATGACCCCTATTACGTAAAAGATTCTTTTCAATTCTCAGAATTAGCCCATTCAATCAAACTTCCTGAGGGCTACGTCTTGGTCAGTCTGGACGTTGTATCCCTATATAGCAACATTCCTATGCAATTGGTAGCAACAGCGGTGGAAAAAAAGTGGGAAAACATCACACCCAATACCGACATCCCAAAGAATGAATTCATTAATGTGATTAAGTCCATTTTCAGTAGCAGTTATTTCACATTTGATGAAGTAATCTATGAACAAATCTTTGGTTGTCCTATGGGCTCTATTTTAAGTCCTGTCATAGCTAGATTAGTTATGGATCTGGTACTAGACGAAGTCATTCCTTCGCTATCATTTAATCTTCCTTTTATTAAAAAATACGTGGATGACATCATCACAGCCATCCCACACGACAAAACCAGAGAGACTCTTGATAAGTTCAATGGTTACAATGAAAACATCCAGTTCACCATAGAAGAAGAAAACAACAATGGTGTCCCGTTTTTAGACACAAAACCCATCAGACAAAACGATGGTTCAATCAAGGTGGACTGGTATCAAAAACCAACGAACTCCAATAGATACTTACATTTCTATTCAAATCACCCACTTAAACAAAAAATAAACCTTATAAACAATTTAAAAAATCGTATTAAAAAGATATGTCACCCGAGCCTTCGTGAAGGAAGACTAGTCGAACTCAGATCCATACTAAAAGCGAATTCTTACCCAGAAGTGCTAATAAATAAGCTACTATTTGTCAACAACATAACTAACAATGATAACAACACACCCCCAATGGCAATTAATTCAGCCAGTGATGAACAGGGTGCCGTCCGGACTGACGGGGAAGTTCCAGAAACTAGAAAAATCTATGTAACAGTCCCTATCATCAAAGACCTGACAGACAATTTAATAACTGTTTTAAAAAAAGAAAACATTATTTTTGCAAAGAAAAACCCAATCACAATAGGTAACTTTTTTTCTAACACAAAAGACAAGATACCAAAAGAAAAGAGATGGGGGGTAGTATACTCTGTTCCCTGTCTGGACTGCAATAAGATGTATATAGGACAAACATCACAACAACTAAAACAAAGGCTCACTCAACACAGAAGTGACATAACAAAATTAAACAAATCATGTGCTCTAGCACATCACTGCAGAAATACTGGCCATAGTATGGATTTTAACAACACAAAAATCCTAGAATCTGAGGACAGACTGAACAAACGCTCTTTTCTAGAAATGTTCTATATTAAAAAACATGAATCGGAATGTGTAAATTCAAATACTGACACCCGGAACCTGAGTAACATCTATTCCTTTCTAATAAAAAAATATAGAGAAATTCAATGATAAAAACATAATTCGCGGGTCCTTGGCGTGTACATGCGCGGTCCCGGTGTATAGCTGCAATTAACATACTGAAATTGAAAAGTTGTGAATATTTTCAACCTGTCACTGCGACGTAACGTCAACTCACAGGAAGAATTACAGATGTCAACAATGTCAATTAATAACAATCCATCGTTCAAATAATTTAAATTCAAAAAAAGCCATTATTGATAAGAAGAGTGCACGACATGCTTTTCGTCGTATAAACCCATTTTTAATTTTTAATTTGTAACCATGTAAATAATAACTTCTATTCCTCACTAGTGTAGTGTAATAGTTTGTAATTTTTAAATAAGTGTAATGACGTGTTTTACAAGTCCAGTTTAACTCTCCAGCTCCAAAAAATAGCAACAAAATCAGCTAGAAATGTACTATCAAGAAATGGTCTAGATAAGGAGCGCCATCTTATGTTCCCATGTCCCTAAAAATATCAAATTGTTGAGAAATTCATGTAATAGATGTCTGAAATTTCTGAAAGTGATGCAACTTTGCAATTAATCTCAACTGTTCCTGTAAGTAGGTGTGATTGATATTTTTGCACTATTCTAATTGTAAATATTGTTTTCTATTATTGTAGACCTTGATAATGAAGCACAATAGCTTCGAAACGTCGGTAATGGAATAAAAGAGTTTACTTTTCGCCGCAGTGTTATTGAACCGTAAATACCCTTAAACCAGAAATTTGTATTTCAACGTAGTACGGTGGTACTTCTTTTCAACTTATATATATATATATATATATTCGGTAACCATACATTCCTGATCCAGCGATAGTAAAATGAATGTACAAACCTGAACCAGCCGAACAAACCTGAGCCAGTATATTGGCTCAGGATTGTTTTCCCTGTTAAAACCGATACTTAGGACCCCTATCGTCTGTTATTGAAATCTTGTAGTGGCTTGGGATTGATAGAATCGTCAAAAAATAGTTCAGTGATTTTTCGGTAGGGGGCGCTGTTCGCAGTGGCTCGTGTATAAGTGTATATGTATTTCATAATACAAACCTGATCCAGAAGAATTGGCAACGTCGACATAGCATGCGGTTATGCATTTGCTGCCAATTTCGCCGAGTAAAACTCGCTTTTATGAATTGTAACTTTGCTGGGAAGACCCCGCACTGATCATATTATGTTAATTGCTGAAATTCGGTTACTATTCATTCATTTTATTCAACTATTAATTTTGATTGTGATCTCTAATCTCCTTTAATTTTTATTTTCGGGGTTCAGCCTTGCTTGATTCGAAAATAATTTCCAACAATATAATTTTAATTTTTAAATGTCAAGTAAATTAAAATTAATAAAAAAATGCGTTGTAAATTAAAAAAAAAACTGTTTTTATGTGCACAGAATGAAGCCTTTTATGTAGCAAATATGACGAAAAGTTACTTAAAAATGTTGTTTGAATAATTTGGACCCCTGTGCCAAATTTCAAAACCATTGGCCCAGCTATGATTTCCATTTCTTTATTGTTCATGTCACAAATCCAAGAATTGGTACAGGGGTCCAGCTTGTTGATTCTAAGCAACTTTTTCAAATAACTTTTCGTCATATTTGCTACATAAAAGGCAACTTTTCGTCATATTTGCTACATAAAAGCCACTTATTTACTCCACAGGAAAAATATATTTCTTGAAAATTTCCAAGGCGTTGATCCCTACTTTTTGATGATTTGTGATTTTGATTTGTTGATTTTCAAGACTAAAATTATATAAGAAATTAGTGTATAGTCAATAAGCACGGCTGGACAACAAAATTTTTTAATTCAGATCGAGAATTTTTATCTTTTATATCAATCGTTTACCTATCCGGGGACCCTGTATATGTCCGATGCTGATACCAAAAGAAACGGAAAATAATTTAAAATGACAATAAAAAAAATAAAAAAAAATATAAAAACCACAAAAAATGTTATAATATTATGGCCAATTTCTGTATGAGTTTAATTATTTTTCATTCTCCCCTTTACGAAATTGTAACTTTCTTTCTTGATAAGGCAACCGAAAGCGAAAGTAAAACATGCTAGGTGATAGGTTACTAGGTGGTTGCTAGCTATGAAAAACTTTCGTACCCTGGACGGAAAAGTAGAAGTTTATTGTAGTCATTTATTGCACACCATTTATTGAAATTTTCGTAAGTTTGATTGTCCCGGTCTTTAGATTTGTCCGGCAACAAACTTCTGCATGGTGTATTTGCATGCAGCTTCTTGAATGAAATTCATTTGGAACTAAACTACGATCAAAGATTCTAAAATTATAGCGGTACAGAGTTTTAGACTTGACAGTGTCGTAAATTAATAATGTAAAACTAACGTTACTATGGTAATGTTAAAAACATGGCACCTTATAATAATTCCATTGTTATCACTGAATCGTATTATTTTACTCATTTCTTCTTAATCCGTGGTTCAATATGGCAAGTGGACAATGAAAAGTTCAATACATTACACGCTACGAAAGTTCTCTTTCAGGTGCTCGGAGTTTTTAAATATCCTCGGCTACGCTACGCTTCGCCTCGGCTATTCAAATACTCCTCACACCTAAAAGTGAACTTTCGTAGCTTGTAATGTAAATAACTATGAAATTTGTACATTTACTGTTGAGGTTCAATTAGAAACATTCAATTTGTGTTTCAATTTCAATAGCGATTTCAGGTCGGTATACAGTGCGCGACAAAAGTAAGGAATAAATTCGGTAAAACGGAAAGCGCTACTGTTTTTTTGAAGAAAAAAAAAACAGATCGATGTTGTTTTTGAGTTGTTCAACATTTGACATAATATAATTGGGGTATACAAGGTGATGTGCGAACAAGTGGTGACGTCATCGGCATTTTTTTATGTTTATTTTTTTTTCTTCCCTTATTTTTTATTCCATTTTTTGATACTTCATTCACTTGCCAGTATGGTAATCCATTTGTAACCTTAAATAAGAGAATTTCTGAAAAAACAGCTTTTGAGTCGAAATTGTGCACTTTTTACTGGTGTGAAAATGACTCTTTCAATGTAATTTTATAAGATCTGTCTATTAAATTAAGTCTATTAAATTAAATCTGTTAAATTGAATTAAATTAAATCTTTTAAATCTGAGTATTAAATAGAATCTGTCTAAATTATTTTCATAACAATTTCGTCATTTAAGGTTACAAAATGAATACATTACCGTATTGGCAATTGAATGAAGTATCAAAAAAATGGAATAAAAAACAAGTGATGTCGCCATTTAAAAAAAATACCGATGACGTCACCACTTTTTCGCGCATCACCCTCTATACCCCAATATTATGTCAAAAGTTCAAGAAACAAAAAAAAATCGACCTCTTTTTTTATTTTTTCAAAACAACAGCGCTTTCCGTTGTATCGAATTTATTCCTTACTTTTCTCGCGCACTGTATGTGTAATGAATATGACGATTATCTTGGCCGTGATGGTATTAGTAGTGACATCTTTTCAGAGAATTCATGTGAGATAATGAAAACTTAGTTTACCTAGCTATAATAGACATTGGAAAAAATTCATCGATTGAATCTGTAAACTCCAAAATGATAGAATTTGATTTTTACAGTTTTACAGATTTAATCCCAGACGTGAAAGTTTTAGCCAATGCCTTGGTACCTACTACCTAAATTAACTTTTAATTTGCTCGAACGAGAGATCTGTAACAATGATGGATCTTTGAAACCATGTACCTATTCTAACTACAGTTTACTTGAGGAAACCTAATTTACATACATGCAACGTAGTGAAACGGTTGGAATTCGAATTAGATACCTATCAATGAATGAAGTATGATTGTTGAATATTATTTTTTAAACTTTTCCTTACCACTAGATGGCCATATGGATACTGCAGTAACTTTAATTAATGTTTTCCCGCAAAATTCGCATCTCTATAGTTTTCCTACAATGCACAAAAAGAGTCAATAATAACTTTATTTTAAGAAATATCTTGACTTCAACAAACAGGGTTGCCATCAGTGAAATTCCAAACGGAAAATCGGTTCATTTATGATCACATGATATTAAATCGTACAATCAAAGCAAAAAAATTAGTATGTGAATCGTTATTATAGCTGTTGAAAAACACGGTTTTTTCCTAAGAAATTCATAGAGCTTCTCTCTCACTCTATAAATCTTACCTAGCTGAAAATATTTACCATTGATACCTGAAATGTATTTTTTTTTTAATAATATTAACAAATAAATCACTGTTTAAGAGACTGCCGCTATAGTACTTGACGCACCGGAAGTCTGGGTTAAAAATTCTCCGATAATGGTTTCAGGTCTACGTCGCGTATATTACCTACTTACAATGCCTTAATGTGTTTTATACTAAATATAAAATCGATGCTCAGTTTTCAGTTGTTTTAAAACTTTGTCCGTGAACGGCGGAGAAATTATTTAATTCGTGGCTTGTATAGATTAAATAGCTAAATATAATCCTAATATTTGACAGCGGTGAGTTTCTCATAAAAGTGCCCTTTTGCTGGTGAAAGTGAGGTGGTGAAAAGGTTTTTTTTTTAATTTTATACCAGGTTTCAGGAATACATATTATTTATTTAGCTCGGCGTATTTAATCGGCGATTCTTGCCAGGATCGCACTCTCAAAACCGATTTTTAGTGCCGTTTTTTTTTTGACTAACCATGCATTTGCAAAGCAAATGAATACCTTCCTGATGTTACTATAGGTACGTCCTCCACCCCTATATAAGTGCCATAGTGAAACTGTAGTACACGCAGATGTAAATAATGACCCATGCCATAAATAAAATGATGGGAGTCTTTTAAGCACGCCACGAAAATAATTGTCAAACGAGGCCGAAGGTCGAGATTGACAATCAACAAAGAGCTCAAACACTCCCTTTGCAACGTGTGTCGCACAAGATTTCTTATTAAATTGCGTAGAAATAATAATTTTTGAATTCAAAGTCGTCAAGAAATTTTAATTTATAAACTTTTGGTATTAATTTTATATTGTCACAGTGACTGTCAAAAGATGAACAAGTGCGTCTTTTACCTATAACACAAGTGCAAACATACCTATAGTAACACAAGGAAGGTATTCATTTGCTTTGCAAATGAAAGGGAAAGCCACAAAACGGCCTAAAAAACGGTTTTGAGAGTGCGGTGAGAGTGCGGTCCTCACAAGAGGCGCCGATCAGATGCCGCGAATCACGGATATAACCACTTCACGATAATGTCAAGTGCTTCGAAGCTTACAGAGGCGGACTGGCGTTATATCCGCTTTCACATATCGTGTCCAGTCCACAAGGATTGATGCAATGATTTTTGAAATATAAATGCAAAATAAATGCAAAATTCAAAATGAAAATAGTGCTACTGTTATTCTCGAAGATTTTCCTTGCCCTAAAAGTAAAGAAAAAAATAGAAAATCGACCGTATAGTGCCAAAGAGGCCTTAGTTGTGACCTTAATATTAGTTTGCAATAGCTGATTTTAGCTTCTTACACACTTAGCAACATTGCAATAGTGTGCTCAAATTTAATATTTTTGAAAGCACAAACTAATGACAAAAAATTTTCAAACAAAGATGGAAAACAGAAAATTTTCTCATATGATGCGAACTTTTTGGCGGGCACTGTGTATACAGTGTGTCCAGTGTAAGTGACATTACATGGGGATCATGGCAAGAGATACAGGGTCGGTTAAATTAGAGAAAAGTTGCACAATTTAATGCTTAATGAGAATCTGAATTTTTTTTAAATATTTCCAGTCGTTGCTGAAAAATCCTGAAAAAACTGAAAAATCAAAATTTCTCATTTTAGCCATATCTTTTTTATTATTGGGAAATAATGAATTATTTTTTGTAGGCTTACATAAGTCGTCAAAAGCTATCCATTTGACATTACAAAAATTTTCGGTCATTATGGAGATGAGCGGCATTAGTATAGGGCGATTTGGCTTATACTATCGGATAGCTTGTGTCTCTAGGAGTATCAAGATATAATACCATTGAATTTTTGCGCCGGCAAGTAATAGTCGAGAAATAAGGCCTCAAAGTTTCATCCTTGCCCTAATACGCGTATATTCGTACATAATACGCTCGAACAGGAAGCCGCACTCCGTCGGACACACGACTCTGAGTGCGGGCTTCCCGTCGAGCGTATATGTACAAACACACGTAATGACACTTTAAGGCCTTATTTCTCGACTATTACTTGCCGGCGCAAAAATTCAATGGTACCTTGATACTCCTAGAGACACAAGCTATCCGATAGTATAAGCCATTTCGCCCTATATCCATGCCGCTCATCTCCATAATTACCAAATTTTCAAAGCCGACTAGATCTCAGAGTTTTCATAGCCAACTTTTGTTTTTCTTATGGCCGCCATATTGGTTTTTTTTGTCGATCGGTATAAAATAAATCAAGGAAACCAAAAATTAATAACATTAAAAAAAACTTAAAAATCGAGAAATCTTATTTTTGCAATATCTTACTTATAATTATTGGAAATTAATAAATAATTTTTCGTAGGCTTACATAAGTCGCCAACAGATACCTACTCACCTGACGTTTCAAAAAATGTCAAAGCCGACTAGATCCCACAGTTTTCATATCCAACTTTCGTTTTTCTTATGGCCGCCATATTATTTTTTTATGTCGTTCGATAAGAAAATATTTATATATGTATAAGATAAAAAATTCTTCGTTTTTCAAAGAAAAACAGAAAATTTTTCGTTGAAATAGGTCAACATGATGTCATACTGCTTGCCTTATAGTTTTTTAATTTCTCTATGATATTCGGTCTAAAAAGTTCTTTGTTTTTTAAAAGAAGAGCAAACATTTTTGAAATTTATTTTTTGCAGTTTATTAACTTTTGGTTTCCATTATTTTTTTCTTTTCGAACGACATAAAAAAATAATATAGCGGTCATAAGAAAAATGAAAGTTGACTATGAAAACTCGAAGATCTAGTCGGCTTTGAAAATTTTTGAAACGTCAGATGAATAGCTTTCATAACGGCTTATGTAAGCCTACGAAAAATTATTTATTAATTTCCAATTATTGTGACCGCCATAATATTTTTTATGTCGTTCAATATAAAAAAATCATGGAAACCAAAAATTGATTGATTAAAGATTGATTTTAAAAAGAGACACAAAAATTGGCTATGAAAACTCTGGGATCTTTTTTACTATACAGGGTTAGAACTATTTAGAGGGGCACTACAGGGATATCTTAAACCATTGAAGATACTATAGTTCGGTTAAATTAGAAAAAAGAGGCGCAATTTTGTGACTATCTCGAATCCGTCAAAACATGCAAGATATCTGTGACGGTTCCTAAAATATCGTGAAAAAACTGAAAAATCGGGATTTCTTTTTTTCGTCTTATCTTTTTATTAATGAAAATTATTAATATTTTTTGTAGGTTTACATAAGTCGGCAATAGCTACCCATCTGACATTTAAAAAATTTTCAAAGCCGACTAGATCTTCGAGTTTTCATAGTCAACTTTCGTTTTTCTTATGGCCGCCATATTGTTTTTTTTATTTTTCCATATATTTAAAAAATAATGCAAGCCAGAAACTAATAAACTTCAAAATAGCTATTTACATTACAAGCTACGAAAGTTCACTTTTAGGTGTGAGGATATTTAAAAACTCCGAGCACCTGAAAGCGCTTTCGTAGCGTGTAATGTATTAAACTTTTCATTGTCCCCTTGCCATATTGAACCACGGATTAAGAAGAAATGAGTAAAATAATACGATTCGGTGATAACAATGGAATTATTATAAGGTGCCATGTTTTTAACATTACCATAGTAACGTTAGTTTTACATTATTAATTCACGACACTGTCAAGTCTAAAACTCTGTACCGCTATAATTTTAGAATCTTTGATCGTAGTTTAGTTCAAAATGAATTTCATTCAAGAAGCTGCAAATTCCAGTAAATCTTTCTGGAACATACAATAATAATTATTTGTATGTTCCAGAAAGATTTACTGGAATTTTTTATTGTAGTTTAACATTTAATTTTCCATCTAAATAAACGTTAATCAAACTGACATTTCTACTTTTTTGTCCAGGGCACGAAAGTTTTTCATAGCTAGCAACCACCTAGCAACCTATCACCTGGCATGTTTTACTTTCGCTTTCGGTTGCCTTATCAAGACAGAAAGTTACAATTTCGTAAAATGGAGAATGAAAAATAATTATAGGTATCATAGGTATTAGTAATTGCTTATGTATAAATAAATACTTAGGTATACAGGGTGGGCCATCGAAAAGGTAACAAGCCTAATAATTTGTAAAGTGAAGAGTTATGTGAAAAACGCCGAAACAGGTCGATTTTGTTATCGAGGGGGACATATTTTCGTGACAAATTCAACTACCCAAGTTCACCCCCTTGGCAGGGGTAGCTACCCCTTTGCTTAGCATCATAGGGAACAGCTATCGAGTGATACATCATGTGAAAGCTACTTGAATTCTCTTTACAACGATATCCAACATTTTGGGTTTCGCTTACATACAGGGTGGCCCAACGAAAACGTAACCAGCCCTAATAACTTGGAAACTGACCATGTACGCGAAAAATGCCGAAACAGGTCGATTTTGTTATCAAAGTAGGCATATTTTCGTGACAAATTTAAATTCCCAAGTTCACCCCTTTGGCAGGGGTAGCTACCCCTTTGCTTATCATAATAGAGAACAGCTATCGAGTGATACATCATTTGAAAGCTAGTTGAATTCTCTTTATAATGATATCCAACATTTTGATTTTCGCTCACATACAGGGTGGCTTACATACAAATGATTAAGGCAAGTTACGTGTTCGTTGGGCCAGCCTGTATGTAAGCGAAAGTGATACATCATTTGAAAGATACTTGAATTATCTTTACAACGATATCCAAAATTTTGGGTTTCGCTTACATACAGGGTGCCCTACATACAAGTGATTAAGGCGAGTTACGTTTTCGTTGGGCCACCCTGTATGTGGGCGAAACCCAAAATGTTGGATATCGTTGTAAAGAGAATTCAAGTAGCTTTCAAATGATGTATGACTCGATGGCTGTCCCCTATGATGATGACAAAGGGGTAGCTACCCCTGCCAAGGGGGTGAACTTGGGTAGTTAAATTAATCACGAAAATATGCCTACGTTGATAACAAAATCGACCTGTTTCGGCGTTTTTCGCGTACATCTTCAGTTTATAAGTTATTAGGGCTAGTTAGTTTCCGTTGGGCCACCCTGTATGTGAGCGAAACCCAAAATGTTGGATATGGTTGTAAAGAGAATTCAAGTAGCTTTCAAATGATGTATCACTTGATAGCTGTTCCCTATGATGATAAGCAAAGGGGTAGCTACCCCTGCCAAGGGGGTGAACTTGGGTAGTTAAATTTGTCACGAACATATGCCCCCCTCGATAACAAAATCGACCTGTTTTGGCGTTTTTCGCGTACATCTTCACTTTCCAAGCTATTAGGCTTGTTACCTTTTCGATGGCCCACCCTGTATAATTAAAATGTTGTTTTTGTGTGTGAATTTTTTTCTCGAAACTTTAATACCTATTTTATTTCATTAAAACCATTGAAATTGAACGATTAAAATTAATAAAAATAATTGTCTAGTACGTAATTAACTTAGGTAGGTACTAGTGAAATAAAACCAAGTGTTTTAGTTAAATTTTTATGAATAAAGTTTTTTGCAAAAGCAACCGGAATTTCGCCAGGATGTCTTACTTTTTCTTTCATTCTAATACAATAGGTTAGGGAAGCTCGTCGATTTAATAACAGTCCCCCAGCCGGCCACTGATCGCGACCTCAACGAGTGCAAGCGAAATAGTTAACCTTGAATATCATAGTTCGATTAGGCAACACTGTTCTGGCTCAGGATATACCGCTCGAATGCTGTCTTTATATATTTTGGCTTAAGAATGTACTAAAATCCTAATGGTTCAGAAATGTATGGTATTTTTTGTATATTTTTACTTTGGTTTTTGAAAGTATTTTCGAATATATCTATGAAATTCGGACAAAACAGGAAAAACTGACCAAGTATTTGCGTTGATATTTCTTATAGATCTCATTTTTCTTGGTGGTTCAGGATTGTATGGATTGGGCAATGGCTCAGGTATGATAGAAGGACGTATATATATATATATTTATATATATATATATATATCTCTTGTTCTTGTTCTTGTCTCCGTCGGTAGATGGCAACCAACTATTGAGGTCACGGAGTTCCGTGTCACCTCTTTATTCTTATAGTTGGCTTCCTGTGGTGGCCTGGCATGCATCCTCTAGTTATTTCTCGATGTGCTGTACTGATGAGGTCTAAGAGACCGAAACAACGTTGTCTGCAGCTTCGAGATGACTGGATGGCTCTGCGTGTCAGGTCTGCCTCAGGAAGCCCTAGGTTAGAGCGATATGCCCGTAAAAATTATTTTGAATTTATATATATATATATATTTTTATATATTTATATATTTCTCCAAAATCGCGAAATTTCGATTTTCAAAACGCTCCTGTAGCTTTATCTTTCAAGATTAGTGAACGAAATTTTGGATTCTTGTAAATCTTTGGAATGACGTTGGATTTTCGTTGAAAAAATTTCCAAAAGTCCCATCATTCTACAGGGTGTCCCTTCAAAGTTCCAGATATCCGGTTTTTGTCATCTCATTTCAGGTCGCAGTTTTGAATCTATAGGAGGCTAAAATTTTTGTGGGAGTAAGATATTCACAAGGAGTGGTCTGGCATTGCACTTGAGAAAAATCGGCCGAGCCGTTTCAAAATTTTTTGAGCCCCCGTATGAGCAAGATGGCAAAAAAACTTTGAAATCAAATTAACAGGATTTGAAGAAAATTATTGGAAATTTGAGTTAATGCAATAAAATTAGCATATTTTCCATTAATAAGCCAGTGTCGTGGGTAGGAAAAAGGGTGAAAATGTGTCAATTCTATAACCGTTTATGAGTCCATTTTTGAAGAAGTTGAACCGAAATTTTCAATTTTTTTTTGCTTTAACATATAATTTGATGTCTTAGCTTCAATTCGCCTTGATTAATGTAGCACTTTAAACGAAAAATAAAAAAGTTTTTCGCTTGTGCAAAATTAGCTTACACTTATATAAAATTATTAAATCAATGAAATGATTCGCAATTTTTTTTTATTTTTTTTCACATTCAATTATGAATGGTTCTGAAAATTAGAAGAGCAAACGCTACGACAATTAAATCACCTACATGCAGGTGAAAAAAGTATTCAAATTGGTTTTTTAATAACAAAGATACGACCAGTTTAAAAAATAAAATGTGTAGGTGTAGGTACCTGACGTACTACATATACCTACCCGATCATCTCTACAAATTTGAAACGCACCTTGGCTCAGTTAGTTAGGCATGTACCCTTGCCTAGTAAACTGTTGGTGCGGGTTCGAAACCACGAGAGGGTCATTCTTTTTTTGGTAGGTAGGTGGTTTTCCCCCAAAAAAAATCGGATTATTTTTTCATTATATACATTATAAAAAAAATAGGAAGAATATATTTATTATTGAATCGCATAAAAATACACTATTTCTGCGATTGATGCGCAAGAAGGTTTTTCTAATGCATTACACTGAAGAAGTCCACAGGCGTCAGGCGGCGGGATGCGAAATGGAAGAGGGTTCAGGGGCGCGCGGCTGAATTTACAAATACACAGTCAAAGTTACAAATTAAGATTATGAAGACAATCTTCCTCAAGTTATATTTTTTGTTCGGGGCGACAAGATAAATTGCGTATTATTAATTATAATATAGTAATTATTATAATATTGGGTCAAACCTTGCGGGAAAGAGTCGATTTGATGCAGGAATTCTAATTTATTACCTTATCATAATTTACCACAACCAAACGGACGGAGAACTATTACTAGAATATAAATAAAACTCTCAGAGTGGGTTCCAGCTTGAGTTTATAAGCAAGAGTTAAATAACTGGGAAATTTCGGGTAGAACTCGTTCTTAGTAGGGCTGAAGAGAATTTCCTGGGTTTTATGACCCAGATTATTAAATAAGACCTAAGGGCGAAAATGAAGTCTTTTAGAAATGTTCAATGGAATTATGGCGGTCCAAGGTTTTTATGAGGGACAGATTTCTGTTTAGGGGTATAACTACCAGGTAGTGATAACTATCTCGCCAATCTCAGTGCGCTCAGCGGCAACCGCATGGTTCGAGAAAGTTACCAGGTGACCTAAGAACTCCATGGGTCCCTTTCCACAATCTCAAGGCGCTCTGCAGCCTCGCATGTGGCAAAAAGGATTCCAGAAGCATTCAGTAGTGTGGGGAAAAGGGGGTTAGTCACTGATAGACTTCCTGCCAATCCCAGCACTCCCAACAGCAGCCGCATGGTTCAGGGGTGCTACCAGATGACCAATGTGCTCGATGGATCTTTCTTTCCACAATCCCAAGGCGCTATGCAGCCTCGCATGTGGCAAAAAGGATTCCAGAAACATTCGGTAGTGTGGAGAAAAGGGTACTATAGTCACTGATAGACTTCCTGCCAATCTCAGCGCTCTTAACAGCAGCCGCATGGTTCAGGGGTGCTACCAGATGACCAATGAGCTCGATGGATCTTTCTTTTCACAATCTCAAGGCGCTCTGCAGCCTCGCATGTGACAAAAAAGATTCCAGAGGTATTTGGGTTTTTGGGGAAGGGCTACACACCAAAAAGAAGAGAGAACCAAGGTGTTGAATTTTTGGGTTGAAAGGAATTGGCAAACTCGCCAATAAACCAGAAATTCGAGCTTCCGCCCTCAGGGATAAGTCGTCGTGGGAAAATCGGCCCCATCGATCCAGTGCGCTACACGTAAAAGTCGACCAGCTGAAGCAGGGTAGGTTGAAGAGCCGAGATCGAAGTCGAGAAACTTTGTATTTGTAAAATAGGGAAAATTGAAACAAAATAAATGAGCAGGTACCTGGCGCGAACGTGCTTGTGCCAAAAATCTAACAGGTAGTTTCTTATTTAGTTCTTATGTAGAAATTCTTCTAAGTCGAAAAAATAGTGAAAATTAAAATAAAATAAAACGGAGCGACGACCAGCGTGGACGTGCTCGCGAACAAAGTCTACTACGTAGTATCCTTTGAAATTCTTCCAAGTCGACAATTTGGGACTTATTAAACTGCGAAAATTAAAAGGAAAAAGATGTAACGACGACCAGCGTGAAGGTGCTCGCGAACAGAGTCTACCACGAAGTCCCTTTAGAAATCTAAGTCGAGAAATTGAGACTTATTAAACTGCGAAAATTAAAAGGAAAAAGGTGTAACGACGACTAGCGTGAATGTGCTCGCGAACAGAGTCTACCACGAAGTCCTCCGGCGTCCGCGATTCGCTGCTATTTATCCGCGGTTCCTACAATTACTCAGTTAAACCCTTTTCTTGGTAAAACTCCACCGTCCGATGCCTAATTCACCTGGTCTACTGTTTCACGACAACCCCAGCTCGGGCGTGGGACTTGGATTTTGTTTCTCTTCCCAGCTGTGGTTAACGTGCATTCTTTCCTCCCTTACTGCCCCGTCGGTGTTAATAGCTCGTCTCCAGTCTGGAGTCCTTAGTCAGGCCTTATTTCCCCCTTGTACACTTAACAGGCATGCAACATTGTTGCTAATGTAGGACAGAGAATATTTGAGTTACCTTTCAATTTATTTAAACCGTCATTTTATTACTGACTGACCGGTTGGTCCGTTTATACAGCGTGGTCCAACGTAAAACGTCAAGACTTTTTCAAACGATAGATAACGTTAAAATAATGCCAGTTTCTCTAATACACTTATAGCCGGGAAAACATCCTTTTCAAGATACAGGGCGTTGAAGTTTTGGGAAAAAAATAATGTTTTGTGAATATTGTCAAAACGGTTGCTTTAAAAAAAATTAAATTTTGCACGCAGCATTAGCTAAGTATCTTTCATGATTTACGGCTTATGGTGATAAATTGCGAAAACCAGCGGCGGAGATATCGGTGTGTCATCGCCCCTTAAAAAAAAAAAAAATTGACGCCACTGACTCTACGGTTACTGACAATTGTTACATTAGTTAGGTGTTGTTTATTTCTGTTATTTAATTATTTAAGTAAAAGTTATTTGATTAGAATTTGTCTGTTATTCTTAAAATGGCTACGGATATTACCTAAGAAAACCTGAATTATCTCGAAAACGGTGCACCTTGTGAAATAAATTAGGGAGTACTTTTTTGTTCTAAAAAGCATGGTGCATTGAATAGTATTATTAAATTTGCCATAGAGTCAGTGGCGTCAATTTTTTTTTTTAAAAGGGCCGATGGCACACCCATATCTCCGCCGCTGGTTTTCGCAATTTATGACCATAACCCGTAAATCATGAAAGATACTTAGCACATGCCGCGTGCCAAATTTCAATTTTTTTAAAGCAGCCGTTTTGACAATATTCGCAAAACATTATTTTTTTCCCAAAACTTCAACGCCCTTTATCTCGAAAAGAAAGCTTTCCCGGCTATAAGTGTATTAGAGAAACTGGCATTATTTTAACGTTATCTATCGTTTGGTAAAGTCCTGACGTTTTAAGTTGGACCACCCTGTATATTTCTCTTAAAAAAAAATCAATTTCCAGGCTCTCCCCCTTTGAACCATTACACTACCTACGCTAATAATATGACCTGACTGAAAAATTACAAAAAGAAGCCAATTTAAAAACCAATGAAAATATTCATAATTGAATGACATAATAATACACTATTTATGCGATTGATGCGCAAGAAAGTTTATTTTTATTAGAAAAGACACTAACAGCCAACCTGAACAAGAAAATCATAGTAATCAGTATCGTATCGAGTTTTAAGTTGAACGCAGATTAGTATGCAGCAGCTAACTAGGGCATCTCTCCGACGCGAATTTTGTAACGAATTAATTATCGTATTTTGTTGAAGTTTACCCAAGCTACCGCCATAATTAATTTTCTTGATCATTATTGTTTTGTTAAATTTAGAATATAACTGTAAAACCAAATAAATGAAACTTCCATTTTTTTCAGGTAAATATTCATCATGAAGGCACAGTATTCATTGAATCGTTGAGAGGATCATACAATGTGTATTTATCGAGGAAGTACGCTCATCTTGGATGGTTCATTGGTTTAAAGAAGTCAGGAAAATCTAAGAAGGGTTCAAAAACAGGATTCAATCAAAAAGCAATCAGTTTTTTACCAAGGCGCTCTAATTTTCAATAAAAGGGAGGATATTTAGATGCTAATGCCATCTAATATTTAACTGTATTTTATTGATACATACATATACAGGTGTATTAAAATCCGTGCTGCAAATGTACAATAGAATCAAATAGAATCATTCTAAAAATTCTATATGCCCTCTATATGGTTTTCTATCCCGACTTGCTTCAACCAGTTTTTCCATATTGAAATAAGCGTTATAATGATATTCGATAAACTCATATTGAAATGTTTATGGAAAATATGCAAAAATCTTTATATGGAAATAGTTATTTACATTATAAGCTACGAAAGTTCACTTTTAGGTGTGAGGAGTATTTGAATGTCCCTGAAGTTAGATTCGGATTCGGATTCGGTGTACACTCTGGGTCAACATTATTGACAATCATAAGAAAAACGACTTTATGTAATAATTACTGCTGGCAACCTACAGAAAGACATATCTGGACTTTTGAACTTGCAACCCAGAACAAAGGGGCGCTGTCCCCCTCGAAAATGACGTAAAATTTAAAATTTATTTTCTCTCCTATATTTGTAATTAATTATTTGCGACGTCACGCCGGTTTTTAAAAAGCGAATCTATAGCACCAAATGATAGTTAGGAAGCCACTTTAGAACATATCGAAAGCTGCTCACTTGCAAACCAGAACAAAGGGGCGCTGTCACCGTCGAAAATGACGCAAACTTGAAGATTTATTTTCTCTCCTACATTCATAATTAATTAATGGCGACGTCACGCCGGTATTTCAAAAGCGAATCTATAGCACCAAATGATAGTTAAGAAGCCACTTTAAAACATATCGAAAGCTGCTCACTTGCAACCCAGAACAAAGGGACGCTGTCACCATCGAAAATGACGCAAACTTGAAAATTTATTTTCTCTCCTACATTCTTAATTAATTAATTGCGACGTCACGCCGGTTTTTAAAAAGCGAATCTATAGCACCAAATGATAGTTAGGAAGCTACTTTAGAACATATCGAAAGCTGCTCACTTGCAAACCAGAACAAAGGGGCGCTGTCACCCTCGAAAATGACGTGAACTTGAAAATTTATTTTCTCTCCTACATTCATAATTAATTAATGGCGATGTCACGCCGGTATTTAAAAAGCGAATCTGTAGCACCAAATGATAGTTAGGAAGCTACTTTAGAACATATCGAAAGCTGCTCACTTGCAAACCAGAACAAAGGGGCGCTGTCACCCTCGAAAATGACGTGAACTTGAAAATTTATTTTCTCTCCTACATTCATAATTAATTAATGTCGACGTCATGCCGGTATTTAAAAAGCGAATCTGTAGCACCAAATGATAGTTAGGAAGCTACTTTAGAACATATCGAAAGCTGCTCACTTGCAACCCAGAACAAAGGGACGCTGTCACCGTCGAAAATGACGCAAACTTGAAAATTTATTTTCTCTCCTACATTCTTAATTAATTAATTGCGACGTCACGCCGGTTTTTAAAAAGCGAATCTATAGCACCAAATGATAGTTAGGAAGCTACTTTAGAACATATCGAAAGCTGCTCACTTGCAAACCAGAACAAAGGGGCGCTGTCACCCTCGAAAATGACGTGAACTTGAAAATTTATTTTCTCTCCTACATTCATAATTAATTAATTGCGACGTCACGCCGGTTTTTAAAAAGCGAATCTGTAGCACCAAATGATAGTTAGGAAGCCACTTTAGAACATATCGAAAGCTGCTCACTTGCAAACCAGAACAAAGGGGCGCTGTCACCCTCGAAAATGACGTGAACTTGAAAATTTATTTTCTCTCCTACATTCATAATTAATTAATGGCGATGTCACGCCGGTATTTAAAAAGCGAATCTGTAGCACCAAATGATAGTTAGGAAGCTACTTTAGAACATATCGAAAGCTGCTCACTTGCAAACCAGAACAAAGGGGCGCTGTCACCCTCGAAAATGACGTGAACTTGAAAATTTATTTTCTCTCCTACATTCATAATTAATTAATGTCGACGTCATGCCGGTATTTAAAAAGCGAATCTGTAGCACCAAATGGTAGTTAGGAAGCTACTTTAGAACATATCGAAAGCTGCTCACTTGCAAACCAGAACAAAGGGGCGCTGTCACCCTCGAAAATGACGTGAACTCGAAAATTTATTTTCTCTCCTACATTCATAATTAATTATTGTCGACGTCATGCCGGTATTTAAAAAGCGAATCTGTAGCACCAAATGATAGTTAGGAAGCTACTTTAGAACATATCGAAAGCTGCTCACTTGCAAACCAGAACAAAGGGGCGCTGTCACCCTCGAAAATGACGTGAACTTGAAAATTTATTTTCTCTCCTACATTCATAATTAATTAATTGCGACGTCACGCCGGTTTTTAAAAAGCGAATCTATAGCACCAAATGATAGTTATGAAGCCACTTTAGAACATATCGAAAGCTGCTCACTTGCAAACCAGAACAAAGGGGCGCTGTCACCGTCGAAAATGACGCAAACTTGAAAATTTATTTTCTCTCCTACATTCATAATTAATTAATTGCGACGTCACGCCGGTTTTTAAAAAGCGAATCTATAGCACCAAATGATAGTTAGGAAGCTACTTTAGAACATATCGAAAGCTGCTCACTTGCAAACCAGAACAAAGGGGCGCTGTCACCCTCGAAAATGACGTGAACTTGAAAATTTATTTTCTCTCCTACATTCATAATTAATTAATTGCGACGTCACGCCGGTTTTTAAAAAGCGAATCTATAGCACCAAATGATAGTTAGGAAGCTACTTTAGAACATATCGAAAGCTGCTCACTTGCAAACCAGAACAAAGGGGCGCTGTCACCCTCGAAAATGACGTGAACTTGAAAATTTATTTTCTCTCCTACATTCATAATTAATTAATGTCGACGTCACGCCGGTATTTAAAAAGCGAATCTGTAGCACCAAATGATAGTTAGGAAGCCACTTTAGAACATATCGAAAGCTGCTCACTTGCAAACCAGAACAAAGGGGCGCTGTCACCCTCGAAAATGACGTGAACTTGAAAATTTATTTTCTCTCCTACATTCATAATTAATTAATTGCGACGTCACGCCGGTTTTTAAAAAGCGAATCTATAGCACCAAATGATAGTTATGAAGCCACTTTAGAACATATCGAAAGCTGCTCACTTGCAAACCAGAACAAAGGGGCGCTGTCACCCTCGAAAATGACGTGAACTTGAAAATTTATTTTCTCTCCTACATTCATAATTATAATTGCGACGTCACGCCGGTGTCTGGAAACATACCTAATTATTAGCAATTTAAATAAAAAAAATTAAAATATAAATTTCGTCAACTATTTTCTTTGACAGATGTTATGTCCACAAAATAGTTGACGAAAATATTTTTTTTTTAATTCATTTAAATTACCAATATGTTTCCAGACCTATTTAATTGGACAAATTGTTAATCCCGCTCCAAACATTGAAGAAACGACTTCCATGTCTCTATCTTCACTTTTTACATATCCTACTATGTGGTTTAAAGTTTAATACAGGAGAGTGATGAAAATTATCTAATTTTTTCACCCTATGTAACACTTTCATCTACATCATATAATAGTACATAGAAAGTTGAAACAGGGACGCGTAAGTCGTTTTCCGCGCGGTATTTGGGGCCAATTCCAATATCAGCTGCCTTCAAAATGAAGAATTGCGAAGTTCACTTTTTTGTAACTCATGACTTACTCATTTTGTACTACAACTATTAAAACCATTATTATTGGATATTGTCACGTAATATGAAAATACAATAATACAGGGTGTATTGTAACGTCCGCATAATATTAGCACCACACGTGATTCTATATCAAAAACAGAACATAAAGTTTTAATACCGTTTAGCTCTTAGACCTCAAATAACGAAGTTATCGACCATTGTAGTTTAAATTTGAAGTTTTTTAATACTCAAAAATATTGCTTAATATTATTAAAAAATTCTTAAGTAAGAAGTAAAATAGCCAAATTATCCAAAATTTTAGATTTTTTTTTGGGTAAAAATGGTTTTAATTAACATTTCAAAACTAGGAATTATTTGATTTCCTGAGTTCCAATACTTCCAATCAATATTGCAACTGCGCGTTTTAATTGTTGAATAAAAAATTGAAAAAATAAAAAATCTTTAAAAAAATTGCAACATTGACACGTCGCAGCATGACATTTGTCTTGTTGCACCTTTTATCGATTACATAGCAACGGCACACTATACCAGTGAGGTGACTTCACGTCTAATAAGTTATCTTAATTTTTATACCAGCGCCAGTGTTGCAAAATTTAAGAACGTTAAATTGTCCATATCTTAAAATCTGTGTACATCAAGAAAAAACTGTTGAGGACTTTTTTGTTCTGTTTTTGATTTAGAATCGCGTGGTGCTAATATTATGCGGACGTTACAATACACCCTGTATACTAATATTAGTAACAATATACAACAATATCGGTGGAGTGCTAGAACGTTAATTACAGATCTGCCAGATAATTACTGATTTTAAAATGTCCTGTATTGTCAAAATGTTGGTCTGTCAAAAAATTTGGGTTCTCGGGCGCTCCAGACTTGACAACTGTCAGGACGATGGGTTAAAACCCGATTCCAATTCGACAGGCTATTAATTGTCTTTATACTCATTAAGACCTACCTACCTACGGTGTTGTGTTAGTCTGATATTCCTGGAAATAAACTCAACCCCCTTTTAGAAGAGTTAACTACTGATAAAAAATGAAAGACCATTCAAAATATTCACCCTATTTTCAAGATTTGCAATTTAAAATCAATAATTATCTGACAAATCTTTAATTAGCGTTCTAGCACTCCACCCTTATATGTGATATAAGCAATTATTTGGGAATGTTTTAAGAAAAGAACACTCTTTTTTCTACGCCAAGCTTTCGAATTTTATTTAATTCTTCTTCAAGGCTCTCTATAAAATGATTAACAATATTGAAATTTAGTACATAGGTAGGTCTTATAATGATGTAAATTTTATACTTACAAAAGTTGTGATTCAAATCTTCAAAAGTTCTTGCAAATTATTGTTAATCATAAAATTTGTAAAAATCGGTAAAATATATCAGTGGTAAATTCTAGTTTTGACTAGGTATGTCTAGTTTTAACAAAGCCTATTAGTAAAAACGAGTTTTAACTAGGGAAAACTAGTTCTAACGGAAAACGGGTTTTAACTGTAACATATACAGGGTGTTGATTTTCAAAGCGGGCCATAGGGGATTAGCATTGCGAAAGTGGTTTTTGAGGATTCCTGCTCGCCGTTTAAACTGACAGAAATGGTTTTGGTATCAAAATGAAGCTAAAATTATTGCGCATAACGCTTGACATCAGAAATTAATTTAATTTCACGTTGTTTTCTAAAATTCTTCAGTAAAAATTCAAGTAATTTATTGTTAATGTTTAATCACAAAATAGCATGCCTTGCCTAAACAATAATGACGTTTCTACGTTTTGACAATCCAATAATAGAACCAGACTTTATTATTACCTTACTGACTTATAAATTTTTATTATTGGATTGTCAAAACGTAGAAACGTCATTATTGTTTAGGCAAGGCATGCTATTTTGTGATTAAACATTAACAATTACTTGAATTTTTACTGAAGAATTTTAGAAAACAACGTGAAATTAAATTAATTTCTGACGTCAAGCGTTATGCGCAATAATTTTAGCTTCATTTTGATACCAAAACCATTTCTGTCAGTTTAAACGGCGAGCAGGAATCCTCAAAAACCACTTTCGCAATGCTAATCCCCTATGGCCCGCTTTGAAAATCAACACCCTGTATGTATACAATAATATTAAAAAAAGTACAATGCAACTTTTACAAAAAAATGTTACGTCAATTTTGAATATAAATTAAATAAAATTAAATATAAGAATGGACTCTTTAGGGTTTTTTCAATGTTACAAAATTAACAACTAAAGTAGGTAGTGAATTTATTACAATTGGCTGTTCCACACTCCATGCATTATACAGATGAAGATAGTTGATGACGTATTTTTTATTTTTTAGTAATTAATCATTCTGTACACACAATATCTTGAATTATTTAAAGTCGGAAAGAATGAGTTCTAGTTTGCAAGTGAGCATCCTTCGATATGTTTTAGAGTGGCTTTCCAACTATCATTTGGTGCTATTGATTCGCTTTTTAAATACCGGCGTGCCGTCGCAATTAATTAATTACAAATATAGGAGAGAAAATAAATTTTCAAGTTTACGTCATTTTCGAGGGTGACATCGCCCCTTTGTTCTGGTTTGCAAGTGAGCAGCTTTCGATATGTTCTAAAGTGGCTTCATAACTATCATTTGGTGCTACAGATTCGCTTTTTAAATACCGGCGTGACGTCGCCATTAATTAATTATGAATGTAGGAGAGAAAATAAATTTTCAAGTTTACGTCATTTTCGACGGTGACAGCGTCCCTTTGTTCTAGGTTGCAAGTGAGCAGCTTTCGATATGTTTTAAAGTGGCTTCCTAGCTATCATTTGGTGCTACAGATTCGCTTTTTAAATACCGGCGTGACGTCGCCATTAATTAATTATGAATGTAGGAGAGAAAATAAATTTTCAAGTTTACGTCATTTTCGAGGGTGACATCGCCCCTTTGTTCTGGTTTGCAAGTGAGCAGCTTTCGATATGTTCTCAAGTGGCTTCCTAACTATCATTTGGTGCTACAGATTCGCTTTTTAAATACCGGCGTGACGTCGCCATTAATTAATTATGAATGTAGGAGAGAAAATAAATCTTCAAGTTTGCGTCATTTTCGACGGTGACAGCGCCCCTTTGTTCTGGTTTGCAAGTGAGCAGCTTTCGATATGTTCTAAAGTGGCTTCCTAACTATCATTTGGTGCTATAGATTCGCTTTTTAAAAACCGGCGTGACGTCGCAAATAATTAATTACAAATATAGGAGAGAAAATAAATTTTAAATTTTACGTCATTTTCGAGGGGGACAGCGCCCCTTTGTTCTGGGTTGCAAGTTCAAAAGTCCAGATATGTCTTTCTGTAGGTTGCCAGCAGTAATTATTACATAAAGTCGTTTTTCTTATGATTGTCAATAATGTTGACCCAGAGTGTACACCGAATCCGAATCCGAATCTAACTTCAGGGACATGTATTTGAATGGCCGAGGCGAAGCGTCGCGTAGCCGAGGATATTTAAAAACTCCGAGCACCTGGAAGAGCTTTCGTAGCGTGTAATGTATTAAACTTTTCATTCTCCTCTTGCCATATTGAACCACGGATTAAGAAGAAATGAGTAAAATAATACGATTCAGTGATAACAATGGAATTATTATAAGGTGAGTAGATAGAGTTGGCCGGTTCTAGCTCTAGCCCAAGGTCAAGGTTGTCCCAGAACCGGCACGTGTAAATCTTCAAGGTCAGGTCATTTCAAGGTCAAACTATATGATCTAACCTAGCGTTATTATAATATTTCAAGGTGAAATTTTCAAGGTCAAGGTTGTTCTAGAACCAGCACGTGTAAATCTACAAGGTCAAGTCATTTGAAGGTCAAACTATATGATCTAACCTAGCGTTATTATATTATTTCAAGGTGAAATTTTCAAGGCCAAGCTGTCCCAGAACCGGCACGTGTAAATCTTCAAGGTCAGGTCATTTCAAGGTCAAACTATATAATCTAACCTAGCGTTATTATATTATTTCAAGGTGAAATTTTCAAGGCCAAGCTGTCCCAGAACTGTCCACATGTAAATGGTACATATGCTTCAAGGTCAGGTCATTTCAAGGTCAAACTGTATGATCTAACCAGACGAAATATATTTTTCAAGGTGAAATTTTCAAGGCCAAGCTGTCCCAGAACTCTCCACATGTAAATGGTACATATGCTTCAAGGTCAACACATTACAAGGCCAAATAATAACCAGATATAATTGATTAAGAAAATCTATTTTTCAAGGTCAACTTCAAGGCCAATCGTCCTGACGAAAATCATCAAGTAATCACTTCAAGGTTATTGAATAAATTAAAAATAATCAGTTTTAGTGTATTTTTTAACAAAAAATACACTATTGAGGACGACATCACTTTTCGAAAATCACCCAAACTCATCAAATGTCCACCGATCATGACCCCCAGATCACGAAAAAGTGGTTTTCCAAAATTCACCTGCCCACGATATATATATATATATATACAGGGTGAGTTTTTTTCGATGTTTAGTACAGGGATCTCGTAAACTACTGCATTTAGAGGAACGGTTAAATGGAGAAAGTAGTGCAGTTTTATGAGCTTAATTCGAAACAGCTTTGGTTTTTTTGAAAATCTCCATGGCTTCCTAGATATTTAACATAAAGTAAATTCCGCGAATTTCTTTACACCGAGATAGCAGTCTTATTATTGGGATTAGAGAAAAATTGTAAAAGAGAATATTTTATACGATTTCATAGACAATAAAACGGCGTTATAATTTTTTTTATTTGTTGTGTCATTTTCGAGCTATGACGTAAACTTGTGTTTTTTTAAATGTAAGTCATAGTTGGCTATGACATCATTCGATATGTCCTTTTTTTCTAAATACAACGATATAAAACTCGATATTGTTTTTTCGTGAAATAAAAAAGTTAGGACGGTTTTTAATTTTATTTCCTCAACTTAACTAGGCGGCCATGTAAACATAACTGATAGACCTCAGTTGAATTTGAAATTATACATAGATAATTTTGCAGAATAATTTGTAATCCTCTATGCAAACAATTATAGTTAATTAACTACAAATTTTCTAATAGCCATCTAGTAACTCTAGAAAATATTATGAAACATTTGAATATAAAAGCTTTACAGTAGGTATATCACGTAACAATGAAAATGAGGGAATAAATCAACTGTAAGTTACAAAAAATGTTGAAAATGGCCACCAGTATTTTGAGTGCATAGATTGCTTTCTAGTAACTAACTGTCAAATTTAAAAGTTTCACTGTTTCTGTTACTGTTGCTAAGCAACCGTCACATTTTGATATGAATATTTAGTCTACAGTTCTACAGCGTAGGTAGGTATTGTTACAAAATTTTTGAAAGATAGAATTAAATTAATATTTTTTTTAAGGTCTAGGCTGCGTATAGGTTCAATTTGTAACCTCTGCAGATATACATTAATATGTCAAAAGATTTTTTTTGTATGTATTTTTGTACCTGGAAAATAATCTATAACTATAAATAAATAACTATAAGTTCTCGAAAACTAGCTATCCCGTTGAACTATTAATTCATAAGATTTTCAATTCAAAATTAACTATTAAATTCAGCGCCTATACCACGTATTTGAGGAAATAAAATTTAAAACCGTCCTAACTTTTTTATTTCCCGAAAAAACGATATCGAGTTTTATATCGCTGTATTTAGAAAAAAAAGACATATCGAATGATGTCATAGCCAACTATGACTTACATTTAAAAAAACACAAGTTTACGTCATAGCTCGAAAATGACACAACAAATAAAAAAAATTGTAACGCCGTTTTATTGTCTATGAAATCGTCTAAAATATTTTCCTTTACAATTTTTCTCTAATCCCAATAATAAGACTGCTATCTCGGTGTAAAGAAATTCGCGGAATTTACTTTATGTTAAATATCTAGGAAGCCATGGAGATTTTCAAAAAAACAAAAGCTGTTTCGAATTAAGCTCATAAAACTGCACTACTTTCCCCATTTAACCGTTCCTCTAACTGCAGTAGTTTACGAGATCCCTGTACTAAACATTGAAAAAAACTCACCCTGTATATATATATATTTATATAGACATATTAAGAGCCCATACGAAGCCTAAAATGCTATGTTCAGTTGAGTATTCGAAGCCTGGACCTACCATGTGAAGCCCGACTTCGGGCTTCGAAAATTTTAACGTGTATAAACGTCGTACAGCATGGCCATCTATCGGTGGAAACGTTGGATAAATTTTGCCCAGGGCATCACTTTGACACCGGGGTACCCTAAAACATACGCGACATAGTTCAACGAAACGTTCTACAGAGGGAGCGGCGCACGTTAGTATATAATTGTGTATATGTCGAGCATTTTTCGAAGCCTGTAGACGCACAGCCGATTATTCGAGTCCCGGTAAAATTGGCAACGGTGCATTGAGTGATGATATGTTTACATCAATTCATAAGCATCACGAGCTCTTCAATCTCCTCTCCAGTAAAATAATTTAACCCGAGAGCAACTGTGTTTACAGTCGCCAGCGCAAGCATTACGAGCTGCGTTTCGTATAATAACCGCATAATAGCCAATCAACCATTCTTGGATCACCTCATAAATTCTTGGTATTTTAACAATTTTAGCACAGAACTTTCAAACTAAAATTCCTACGTATGCATAAGCCAACATTATTTTCAGCTATAGGTATAGGTACTTACAGGTGTCCCATTTTTACCCGGTTAATTTTTTGAAATAGAACAACGTATTTTTTTACATTATCGTGCTCAGATCTTCTGACTGTATTTTTGCATTATAGCAATTTATTTAAAAGAAATATACCTTGCGACCTTGCTTTTTAAAACTAAAAGATGAAACTTGCGATGGTGGTATAGTCAATCAAAGACCATCTTAATGTTTGAAAGCTGCGATTTTATGTTCACAAAAAAAACTTGGTAACTTTTAAAGTAGAGTTTATACAAAGTCAAGTGAAACGACAAAAAACTAAGAAGCGCGGCTGATAATTCATAGTTCATTGATGAAACATATGCGGCGGTAAAACAAATTTAATAGCTATTTATGATATTAATGTTAGAAGTGAAGTTTTATTTTGTTAGTGAAAAGGTTTGTGAAATGAGCGAAGCGTAGCGGAGCGAATTTTACAAATTCACGAACAAAATAAAATCACTTTTAAGACGAATATCATACAATGGTTTTTGTAAAACTGCTCTATTTTGATAATAAAATTGGTGAATTTAGAATGACACTCAACTTCAAATTGCATTTTAAAATATTACAGACAAGTAAGTACAAGTAGTGTACTATGCAATAGCAACCGTTGCTGACGCTATGGTTACTAACAAATGCGTGCATACAAATAAAAGAGATGTCATAATAATTATTATTGATTGCAATTTCTGAACAATTATTATTGTCTTGAATTCTTGACTAGGTACTTATTTTTTATTAATATGTTTGCCAGTAATAAAAAGAATATGAAAAAATCTTATTACTTACCTATAATTTTGTCTGATTTCGTCATGAGAAAATGTAGTTTAAAAAGAGAATGTAAGTAAGTACAGATAAAGTAGATAGAATTACTTTTAACACGAGTGTTGTAATGTATTTTTAACACTGTTACAAATTTTTTTAACCCGCTTCCATGGGCTTCAATGGCACAAAAAAATGTTTTGTGCAACTGCCATTAAAAGACATATACATCACTTTTAACGACAGCTGACAGTGTTAAAAGTGATTGTTTAAATGGAAGCGTGTTAAAAATATTTCTAACACGGAGTGTTAAAAATATATTACAACACTCGTGTTAAAAGTAATTTTATCTACTTTTTCTGTACTTACATTCTCTTTTTAAACTACATTTTCTCATGATGAAATCATACAAAATTATAGGTAGTAAGATTTTTTCATATTCTTTTTATTACTGGCAAACATATTAATAAAAAAATAAGTACCTAGTCAAGAATTCAAGACAATAATAATTGTTCAGAAATTGCAATCAATAATAATTATTATTATGGCATCTCTTTTATTTGTATGCACGCATTTATTTGTTAGTAACCATAGTGTCGGCAACGGTTTCTATGCATAGTACACTACTTGTACTGATCTGTAATATTTTAAAATGCAATTTGAAGTTGTATCATTCTAAATTCATCTATTTTATTATCAAAATAGAGCAGTTTTACAAAAACCATTGTATGATATTCGTCTTAAAAGTGATTTTATTATATGTTCGTGAATTTGTAAAATTCACGAAATTTGTAAAATTCAAGAAAACCTTTTCACTCACAAAATAAAACTTCACTTTTAACAACAATATCATAAATAGCTATTTTAATCAATTTCCTAGCTGATATTAAAGTTTATTGGGAAATAACGCGCCAAACGAAAAATTTCAATTCGTGGTCACTTTTTTATTATCTATTTTTGGAAAAAAAGTTATTCTCCATAAAAAGTTGTGCTTGGTCTGAAACCTAAAATGGAATAGTCTGACATAAAATTTTTGCAATCGTATACAAGCTTTGCCCTAAAACACGAATAGTACCAAAGAGTAAAATAGTTATTTTATTATTTATTTATATTTATTGTTATAAGTAAAATGTTTTATTTTCGACAATATCAAAAATTGTTACTTAAAAATGTTGATCAGCACACTGCAAATAACATTCAAATAAACAAAAACATGCAGTTGCGTGACTAACAAAAAACAACATACAAACTATACAGTGTACTATACTTGTACCTACTTTGGAAGTCGTTTTTAATTTTCAATAATAGTACATGTCATCTACTTTACAATACGACCTTTCAGAAAAGCCGGTCGTCGTTTAATTTAATTATACTTGTCCCATTGAGGAAAAAAAAACTGCATGAAACTGTAAGAGATCCGAAGTCGGTTAAATTACAAAAAAGTTGCGCAGTATTTGGCAATTTTTTTTTCTCAATATTCCCAGAATTTCTTGAAATATCCTGAAAAAAGCTTGAAACATGCAGATTTATTATTTTAGTCATATCTTCTTTATTATTGAAAAAAAGTTTTTTATGTAGGTTTACATAAGCCTTAATGAGCCACACATTTGACGTTTCAAAAATTTACAAAGCCGACTAGATCTTGGGATTTTCAAAGTCAACTTTTGTTTTTCTTATGGCCGCCATATTGTTTTTCATGCCATTCGCTATAGAAAAAATCCCGGAACCCAAAAATTGATCACATTGCAAATAAATTCGAAAAAATGTAATCTTCTTTATTAAAAATAACGTAATAAAATTTTACCGAATGTCAAAAAGTGCATTTTTAAAGTATTTCCATAGGTAATAATATGTAAAACATTACACCCTATATATTAACTTATGTTGTACCTACCCATTGTAACTTAGAAGTCGTTTTAAATTTTCAATACCTACATGCATGTCATGTACTTTACGATACAACATGTCAAAAAAACGGTCCTCTTTAAATTTTAATATTTCGTTCTCATTTGAATTAATAAACTTTAATAAAGGAGTCAGAATAAACAAAGTGTGTTAAAATTTTTAAAATTTTTTGTTTATTAATTTGTGGTTTCTTACTTTGTGCATGGTACCTTATTAAAAAGATTTAGCTGAAATAAGATCTCGATTTTTGTTTTTTTATCACAATATTTCAGCAGCATCCTATTATTATCCTATTTTTTTTTCAGATTCTCAATACTTCTCAATATTTAAAATTGTCCACATTTTTTTAAATTTAACAGACCCTGTTTTTTTTACTATTTCCGATGTCCACGTAGCGAGTCACGAATACCCAGTTAATGAACCTCGTATAATTAAATTGAATAAAGTCCGGTTTTTCCAACTAGTGGAGCGAAATGGGAAAGAAAATGTGTTGTTTTATTTTTGCGCGTAAAACCAGCTACCACTTATATGTATCATGTTTAGACTACTCCTAACATGAAATGTACATTTACGACTTTTTTTGCAGGACAGGACTTTTAGAATTACAAAAAATTCAAAAATTGATGGTTCAGAAAAATTGCATTTTAAAAGTTTTAAATATTTGAAACTACTCAACTAGTTCGACGAAATCGACAAAATTTTTCATTTAAATTAAAGCGCTTCTGTTGGCGGTAAACTTGTTTAGGATTTTTATATTTGATTGTGAAATCAAAAGGTAATTGAAAATTTCCACAAAATTGTATCGATATTTTTTGAGTAAGTTAAAAAAAATAAAAGTTCAGCCCTGTGAAAAATCAATCCAACTAAACTGATTTCAATCAACAATCAGAGAAAAACAGTTCCAATACAAAAGGTTACCTAGGAAACAAAATCAAAATAACAGGAAATAAACGAAAATAACTCAAGTATAGCTTCGTGATCCTATAAACCCGTAATTATGTTTTTAATATCCACTGCAAAGAGGATTCCTTGAATTTTATTCGTGTTAATATTTTGTTTCATTTTTCAAACTCCGCTTTTTTCCACTTGTTTAGGTAGGTACTCGTAAGTTAAATCAAAAAACAAAGTTACAAAATACAGTTACTATTAAATAGGTGCATGCAGTATAGTTGGACCAGAGATATAACGAAACGACTTCTGTCATTTTATCAATTTTTGGATTATTGAAATATTGTTGAAGTCATAAAATATGACAGTTTAACAATTAGATCATTTCGTTATATCTCTTGGTCGACTATACCATACCTACCTTACTGACTGCAGTCTTTAAACGATCACAAATTAATAATTATAATTTGGTGATAACCAGTTAGGTACTTATGTACCTATATTTTCATTGATCATGATTTTAAAACTTATAATATTGTAGTTAGGTACTGTGATTTATAAGTTTGGTGGGTGGGTAGGTGAATATAAAAAAAACCTATGAAACTTTCAAAATTTTTAAAAATACATGATAAAATTCTATAATATTATGCACAAACCCTTTCTAAACTATTTATGTACCTATTGTTTTTATAAGTTACTTTTCTAAGCGCGCTATAAACCTAGACGAACAAATTTAGCTCCAAAATGAAATTAGATTTTTTTGGTCTGATATTTCAGATAATTTATACTTTTAATTACATACTCGTATTAAGTATTATTACTTCTGATTACAGATATTCATTGATTTTAATTGATTTTAGATGAAGAAAAAACATTTGTAAAAAATTTAATAAACTTTTCTTTTATAAGAAAATGTATAAATGATTTAATCATGGCATTTCAATAGCACTAAATAATAATCGTGCTACTGTTAATTTCGAAGATATTCCTTGCCCTGAAAGTGAAGAAAAAAATAGCAATGCGACCGTAGTGCCACAGATGCCTTAGTTAGTGACCTTAATATTAGATTGCAATAACTGTTTTTAGCTTCTTACCCACCCAGCACCCCTATTTCGCTCCTTGATCCAGAAAAAATTGATGGAACTCAGGATACGTGGATGTAAATATTATTTACAAAAGTTTTTTTTCGAAAAAAGAATATAATTAAAAATAATTATTATTATTAATATAAAATTTTTTTTGAATGTTATTAATTTTTGTTTCCTTGATTTTTATCTTATACCGAACGATATGAAAAAATCAATATGGCGGCCATAAGAAAAACAAAAGTAGGCTATGAAAACTCTGGAATTTAGTCGGCTTTGAAAATTTTTATAATGTGAAAGGGATAGCTTTTGACGACTAATGTAAGTCTACAAAAAATAATTAATTAATTTCCAATAATAAAAAAGATATGGCTAAAAAAAGAAATTTTGATTGTTCAGGTTTTTCAGGATATTTCAGCAACGACTGAAAATATTCAAAGAAAAAATTCAGATTCTCATTAAGCATTAAATTGTGCAGCTTTTCTCTAATTTAACCGAGTCTGTATCTCTTGCCGTTTCCAAGATCCCCATGTAGTACTGCCACTTACAACTGGACACATTATTGTATAGGTTTAGGTAGGTCCTATAATAGGTAACATGCTAACATGCAATGATCAAAATATAGGTAAGTACTTTTAATGGCTTGAATTTTATTTTGATCAGAGCATAATAACGTACGTTGATTGTTTAAATTTTTTGTTTTTACAATAATTTCATAACACGGAATAAGTACCTACCGCGGGCTGCTTGCTATATTGACATTTTTTGCCCTCTTAGACCAGCATGCCAGCTGGTTAGTTCTCCAGCAGACCAACAGTTTTGTGATACTAGTAAAAGAATACACATACTTTACCTACCACCTAGAAATTGAAGAGTGAACTGGAAGACTGGAACTGACTGATTCTTTTGTTTGCTACTTACTCGTTTGTTCCTAAATTATGATTTCTGAACATAAATCCCTATCTGGTCGGCAGTAAAATAAACGCAAGTAAAACCGTTGCTGAATAAAATCTTATGTCTTCACACCCGTCTCATTTTATGGTACTTAACCACTGAATCATCTTGTTTTATAATATATTAGAATCTTTTTGTGAAATACACAATATGTAGTCCAGTCAGTAAAGTAAAAAATGTATCAAAATTTCATAAAAAATTAAAAAATCTTATTACATGAGATTTTTCTCCAATAAAATAAATATATAAATAAATATCGTATGGCTGTGGTAAAGCCCAAGTGTTGTTAGTGAATTAAATTGGGTAAATATTTACATCTACGTATCCTAAGTTCCATCAATTTTTTCGGGACCGAGGAGCGAAATAGGGGTGCTGGGTGGGTAAGAAAGTAAAAACCGCTATTGCAAACTAATATTAAGGTCACAACTATGGCCTCTTTGACACTACGGTCGCATTGCTATTTTTTTCTTCATTTCATTTTTCTTCAATAGTAGCACGATTATTATTTTGAATTTAATTTATTTCGCATTTTCATTCCAAAAAGCGTAACATCAGTCCCTATAATCTGGATACGATATGAGAAAGCTTATATCCGGCTTGACGTATTCATCACCTCTCTGGTCTGGTGCATGTTTATATGTTACGCCGGCTAACCAGGACCGGACTCCCTACTGCGATTTTTAGTGCCATTTTTTTGCTAATCATGAATCTGCAAAGCAAATGAATACCTTCCTAGTGTTACTATAGGTATAGATACGTCCTCTACCCCTATATAGGGTGCACCATAAATCCTTCTCTACAGGGTGCACCATGTATCCTTCTCTATATAGGGTCGGTTAAACAAGTCCAAAGGAGCGCAATTTTGTGGCCATCTCGATTCCGTCGAGACATAAAAGATATCTGTGACCGTTCCTGAAATATCCTGAAAAAACTGAAAAATCGAGGTTTCTTATTTTTTCCATATCTTTTTTATTATTGGAGATTAATGAATAATTTTTTGTGGGCTTACATAAGTCGGCAAGAGCTACCCATCTGACATTTAAAAAATTTTCAAAGTCGACTGGATCTCAAAATTTTCATAGTCTTCATAGAATTTTTTTTATGTTTATTAATTTCCATTATTTTTTTATATCGAATGACATAAAAAAAATAATATGGCGGCCATAAGAAAAACGAAAGTTGACTGTGAAAACTCTTGGATCTAGTCGGCCTTGAACATTTTTATACTGACAGATGGGTATAGCTCTTGACGACTTCTGTAAGCCTACAAAAAATTATTTAGTAATTTCCAATTATCAGAAAGATATGGCAAATAATATAAGAAATCTCGATTTTTCAGTTTTTTTCAGGATATTTCAGGAGCAGTCACAGATATTTTGTATGTCTTGACGGATTCGAGATGGCCACAAAATTGCGCATCTTTTCTCTAATTTAACCGACGCTATAAATGCTATAATATGCTATATCTCTTAGCGTTCAGGAGATAGCAATATAGAGAATAGGATATATGGTGCACTCTGTATTATAGGTGCCATAGTGAAACTGTAAGATACCCAGATGTAAATATTGACCGATTTTTTCATAATTAATTTATTAAAGGTCATTATTTATTTACCTTTTATTTATTAGTATTTTTGTTATTTTTTTTAATATTATTTTACTATTATGTATTTATAAAATGATAAATGATATAGATAGGTACTTAGGTACGCGGTGTCTCTAGGCAAGTGCCAATCAGTTGTTATTTTTTTTTAATAATAAAAAAAATCATTAATTTAAGTAATTTTGTAATGAGGGATGACTTCACTTTAGTAATTAGCACATTATTTGTGTCTTACATTTATACACAAATTGTAGATTTTCATTATCAAAATATGTATGAAATATCCACTGTTAATGTCGCCATTCTGTAGAAATTCTCGATTAAGCAGTAAGTAGCTGGTAGTCTATTTTTGCCGTACACCGAAGCGACATAATAATTGCTGTTTAAAGTTCCGATGATGGTATTAGCAATGCTTTTCGGAAACAGTTTTGATGTTTTTCTAACTTAACTATCACAGATTTTGAAAAATTGGAACAACAAAGTTTCATTTATAAACTATCACATTTTGCAAAAAAATTGACAATTTTGAATAGTTCCTTTTTGCACAGGACGATTTTTTGACGAAAATTAGGTATTTAGCCCATTCCTGAAAATTTCAGCCATGTACCTACTCTAAAGGCCCACAGGGCGACAACTTATTGCTAGATTGGCACTCTAACTATAGAATACCCTCTGTAGGTAGGGTGAAGTGGGGTAAGTGTAATACCGGGGGAAGTGTAACAGTCGGCCATTTTTTTTAAAGTAAGGTTAAAAATGGAAGTTTTGTATTTTATTTAAAAGGTTTATTAGAGTATAATCTTATATACAGGGTGAATTATAAAAAACGCCCCAAGCGATAACTCCGGTAATTTTGAAGATATGAAAAAACTTTTTGAAACAAAGTGGCGTAGTTTATCATCATCTATATGTTGAGATAAACGCTCGATCAACACAACTTCCTGTTTAACCGGAAGTAACATCAACTTCGGGTTTTTAAATAGAACACCCTGTAAAACTTTATATTTTTTAAATGTCTGAAGAAATCTAATACAGGTGGTTTTCACCATTGGAATTTAGATTGAGCGGTTTATGAGTTATAAACAAGTGAAGATCGAAAATTTTCAACTTCAAAGCAGTGTAGAGCTAGAACGGCTCAAGATATCTAAAAAACAGTTTACATGTCCCTATCCTAACTTTTCATGTTTTATCCCACTATGTGGAGTGAATTTTAATACAAGGTGATGAAAAATCGGATAATTTTCATCACCCTATATTAAAATTTAAACCACATAGTAGGATACTATGTCAAAAGTTAAGATAGGGACATGTAAACCGTTTTTAGATATCTTGAGCCGTTCTAGTTCTACACTGCTTTGAAGTTGAAAATTTTCGATCTTCACTTGTTTATAACTCATAAACCGCTCAATCTAAATTCCAATGGTGAAAACCACCTGTATAGATTTCTTCAGACATTTAAAAAATATCAAGTTTTACAGGGTGTTCTGTTTAAAAACCCGAAGTTGATGTTACTTCCGGTTAAACAGGAAGTTGTGTTGATCGAGCGTTTATCTCAACATATAGATGATGATAGACTACGCCACTTTGTTTCAAAAAGTTTTGTCATATCTTCAAAATTACCGGAGTTATCGCTTGGGTCGTTTTTTATAATTCACCCTGTATAAACGATTTTTTTTTTCTTCAATTAACTGGATATTTTTTTTACAAGAGTTTTACTAACGTCATGCAGATTTACTTAAATATGGAGTGTGTGACTTGTTCTTATTGATTTTTTGTAATTATTGTGACATAATAAATTTTAAACCCAATGTTGTCATCAGGGGTGTTTTTCACCAGGAATCCATATTTTGTGTTAAAAAACGGTTACGGAAAACTCCTAACCCTATAAAATGGCTGTTACACTTACCCCTTCTATATTGATAGAGGGGGTAAGTGTAACAATTTGCTCGGGGTAAGTGTAACAGGTTAGTTGGAACCTCAAATAGGTCGGTGAGGAGAATTAACCTTCCCACTTTCATTTGATGCTTATAATGTTAAATAAAATTGTTCACGTTCAGTCACGTTTCAATCTGGTTCTTATTTACAAAAAAAGCTTATAACTTTGTTATTAAAAGTGATATTATCTTGCGGTTTTTTTTTTGTTTAAAAGGTATTTTTCATGAGTATGTTACACTTGCCAAAGTTCCTTACATACAAAATTTGTATGTAAATTATCGTTGAATGTTACACTTGCCCCAAATTGCGGGGTAAGTGTAACACCTTGACATCGACACCATTTTTTTTTACTGAATAAAGAAATATCAGATTTTTAAAAAGTTAATTTTTGTAATGTGTTGGTAAGTCTACAAGGAACCCCCTGTAAAAAAATTGTCTGCCTATTTCCATTTGTTTATCTGTACTGGGCCTTAGAAGAGCAACTATGCTTTTTTTCAGTTACACTTACCCCACTCCACCCTATATGTAATTAATATAGAATGGATATCTTACTACCGGTTAACCGTTTTAGGTATAGTCCTCTCCTCTATCTATGTATTTTCTAACTTAAAAAAAAAATCGGCAGACTGCTGGTATAATAATCTTAAACGCGTATAAAATCCAATGAAATGAAAGGTTCCCGCAGTCGGATAGTCTGTAACACTGGATGCAATCTTTAGACCCCTGAACTGAAATTTTGAGAAGTGGAAGTAGAAAAGGGTAGAAGATGGATGATTCTACTTTCGGAAAAAGAGGAAAAAAGAGAGAAATACAAGAGACACTAATCGCTGGCCCGGGATGTTGTGAGGAACCTTCACAGAGTAATGGATCATAAATCAGATAATGCAGCTTTTTATTGACTGCAAAAAATAATAATTGGGATTGTAAGGGATAATAAGGGATTGCTTAAAATTCAAATATGTGTACAGTATATACCTAAGTAGGTATCTTAATATTGCAAGACTCACTGTCTGGTATATTTATTTACACTTCAGAGAGGAATTTGAAACATTTTCTCAATAATTTCTTCACTTTTTGACGGTGGCCATCAGATGCGGTCGTCGGATTATTTTTTCCGGTTTGTTTGAGTTTGAATGAAGTACCTACTTCCTTAGTTTTTGTTTTTATTATTTAGAAAACAGGTTTCTGGAAGCTGTTTATGACTTTTTGTAGCGTAATGTGAGTAATGTGACATCATCCTGCTCCTGCATGTTGCATTATCAATAAATCTTGATTTATAAGGCAGATTATGATAGGGCACTTATTCTGGTTCCTTTCATTTTAATGAATTGCTTTTGTTTTATTTTTATAATACAAAGTATTTGTTATTTAGTTAAAATTAGCAAACAGTTGAACTTGAACATAATAATTACTTCAAATATGTTTGTTAATTTGGCATTAGAAGTAGGTACATAATTTTGTGCTAATTTTAATTGAATAAAATAATTTTATCTATTAAATTTTTATTACCGATAGCTTTTTATTTTTTACTGATGAAGAGGATAACCAGTTAATCGTCGGTTAACCGGTTAGTAATATTTCATAAAACTAAAACACACATGCAGCCCGAAAATAAGTATCGAGAAATAAAAAATCTTTATCTTTATATAGTTTAAGGGCTAGTTGCACAAAAGTTAATTAAAGATTTGTCAGATTATTACTGATTTTAAATTGCCAATTTTGAAAGTATGTGTGAATATTTTGAATGATCTTTTATTGTTATTTACCCGTGATTTAACTCTTCTAAAGGGGAGTAGAATTTATTTCCTGACCTGACCAACATTTTGATAATACAGGGCATTTTAAAATCAGTAATTATCTGGCAGATCTTTAACGTTTGTGCAACCGGACCTAAGATTATTAGACTTATGAAAGTAAATAGAACTTACACTTACGTTTAACAGTAGTA
>OU342636.1:1702936-1715436 GCA_910589415.1 Malachius bipustulatus
GTTCGGAAATAGCTCACGATGCAATCCCCATCGGCTGAAGTATCGGTGCAGTTCCCGACAAAAAATCGAACGTCCTGTGCAGTTCCCGATCGGAAATAGCTCACGGTGCAATTCCCATCATCGAAGTATCGGTGCAGTTCCCGACCGAAAATCGAACGTCCTGTGCAGTTCCCTATAAACAATGCAGGATCCGGTACATTTACGCAGTAAAATAGCCGCTGGATTTCGAATTGGTGCTGCAATAGTGTATACCAGTTTATATTCTCACGTTGGGACATGATAATCAGTTTTCGCTGTCGGTCGTCGGGAAGCGTTAACCGCTACTGAGTTCGCTCTATAGTGGAAGGTGCTGGTCGGCAAGCACTGCGGTACGCCGAACGAAAGCGTGGCAGTGATACTTGTCGACCGATGCAAGGGGCACCTTCCGGAGAACGTGGCTCCGAGGTTGGGGTAGTAATCTGGAGATAGCAGCGGACCGTCCGTCGTCCGACGTCTGTTCCGTGACGCGTGTGCGTTCTTCCATGAAAATGTACCAGCATCGTTGCGTGAGCTCTCGAAGCGCTGTTCAGCACGTCGGCCGTCCGTCGGCCGGCGACCGAACCGTGACAGGGTTTCTGCTTCATGCCGACGGTATTATTCATTGGTTTGAGCATCCTTTTGCGGGACGTTTCGAGTCTTCCGCCGCAGGTGTAAATCGGTATGTAAAACCATCCGGTTCATCTTCAGGTGGAGGATTTGAGAACGGTCGCACCGTCACGTGGAGCTCTGGACGTCCGATTGGTCGAAATCTCGCAAAATCTCCGGAAACACGTTCATATTCGAGCTCAGCGAGACCGAGGATTTAGCTTCCGGTTACACGGTTTGCGGTCCACATGCGGTCGAACATGAATGACTAAGTCTTCGCAACTGGCACGATTGTAGGCGCTTTTCTGCACCGACGACGTCCAGTTCGAGGATTCTCCACATGTGACAACTCTCCACGTTCCGTGCGAGAAAACAGAAAGAACACGAATCGCCTCGTCAGTCTAGAGAATCCCTGAGTCGTTTAGTCTTACTAGCGAAGGATGGGAGAGATTGATCGAAGCTGTCCGGCCGACGGTATTGAAAAGGCGTCACACTGGGGGAGCCGAAGTGACCTGACTAGTTTGTCCGTCCGGAGGCGCCCCAGTTATACGCTCGCTCCGTACGGCGTGATACTTTTAGGGCTGGTGGTGCAGCCCGCCGACCATGTAAGCAAAGCGTGTGCGTGGCACCGGCCGAGAACACACGGCAGATACGCATTGGACCGAATTCATCGTTATGTAGCGCCGATGTCAGCGGAGGCCTGGCCGTCCCATAGAGTCGACTGGTCTTGCTGCGTTTGCAGTTTACAAAATGAATTTACGTGACGAATGCGTTGCCGTGCAAGGATTCGGTGCTATTGCAGTGGGCGACCGCTGGCCAGAGTCGTCGGACGTTCATATAATATCGTTATGTGACTACGACGACAAGACCGGCACGCCCGCCGTTTCTCTACGTGCCCTTCGGGGCAGTCGAGGTACGTACGCAGCTCCCTGGTTGATCCTGCCAGTAGTCATATGCTTGTCTCAAAGATTAAGCCATGCATGTCTCAGTACAAGCCTAATTAAGGTGAAACCGCGAAAGGCTCATTAAATCAGTTATGGTTCCTTAGATCGTACCCACATTTACTTGGATAACTGTGGTAATTCTAGAGCTAATACATGCCAATAGAGCTCTGCCCGGATGACGGAACGAGTGCTTTTATTAGATCAAAACCAATCGGTGGCGGGTTCGCTCGTCATCGCCCAGCTTGGTGACTCTGAATAACTTTACGCTGATCGCACGGTCTTGCACCGGCGACGCATCTTTCAAATGTCTGCCTTATCAACTGTCGATGGTAGGTTCTGCGCCTACCATGGTTGTAACGGGTAACGGGGAATCAGGGTTCGATTCCGGAGAGGGAGCCTGAGAAACGGCTACCACATCCAAGGAAGGCAGCAGGCGCGCAAATTACCCACTCCCGGCACGGGGAGGTAGTGACGAAAAATAACGATACGGGACTCATCCGAGGCCCCGTAATCGGAATGAGTACACTCTAAACCCTTTAACGAGGATCAATTGGAGGGCAAGTCTGGTGCCAGCAGCCGCGGTAATTCCAGCTCCAATAGCGTATATTAAAGTTGTTGCGGTTAAAAAGCTCGTAGTCGGATCTGTGTCTCGCGCCGCCGGTTCATCGTCCGCGGTGTCAACTGGCGTGTCGTGAGACGTATTGCCGGTGGGCTCAGCCCTTCGGGGCGGCCCAACTAATCCCGCCGCGGTGCTCTTCGCTGAGTGTCGAGGTAGGCCGGCACGTTTACTTTGAACAAATTAGAGTGCTTAAAGCAGGCTAAAACTTCGCCTGAATATTGTGTGCATGGAATAATGGAATAGGACCTCGGTTCTATTTTGTTGGTTTTCGGAACCCCGAGGTAATGATTAATAGGAACGGATGGGGGCATTCGTATTGCGACGTTAGAGGTGAAATTCTTGGATCGTCGCAAGACGAACAGAAGCGAAAGCATTTGCCAAAAACGTTTTCATTGATCAAGAACGAAAGTCAGAGGTTCGAAGGCGATCAGATACCGCCCTAGTTCTGACCATAAACTATGCCAGCTAGCGATCCGCCGACGTTCCTCCGATGACTCGGCGGGCAGCTTCCGGGAAACCAAAGCTTTTGGGTTCCGGGGGAAGTATGGTTGCAAAGCTGAAACTTAAAGGAATTGACGGAAGGGCACCACCAGGAGTGGAGCCTGCGGCTTAATTTGACTCAACACGGGAAACCTCACCAGGCCCGGACACCGGAAGGATTGACAGATTGAGAGCTCTTTCTTGATTCGGTGGGTGGTGGTGCATGGCCGTTCTTAGTTGGTGGAGCGATTTGTCTGGTTAATTCCGATAACGAACGAGACTCTAGCCTGCTAACTAGGCGTATTTCGACATCCCAAAGGCCTCGCGACTCTCGGGGTTCGCCTCGTTGTCGTGTACGGTTTTTACTGTCGGCGTACAAACAATTCTTCTTAGAGGGACAGGCGGCTTCTAGCCGCACGAGATTGAGCAATAACAGGTCTGTGATGCCCTTAGATGTTCTGGGCCGCACGCGCGCTACAATGAAGGAATCAGCGTGTCGTCCTTGTCCGAAAGGACCGGGTAACCCGCTGAACCTCCTTCGTGCTAGGGATTGGGGCTTGCAATTGTTCCCCATAAACGAGGAATTCCCAGTAAGCGCGAGTCATAAGCTCGCGTTGATTACGTCCCTGCCCTTTGTACACACCGCCCGTCGCTACTACCGATTGAATGATTTAGTGAGGTCTTCGGACCGGTACACGGTGGCGTTTCGGCGTTGCCGTTGATGCGGGGAAGATGACCAAACTTGATCATTTAGAGGAAGTAAAAGTCGTAACAAGGTTTCCGTAGGTGAACCTGCGGAAGGATCATTAACGTTTTTCGTGTTCGTGCCGAGCAGCGTGTCCAAAGACACCGCAGCAAGCGACGCAAGCCGAAAATACGGTAAAAGTGTGAGAGCTCCGAACACGCCGCTCTCGATCGGTCCGCAACGGTGGTGGTCCGTCTGGTCGACGGGCAGGCTGCGAAGATCGATTGACGAGCGGGAGGTGAGAGGCGCGAGGCTCACAAGTTTTAGAACGGATAAAATGACGAGTCGACTGAACGATCTCGGGACGACGGCCGGTCGTTTGCTTCGTGGCCACTGTGTGAGGCAACGTGGCAGAAATTTCCGGCCGGTGACTTCTGTCGAAGACCGTAAGAGGTCCGTGACGTTGTCTCGTCAAGACTTGAACGAATTACGTGCGAGCAGCCGAGGATTCGATCGTTTATGTCGCCAGGAGTGTTTTTGAACGTCGGTGCGCAAAGAGACTGCCACGTTTGGGCACCTGGACCGCGACTGCTACGGACGAACCGCGTCCGCAGTCCGGTCGCACCGCCGCGTCGGGGTATAAATATCTCCGATGCGCGTCGGGTGTACGGTAGAATCGCCAGATAACGCCCGGGAAGGCTCAACGGCGCCGACGTATCACACCGCGCGACAGACGCGACGAATCCTCGTTGTAGACGGGTCTCATTCATCGAAAGGTAAAATTGTCCGTGGAGCACGCAGTGTGATTTTTCTGTGTGAGAAAAATGTGTACTCCGGATAAGAAAGAATGAATCACCGTCTACACCTGTCCGCACAAACGTAGTAACAAACTTGCCACCTTAGAGAAATCAAATGAAAAAAGATTACCCTGAACGGTGGATCACTTGGCTCGTGGGTCGATGAAGAACGCAGCTAATTGCGCGTCAACTTGTGAACTGCAGGACACATGAACATCGACATTTCGAACGCACATTGCGGTCCTAGGATACTGTTCCCGGACCACTCCTGGCTGAGGGTCGTGTCTATCTCAAAGACTGCTCGGTATCTCCTCCGGGAGTTACGTCGGAGCGCTTTGGACGCCGGTCGTGCGGGATCCCTGCGCCGTCATTCGACGGCTGCAGGTACTTGCGCGGCGTCTTGAAACGCCAAGCGGCGGCGTTACGATTTCGGGTTGTATGGCGCGGACCTCGGTAAGCCGAGGGACCGCCAGTCACAGCCGGTCGCAACGCGAGCGGCGCAGCGACGCAATTCGTGCGTGTTCTTGTGTTATGAACGAGAGGCAAGTGCTACCTGGTCGCGAATTTTTTAAGGAAAAATGCGCGGCCGCCACGGCAGCCGGGTCTCGGTTGGAGCGCGATCGTCGTGTCCGAGACGTACGAGCTCGCAGATAAGAGGGTGACGGTAAGGAAGGTGATGCTTGTGCATTCCTCTTTTCCTCTCTCCGCTGCTCGAGCTCTGTCACGACGACGTCTGGTCGTGCAATTGCCGAGTCCGTCTACCGTTGGTTCCGAGTAGCAGTAGTCCTCGGGAGTTTCACGCTTGGAACGCGTACGGTTTGAACGGCCGTCGATCGCTGCGTCAAAGGCTCATCTTACGATTGGTTTCGTAACCGATGCGACCTCAGAGCAGGTGAGACTACCCGCTAAATTTAAGCATATTATTAAGCGGAGGAAAATAAACTAACTAGGATTCCCTTAGTAGCGGCGAGCGAACAGGGAAAAGCCCAGCACCGAATCCCGCGCCCGAGTGCGGACGCAGGGAAATGTGGTGTTAGGGAGGACGATACGTTTCGTGTACGTGCGGCGCGTCCAAGTCCTTCTTGAACGAGGCCACCGCCCGTAGAGGGTGCCAGGCCCGTAGCGACCGCTGCCGATCGCGAAACGATCTCTCCTTAGAGTCGGGTTGCTTGAGAGTGCAGCCCTAAGTAGGTGGTAAACTCCATCTAAGGCTAAATATGACCACGAGACCGATAGCGAACAAGTACCGTGAGGGAAAGTTGAAAAGAACTTTGAAGAGAGAGTTCAATAGTACGTGAAACCGTTCAGGGGTAAACCTGAGAAACCCGAAAGGTCGAAAGGGGAGATTCACCGCGGTTCGTCGGCGAAGTTCGATGCGAGGGTGACTGGCGACCTTCGGGCCGACAGCGCCTCGCGTAGTTCAACAGACGACGAACGCGTGCACTTCTCCCCCGGTAGGACGTCGCGATCCGTTGGGTGCCGGTCTAAGGCCCGCGGTGGAGCCCGGACGGGACGACTACGTCGTTTACCATCCGGACCCGCGGTGTTCCCGGCCGGCACGCTCGACGGTATACAGATGGCGCTGGGCCGCGACGAAAATTCGCGTTCGGCCCGCGGCAAGCGCACCGTGCGTCTCCGGCGATCGGACCTGGTGCCGATTCCGGTCCTCGGTGGCTGTTCGCTGCGGTGTTCTCGGACAGACCCAGTTGAAACGCCAATCTGCGACGCCGTAGCTTTGGGTACTTTCAGGACCCGTCTTGAAACACGGACCAAGGAGTCTAGCATGTGCGCGAGTCATTGGGACATAACTAAACCTAAAGGCGTAATGAAAGTAAAAGTCCGCCTCGCGCGGACCGAGGGAAGATGGGCGTCGGTCTTCAAACGCCGCGTCCCGCATTCCCGGGGCGTCTCGTTCTCATTGCGAGAAGAGGCGCACCAAGAGCGTACACGCTGGGACCCGAAAGATGGTGAACTATGCCTGGTCAGGACGAAGTCAGGGGAAACCCTGATGGAGGTCCGTAGCGATTCTGACGTGCAAATCGATCGTCGGAACTGGGTATAGGGGCGAAAGACTAATCGAACCATCTAGTAGCTGGTTCCCTCCGAAGTTTCCCTCAGGATAGCTGGCGCTCGCATTTCACGAGTCTCATCCGGTAAAGCGAATGATTAGAGGCATTGGGGCCGAAACGGCCTCAACCTATTCTCAAACTTTAAATGGGTGAGATCTCCGGCTTGCTCGAACCGATGAAGCCGCGAGATACGGATCAGAGTGCCAAGTGGGCCATTTTTGGTAAGCAGAACTGGCGCTGTGGGATGAACCAAACGTCGAGTTAAAGCGCCCAAATCGACGCTTATGGGACACCATGAAAGGCGTTGGTAACTTAAGACAGCAGGACGGTGGCCATGGAAGTCGGAATCCGCCAAGGAGTGTGTAACAACTCACCTGCCGAAGTTACTAGCCCTGAAAATGGATGGCGCTGAAGCGTCGTGCTTATACTCGACCGTCAGAGGCAAGTGCGGTCGGGATCGTTCCTTCGGGTGCGGTCCGGCCATCAAGCCCTGACGAGTAGGAGGGTCGCGGCGGTGAGCGCAGAAGGGTTGGCCGTGAGGCCGCTTGGAGCCGCCGTCGGTGCAGATCTTGGTGGTAGTAGCAAATACTCCAGCGAGACCCTGGAGGACTGACGTGGAGAAGGGCTTCGTGTGAACAGCCGTTGCACACGAGTCAGTCGATCCTAAGCCCTAGGCGAAAGCCGATGTTGATGCGGTGTGTCTTTATGTCGATGTCCGTCAGATCGCAAGTGGCGACTCTGGTGGTACGCCGTTCAGCGCACACCCGTCGGGCGAAAGGGAATCCGGTTCCTATTCCGGAACCCGGCAGCGGAACCGAAACCATAGTTCGTGCCCTCGCAAGAGAGTTCGTCGGGGCAACCCAAAAGGACCCGGAGACGCCGCCGAGAGATCCAGGAAGAGTTTTCTTTTCTGCATGAGCGTTCGAGTTCCATGGAATCCTCTAGCAGGGAGATATGGTTTGGAACGCGAAGAGCACCGCAGTTGCAGCGGTGTCTGGATCTTCTCCGCGGACCTTGAAAATCCGGGAGAGGGCCACGAGGAGATGTCGCGCCGGTTCGTACCCATATCCGCAGCAGGTCTCCAAGGTGAAGAGCCTCTAGTCGATAGAATAATGTAGGTAAGGGAAGTCGGCAAATTGGATCCGTAACTTCGGGATAAGGATTGGCTCTGAGGATCGGGGCGTGTCGGGCTTGGCGAGGAAGCGGGTCACGGCTGACGTGCCGGGCCTGTGCGAGGTGAAGCGCTGCTTGCAGTGTCCGATCCGAGTTCGGTCCCGTGCCTTGGCCTCCCGCGGAAACGTCTTGCTGCGAGACTCCGGTTTCGTTCGCAAGGGCGTCCGGATGTTCTCTTCGGCCGCTATTCAACGGTCAGCTCAGAACTGGCACGGACCAGGGGAATCCGACTGTCTAATTAAAACAAAGCATTGCGATGGCCCCTGCGGGTGTTGACGCAATGTGATTTCTGCCCAGTGCTCTGAATGTCAACGTGAAGAAATTCAAGCAAGCGCGGGTAAACGGCGGGAGTAACTATGACTCTCTTAACTATCGTCGTGGAGTGCGGACGTGCCTTCCTGTGCTCCTCGAGAGAGGTTATGTTTTAATGTGTACTTGTGTTCGTGATTTTAATTCAAGTTGTTTAGTCCCAGGGCTTCGCTAGTTTGTTTCGGTACTTTATGTGTGCGCGGTCACGGGGGCCACTTATTTGAATTTTCGCGCCAGCCGGTCCAGTCACTGCCAGGCTGGACTTAGAAAATTTCTCAAACATCGGCTGCGAATTTGTTGCAGTTCCCACCGAGGGTCTTTGAATAATTCCTGTTGACATTTGCAATCTACAGTGCAATCCCACCGGCGCTGGACTTAGAGAATTGTTAGCAATTTTCAACAGACCGAGTGATGTTCCCGCCTGACTGAACTTGTGTTGTGTTGTAACTCGCCGTGGTGTAGCTCCTACCAACATGAACTCAGCCCGCAAGTGAATTCTAGAGTGCGGCTGAGGAAACTAAAGACATTCCGACAACACCGCGGAGTGTTCCGTCGATCCGGCAGCGTTGCTCGTGTTCAGAGCGCGCGGTGTGCGGGGCGCCATAAGACCCCGCTGTTACGTGTCCGCGAGAGCGCGAGTACGTGATCCCGCGAATCCGCGGGTCCGCGAGTTTTCCGCGGCCTGCTTGTGTGATCCGCGAGTGATCCTGCTGGACCCGAAGAGGAGGCTGAGGTGAGCATTTGATGTGCCACTAAAGATCCGGCTTTTGAAGACCAGGACGTTCCTTAACCTGAATGGATGTTGTATATGTCTTACCGGTCTGTAACGGATTGTAGTGACCTGTAAGTCCGCCATCTTCGAGGGGCGTGTCCGACATCAAGGCTCCACCCTCCTTGGCCCCGCCCACCTCTGGCCACGCCCACAATTCGGCCATTTTTCTCCATGCCCCGCCCATAAGGGGGCGTGTCCACAACAAGGCCCCGCCCACTAAGCAACCTACCACGCCCAAGACCACGCCTCCCAGGGACCATCTTACTGGATGAGCGGGTCTTTAATTTACCATCAAGGGGCTTTAATTTACCTCATACAGCGTTGCCAGATTCTAAATAAACTCTTTAGATCTAGTCCTGGTGATTTTCCCCAAATTATTTTTTCACCAGACTTTTTCATCAAAAATTTTTCGGTCAGAAGGAGTTGTCGCAGAGACTTCGGAGTGGTGCCATTTTTTAGAGCTCTGCGACTTTGCGACATTCACCGAAAAACATTTTTAGATTTCTTGCCCCAACCCTGCCAAAATCGGCCAAAACGGAATAGCTCGGTAACCAGACGTCCGATTGGGGAAATTCTTTTTTCACTGGACATTGAAACGAGGATAGCGTCTACTAGGGTGAAGCAGAATTTTTGAAATCTCCCGCAGGGTTGCCAAAACGCCATAGAGCTGAAGTCGTCCAGTCAATAGGGCTGATTCTTTTTGGGACGGGCTTTGATAGCTTTCCGGAACCCGATCCGACCCAACAGAATTGTCTGGCCCCGCCACAGGGTCCGCCAAGACCAGGGCAAACACTGAACCACTGTGCACTGGGACTACCTCCCACGGGAGGAAGGACGCAGCCCTCCTGGAGGATTAAGAGCAGCCTTGAGAGTCCTATCCAAGCGGAGGAGCTTGCAGCAACCGGGGTCTGGTGGATGCACATTCCTGTCGGGCCCTCCATAGTGGGAAGTGCAAGCTCTCCCCACCACACGCATCTGCACCGACTTAAAGATATCACAGAATTCCGGCCAGCATCGAGAGGCAATCGTAAGCGAGGGAGCTTGCACCGACTGGGGTTTGACGGACGAACATTCCCGTCGGGCCCCCCTGCGTGGGAAGTGCAAGTTCTTTCCACCACCCGCGATACGCCGACACTAGAACACAATTGTTCAAGCTATCACCCAAACAAGGTAATATAACAGTGTGTTAGTGCTTTAATAATATCATTGTTGTGAACTCTAGTTTTAGGCTCCTGTTTCTTGTTGTTTTGCCACTGACTGTCCGGTCTTAGCTTGTCGGTTTGTTTAGATTTAGTTTATTTAGATTATATAGATTTAAACCCTTCGGGGCAGATAAGTTGCGGCGAAACACGCAGGCCCGCAGAACTGACTTTGCGCTTTTAGCGAGATTTTCATTTGAGGGGTTATTATCGAATTTTTTTTTTTTTAACACTGACAAGATTACTGCCAGTATCCCCTCTAATATACATGGAGTCGTGCGAGTGCGGCGGGACCTTCAGGTCTGCGGCCGGTCTCAACCAACATAAAAAGCGTTATTGCACCCTTACAGCGCAGAATAGGCAGGCTGCCGCGCAAGCCAGCGGGGATACTTTTTCCTGTCCCCATTGTCAGCGTAACCACTCTTCACGTGCGGCCCTTGCACAGCATATCTATCGCGGTTGTCGGAGTCAACCTGAACCTGCACCACGGGATCCGCTCCCATACGCCTGTCCGCACTGCCCCCTCTCTTACTCAAGTGCCCAGAACCTTCGGTCTCATAGGCAGACGGCACACAACGAGATCGAGGAGATCAACGAAATATGCCGATACTGCGAACGAGGATTCAGAAACATTCAGGGCCTACGACAACATATACGACAAGCCCACCCCGTCGAGTACAACAACGAAGTTTACAGAGAGGCAGAGGAAAGAGAGACGCGCCCAACTAGATGGAGCGCTGATGAAATCGAGAGGATGGCGAGAGCGGAGGCCGAATACGAGGGGAATGAACTCCTCGGCTTCCTCACGGAGGTTGTCGGACGCTCCAAAGAGTCAATACGAGGTAAAAGGAGAAGTACGGAATACAAGAGCTGGGTGACCATGTTCCATAATGAGTTTCTTGAAAGAAGAGAATTCCTGGCGGAACAACAGAGACCGGTCTCCCCGGTTCCCGAGGAGCCCCCGCCCCTGTCACCGCCCCCACTGGATCCTGAAAGACCGAATCAGAACAGCGAGGGTCCTGCACCTCGGGGGAATGTGTTCCTCGGTCCACAGCCTGAGATGATTATTAGACCAAGAGTCGACCACAGCTTCGGAGACGTCGAGGTGTTTGCCTCGACACCCGAGAGCCCCGTCCCACCGAACCCGGGTCGTGTGTCGCCGCGGGAGCTGCGGACACCCTCCGCTGCTGCGGCTGCCCTCAACGGTTCTCTAGAGTCCTTCCTCTCTGCGGAGGGGGATCCCGACCCTGGGACCGACTCTGTACAGACGTCCCCACAATACTTCGCATCGCCGCTCGTACTACCTCACCGGGCGTCGATAACTCCTCGGGCGGGTCACCCGGGACTCATGGGATCGCGTTCCCCTCGGCTGGAGACGACTTTGCTTGGACCTCCCATAGACGCACACACGATCGAACCCTCTACGGGCACGGTTGAGCCCCCGGGGGACTCGCCCCCACCGTGGCTAAATGCGACGCGGACTGGACCTCCAACACACGCCCCGCTGAACACACCCCTAGTCAACATGGCCGCAGCGCCTGAGAGCGCTGTTGCGCCGCCCATGGGCATCGCTGGGCTTCCTCGTCGCGAGACCGCGCCCCCTTTAAACGCCACTCCGTTGACCATATCGGAGGATACAATTATCAATCACCTTATTAACCTAACTCCTAAATTAGAACTTCAAGAGGATGTATTTCTGTGTGGTTGTATCTGTGCGAGGCAAGGAAACCTGCGCAGACATCTTGATGAATGGGTCGAGGCTCTAATTGAAAAATATAAATCTAAGACCTTTAGGGACGGCCCGGTTAATAGGCAACCCCCCATGGACCCCCACTCCCTCCCAAGAAACAAAAGAAGGCCTTTTCAATATAAAGAAGCGCAGAAAAGGTTCGCTAACGACTTGAAGACCTACGCCAATGAGGTGATAGACGGAAAACCTGCTCCTGGTGCTTCCGTCCGGCCTAATGACAACGATATACTTCGAAGTTACCGAGAAGTGTTCGACGGGCTGCCCTTTCGGGACGTTCAGGCACCGGGAGGGAATGATCGGGATGCCATCGATGTGTACGAACCCGTCGATGGTGACACGATAAGGGAGGCATTGAGGGGGTCTGTTTCCAATGCTGCAGGTTTGGACGGTGTGACCCTGAGAGATCTGAAAAAAATACCAACAGTGCGTCTGGAGCTTCTCTTTAATGCCATGCTCCAGATACAACATACCCCAGCGTCGTTTGCGAGGAGTAGAACAATCCTGATACCTAAGGGATCCGAGAACTTAGACAGAGTCGACAACTGGCGCCCCATTACAATATCTTCAATATTCCTGAGAACCATCAACAAAATTATAACTAAACGCATGGAGGCCATCGATATTAACGACGCCCAAACGGGTTTCAGGAAGATTGATGGGTGCTACAGCAACAATCTCACCGTCCAGACAATCATCAAAAGCAAGCGAGAGGCGGGCAGGCCCTATACAATCATCACGCTCGATCTGAGAAAAGCCTTTGATACGGTCCCACACACCAGTATCCTACGAGCGCTTAAGAGATTCGGAGTGGACGAGCGTACCTCAAATTTTATAATGTCAACTTACAGGAACTGCAGTACCGATATCTTCTGTGGTGGTGTGAGAATCGGGGAGGTTGGCGTGAGGAGGGGTGTTAAGCAGGGTGACCCAATGTCACCCTTGCTCTTCAATCTTGTAATTGACGAACTAATTTGTGACCTGAACAAGATGAGAGGAGCCTCTATCGCTCCCGGAGTAACCGTGTCGGCCCTGGCCTATGCGGACGATATTGTCCTCATGGCTGATGACATTTCAGATTG
>OU342636.1:1720436-1742936 GCA_910589415.1 Malachius bipustulatus
GTTCCCGTCAAGGGACTTGGGTGCAGTTCCCGTCAAGGGACTTGGGCGCAATTCATCTAGTATTATCGCGGCCGGTGGGGACTGCATCCACGGGTGCAGTTCCCATCAAGAGACTTTGATCTAGTATATATGAAAGCCATGGAATTACGACATGAACGATTCACGATACCCCCAAATACGACCTGTTGAAAATGGGCCGGATCCGAGAATTTTAAGGCCCCAGTTCAGGGCCTTATTTTTTTAAAACGTCCCGACATAAGGATTTGTTTCTCGGTAACGGTACGTCGCGGACAGATTCTGCAAGTACAGTTATTTAGGGAAAGGATAGACGTACAAACTTTGTAGAGATCGTTTTTCGAAAAAATAATTAGGTGATTAGGTAATTAGGTAATCGGCTCTCAAAAATTGAGGACACCGTATTCGCATGATTTTGCGACCTCGTTTGCGACTAGTTCGGATTTTTTTTCAAAATTTATTTGACAGATCGAAAAAATAACAAAACAGCGAGATAGAGCCGTTCGTTACCTACCAAAAAGATGATGATGATTTTCACGTGACAAGTCGGCAAAAGTGACTTATTCGAAAAAAAAACAAAAAACCTTCTTGCGCATCAATCGCAGAAATAGTGTATTTTTATGCGATTCAATTATGAATATTTTCACCGCTTTTTAAATTATTGGCTTTCTGAAATTTTCCATAGTCATGTCATGTTAGCGTAGTGCTTTAATGTGAAAAATTTTCTGTGATAATTTCATTTCATTTCGTTTCAACACGTGCCTTAGAATGGATTTTTAAATTTAAAAATCAAAAAAATTGGCAAAATTTCACAATTTTGTCCCTTTTCCTATGCCCGCCACTGGCTAACTTTGCTTGAAAAATACTATTTTCTTCAAACGTCAGTAAATCAGACATTACTCGACTCAGTAGCCGGTCTCAAAGTTTTCCAAGCAACACTTTACCTCCGCCGGAGCTAAAGTGGTGCCATAGCAACATCTCAACATACAAACACATACCTGTATTAAGAATCAACTATTGAAATTTTATTAATGTAGGCCCGTATATTCATCAATAAAATTCAACCTAAGATATGAAAACTCTCTAGTTTATTATTATCTAATAAGGTTAAAAGGAATTTGGTATTAATCAAACATAATCTTTGGAAAATCTACACCGAAACGAAGTAATTCTGTGAAACGTCATAATTATACCCGAAGCCGGACGGTCGACAGTCGGCTTCAGTCGAGTCGAGCTCGTGCTCGGCTCAGTCGGTTCAAACGTCAGAAAAAAGTTGGGTTATTGCGAGGTAAACAAAAATAATTATTATTCCGTATTGAAGTTTGAATATTGAACACAAGGATAATAATTATAACCATATACCTAGGTACATAAAGGAATCCAACATCTTATATTTTTATTATTAGGTAGGTATTAGTGTACAGTTATTGGTACCTACCTACAATGACCTACATATTTAACATTCAACTTCTGACTGACTGGCATCATCATTAACAGAAAATGAAAAAATTGACCAAGCAGGGTCTAGCAAGAGGTAGGTAGATGTTATCATTAATTTTATAACTTACTTACAAACTTTTATAACGTTTTTAATTTTGATTTTGCGATGATTAGTAGTTTAGTTACATAATTATTATTTTATTATTTTTCTTTAATAATTTCAATAATAATTTCTCGATGTTCACTGACGTTGATGACAGTGTCAATTTGACAGCGCCGCGTTTCTATAGAAGCAGCCCATACTCCATATTCACCTACTTATACCAGTCCAAACCTTTTGGAAATTCGCTTTCCTTCAATTAAAAATGATGTTCTTGCTTAAATTTGCCCACGTTTGAAGAAAAAATAGTATATTTTATTTGGAGGAAAAGTGACTTTTCATGGCTTGCTCTCTATTATCAGCCTCACTTCGTTCGGCTGATAAACACGAGCGCGCCATGAAAAGTGTCACTTTCCCTCCGTATAAAATAATATACTATTTTTTACACTACCTTTAATAAATTCGGAAAAAACGAAAGGAGAGTTTTGAAAATGAGATCCAGACGAAAATTTGCCACCACCCCCCCCCCTGACCCCTCCTATGTGAAAAAAGTTGATATACACATAGATACAAGTCGAGATCCGAAAAGGATCTCGTCTTGTAAAAATGGATCTCAGCTTGTCTACAAAATGTAACCAAAAGATCTCACCTTGATACAAAAACATATATATATATATATATATATAGCGCTATAGTACCATCCTGAACCAAATGTATGTTTCCGTACGGTTAATCCTGAACCAGTCGAACAAACCTGAACCATATATGTGGTTCAGGATTGCAGACCCTTGTTAAACGACTTAGAGTGACCTCTAGATAGCGTGGTATGAATATGAAAATGGTTCAGGATGGTATGAAACTCCAAACTTTAGTTCAGCCTATTTCCGCATTTTGTGATGATGGCGCTGCAATCGCGTCGCTCATTATATACATGTATATGTTTGCGTATGGGGGACAATCCTGAACCATGCGACAGCTCGGCTCGAGTCTTCGCCGCATGGCTCAGGATGGCCAAACCCGTTCCCTCTTAGACTATTAATATTTATTTAATAGTCTAAGCGTTCCCTGTATAATAAAACTCTTTTGTTCACGAATTGAATGGAATTGTGTCAGATTTCAGCGAGAGGCCATGATACTCAAGATTATGGTTACATTTGTTGTCCTGTTCATCTAAGATTGTTGTTCAATTTTTAATCAAAATAATGTACTTATACCTACCTACCTATTGTTATCTCCTTAGGTATTAGCAAGACGATTTGAGGTATTTTTCGGAATATTTCACTTTTTCTCACTTTTTAACCACTTAAAAAAAAATTGCAAAATTTTAGCATAATATAATGATAAGATAAAAGTAAAATATGACGTGTGCTATATATTTTTTTTATCAAATTGAAACATTGCCGACATGAAATTTCTTGGTAAAGCGTTAATGTTTTTGATTACAATACAGTAGAACATCCCCACCAATGAATCAGTCTAATAATTCTTTTTATAATTTTAAACATTTTGAGAAACAGGAAACTTTCCGTTATACGGATATTAAAAATAAAACACGAAAAATGAAGACTTAAAAAGATTTATGATATTAGTCATTTCCAAATTTCGCAAAAAAAGTCACAAATTGTTTAGGACTTTGAATACAACTTTTTTAAAGCGATGATTTAAAAGGATACAAAACAACTTTTGTAAAGTAGTGTTGTTGTAAGGCTGAGTCTTTTTATTGTGTTTCGTTTCGTTGATCTTTTGCAGACATCAACTTGCGCTTATTTTTAAATGGCATGGTAAAATATTATTTGCGTTTTTTGAGATTTTTGCTACATACAGCCCAAAGGACCCCTCATAATCCTTATGGGAATTGGCTCCCGGTTAAATTTGATGTAACTATGATGATCGATAGTAGGTATTCAATGAGTAGCTCAGATGTCTCCATGAGCGTAGCTTCCCAAAAAGTCTTGTTCTCGAGATAAAAGTCTAAAGATAAATTTTTTCTATGACTAGGGATAAAAAATTGCGTTTAATGAAATAAACTTGTAAACGGCGGTATTTTAAACGTTTAGACGCGAGAAATCTTAGATACCTAGTTCATTTGTTAAGATTGAAAAGCTGCTTCTGTATCAGTGGTTACATTTGAGGTCTGATGAGTAATTTTCGAGAACAACGGGAAAGAGTTTTAATTTTATGTTATCATAGCCTTACCAATAGCCTTGGCTGTGACTTTCAAACTGGATTTTTTGCGCTTTTGTTTGTTGTAGTTTTTATTGTTAAAATTACGAAAATGATAAGACAAAATGAAAACTTTCCTGTTTTTCTCGAAAATGACTCAACATACCGAAAATGTAACTACTGAAACATAGACAGCTTTTTAATCGTAACAAATGATCTCTCTAATTTTCTCTCTAAAACAAGTAGGACGGCCAACACTTTAAAATATATGCGTGACTGTCATGATAGGAAAAAATCCATCTTCAGGGGTGAATATCTCGAAAACAGAACTTTTTGGGGGCTAAGCCCATGGAGACTTCTGATCAACTCATTGAATACTACCGATCACCAAAGTTGCAAAAAATTTAACCGGGAGCCAGTTCACATAAGGAATCTGCGGAGTCCTTTTGTAAGAGCCTTTCTTTTCATCTATTTTACTTTTTTTTTTTACTTTTTTTTACTTTTTACTTGGCTACAAAAATTACGATATTATCTCCTTTATGGTTCATAATTTAGAGACAATATTTTTGACTTACCGGAAGTTTTATTACATCAAAAAAGTTAAATATGCAGGGTGTCCCTTGACTCGACAGCCATAGTCTTAATAAGGTCCTTTTTTTAAGATCCTCCAAATCCTTGAACTGTTTTGAAAATACCTTATAGGTACATATTTGTCCAAAACTCGTTTGCTTTAAAAATAAATCTGATTTCTTAATTATTGAGGTTTAATGCTGTTATCCGTTAGATTATTAAATAATATCATTGAAGGTATTTTGATTATTACACACATTCTTATATGTGTGAGGACGTTCCAGTGAGGACGTTTATAGTTCCCCCCTACCCTTTAACTTCCGAGCCGGACGAGATAGAACTTTGCTAATAGCTATTTATGATATTATTGTTAAAAGTGAAGTTTTATTTTGTGAGTGAAAAGGTTTGTGAAATGAGCGAAGCGTAGCGGAGCGAATTCAACAAATTCACGAACAAAATAAAATCACTTTTAAGACGAATATCATACAATGGTTTTTGTAAAACTGCTCTATTATGATAATAAAATTGATGAATTTAGAATGACACTGAACTTCAAACAGCATTTTAAAATATTACAGATAAGTACAAGTGTACTATGCATAGCAACCGTTGCCGACGCTATGGTTACTAACAAATGCGTGCATACAAATAAAAGAGATGTCATAATAATTATTATTGATTGCAATTTCTGAACAATTATTTTTGTCTTGAATTCTTGACTAGGTTTTTATTAATATGTTTGCCAGTAATAAAAAGAATATGAAACAATCTTATTACCTATAATTTTGTCTAATTTCATCATGAGAAAATGTAGTTTAAAAAGAGAATGTACAGAAAAAGTAGATAGAAATATTTTTAACACGACAACACGAGTGTTGTAATATATTTTTAACAATCGTGTTAAAAATATTTTTAACACGCTTCCATGTAAACAATCACTTTTAACACTGTCAGCTGTCGTTAAAAGTGTGACTTATAATGGCAGTTGTACAAAAAAAAAATTTTGTGCAACTGCCATTAAAAGTCGCACTTTCGACGACAGGTGACAGTGTTAAAAGTGATTGTTTACATGGAAACGTGTCAAAAGTACTTTTGACACTAGTGTCAAAAATATTTTTGACACTAGTGTCAAAAGTAATTCTATCTACTTTCTCTGTACTTACATTCTCTCATTGAACTACATTTCCTCATGATGAAATCAGACAAAATTATTGGTAGTAAGATTTTTTCATATTCTTTTTATTACTGGCAAACATATTAATAAAAAATAAGTACCCAATCAAGAATTCAAGACAATAATAATTGTTCAGAAATTGCAATCAATAATAATTATTATGACATTTCTTTTATTTGTATGCACGCATTTGTAAGTAACCATAGCGTCGGCAACGGTTGCTATGCATAGTAGGTACACTTGTACTTATCTGTAATATTTTAAAATGCAATTTGAAGTTGAGTGTCTAAATTCTAAATTTATTTATTTATTTATTATTTATTTATTTATTTATTTATTAATTTTTAGTTTCTATTATTTTTTTTTATCGAACGACATAAAAAATAATATGGCGGCCATAAGAAAAACGAAAGTTGACTATGAAAACTCTGGGATCTAGTGGACTTTGAAATTTTTTGAAACTTCAGATGAATAGCTCATAACCGCTTATGTAAGCCCACGAAAAATTATTTATTAATTTCCAATTGTAAAAAAGATAATTATGGCAAAAATAAGATTTATCGATTTTTCAGTTTTTTCAGGATATTTCAGGAACGGTCACAAATATCTTGCATGTTTTGACGGATTCGAGATGGCCACAAAATAGCGCAACTTTTCTCTAATTTAACCGACCTCGTATCTTCAATGATTTAGGATATCCCTGTGGTGGCCCTTTAAATAGTTCTAACCCTGTATATTTTATGATATACCTACGGATAACTCGAGGGACTCTACGGATAAACAGTTATTAGCAAAAAATATTTTTTTACTAAAGCTTTTTTTAAGGGGGGGGGGGGGGGGGGGGGGGCTGCACTCTCAGAACTGATTTTTGTGGACTTAGGTATATGTTCTATAACCTCTTCACTAACAGTTATTGAGGGAAAATCTTAGATAATATGTTTTATGAACTTTTGGTACATTTTTTACTTTACCGACTGGGGCTAATAATACTATAATAGAAAATTAACTCGTCGGCTCATCCATCAGCTCTAACCGAACTGAGGTTGGGGTTGAAAAACCAATACACTATTGAATCTTGTTTTTCTTATTCCTATTTTCCCGCGTTTATTGCTCATTGCCACAGAAGTGTCTGATAAATCAAATGAATATTCCATAACAATTTAAATAAAAAAAAACAATCCCTGCCGCAGTGGCGGCTATGAAGTGATATGAAGTAACTATATCTACCTCTTTACCTATTTTTAATTATAAATAATGTATTTTTAAATCGGAAAAATGTTTTTTAAAATTATAATTTTCTCTTATTAGTAAAGGTATTAGGTAGGTATTTATTATTATTCTTTTTAATTTGAAATTTTATCGCATTATATCGCATTTTATACTAAATACATATACTAAATAAAGGTAATAAAGTATGGAGCGCCAGTCTATTTATGTATCGTAAATTATTATTGGGATCCAGGGTGTGATTTGATGTCGAATACTGGCGCACTGGCGGTCGGATTTTTTCTGAAAGACACAAACATTGTAAACATTATAATAATAATCAAACTAGAGAAGTGTTGCAGCCACGGCGGACGAACCGGTCTAGCACTTCAGAATAACCCAGCACTTCTGTTTACAACATAATAATTCCATATTTTAAGGGTTTCACATTTGAAAGAGCATCATTATTATATTGTAATAGTTCTCCAACTCAACCTTTTAAGTCCTTCTTCCCGCTCATTCTTCCTAAATAACCAATTTTTTTTAAGACTGTAGTTTTTACTTTTTGTTCATTTTATACTTACCTACCTACTGAGTTTTGCGTTTATCGATGACAGTTTAAATTTTGTATTTTATTTAGTTCGGATTTTGATTTCAATCAGGACAGGTCTAGGTGCTATACATCAGGGTGATTTATAATCAAGAAAAAAATTACACAAGTACCTATTCAGTATCAGTATTCAGTATGACACTTGAAACGAAAAACTGGTATACCTACATTTTTTTATTTAATTAGCTTCCTTACAAAGTTATTTACAAAAAAAATTTTTACTTCTTATGTAGTATTTTAATTGGATACAGAAAACCAAAAACTAAATTCTTTATCTCAAATGGCATTCTGAACACTTGTATAAATTTATTACATACCTACCTAATTTTTATTATTATAAATCACCCTACATGTTTTTGCTTAAAAATATGCAATCCAGTTACAGTTAGTGATATTGGTATACATCAGGGTTAGAACTATTTAAAGGGCCACTACAGGGATATCATAAACCATTAAAGATACGAGTTCGGTTAAATTATAGAAAATTTGCGCAATTTTTAGATGAGTATTTTACGAAAAAAATTTTGAAATACTATCCCCAGTATTTTCGGAAATAGGTATCCTGAAAAAAACTGAAAACTCTAGAAATCTAGTTTTTGACATATCTTAATTTCTTATATTCACCCATATTATTTTTTTATGTCGTTCGATATGAAATTTAAACCAAAAATTAATAAACTTCAGAAAAAAAATTCCGAAATTTTTACTCTAATCTTTTTCAAAGAAAAACAGACAATTTTTCGCTGAAATAGGTCAATATGAAGTCATACTGCTTGCCTTATAGTTTTTTTTAATTTCTCTATGATATTCAATTTAAAAAGTTGTCTTTGCTTTTAGAAGAATAAAAATTTTTTAAATTTATTTTTTGAAGTTTATTAGTTATTGTTTTCCATTATTTTTTCATACCGAACGACATAAAAAACAAGGTAGGTAATTATTTACATCCGCGTGTCCTAGGTTCCATCAATTTTTTCGGGACCGAGGAGCGAAATAGGGGTGCTGGGTGGGTAATAATCTAAAATAATAGCCATTGCAAACAATATTAAGGTCAGAACTAAGGCCTCTTTGACACTACGGTCGAATTGCTATTTTTTTCTTCACATTCAGGGCAAGGAAAATCTTCGAGATTAGCAGTAGCACGATTATTATTTTTCATTTGCATTTATTTTGCATTTGCATTCCAAAAAGCGTGACATTTGATCACTATTATTATAACAAAAAGATGAACGACATATCGTAAAACGATACGTCATTCATTGATTTCATGCTGTGAGTCAGGGGTGGAAATTGTAGACACGTGTTTCGTCCTAATTGGGACTCTTCAGTATAATGTATCTTGCTAACACACAGCACAATCTTAGTCACTTAATAGTGAGCAAAATGATAAAAATAAATAAAAATAAAATAGCACGGTGGGTTCGGCTTTCGCCATAGGATGCAACCCCAGGCAGCTAAAACGCATGCCAACAACTGAGTGCAGTGCCTCCCGATGTGCGTAAAGGTAGGATAGGCCTACTTCCAAAGTTTAACAAAAAGATGAACGACATATCGTAAAACGATACGTCATTCATTGATTTCATGCTGTGAGTCAGGGGTGGAAAAATGAAACAATTTCCACCCCTGACTCACAGCATGAAATCAATGAATGACGTATCGTTTTACGATATGTCATTCATCTTTTTGTTAAACTTTGGAAGTAGGCCTATCCTACCTTTACGCACATCGGGAGGCACTGCACTCAGTTGTTGGCATGCGTTTTAGCTGCCTGGGGTTGCATCCTATGGCGAAAGCCGAACCCACCGTGCTATTTTATTTTTATTTATTTTTACTATTATTATAGTCTGGATACGTTATGAGTGAGCTTGGGAACTTATGCCGGTACTGGAGCGTTCAGATGATGAATCTGCCGCGTCCTTGCATGTTTATACAGGGTGTCCCACGACATGACTGCCATAGCTTAAGGGTAGGTGTAGTTTTTCAAGGCGTTTCAGGATCTGGTTTTGAAATTTTCCTGAGGCCCTTCCGTTTCGATTATACAGGGTGATTTGTGCAATTTGCCGAAATCTTTGATGAGCGATATCTTTTGAACGAATTGATCGAATTTAACGAAATTTGGTAGATATGCTCTACTAATGACACTTAATACCTCGCATTTTTCGCCGATTCGAAAACTGCAGGGCCGTACTTATTATTTTGATATCTTTCGGTTTTGTCGAAAAGTTCAGCCTGTATGCATTTTATTCAAAGTTTGGTGCCATTCTCTAAAACTACGTGAAAAATGCTACAATTGTGGTAAAAAACTACTTGGCATCATTAAACTGAATCGAGAAGAAATTTAAGTTTTTTAGTTTTTTATTCGGGATTTCAATTCATGTGTTGTTGATAATTTAAGAAAAATCAAATGTGGTTTTTTAAAACTTGCGTATTTTGTAGTTATTTCAAATAAATTTACTTTATCTACAGATTTAGCCAAGATTGGGGACCCTTCTACATCAGATTGTTTCGAGCTAAAAATAAGTTTCAACCGCAAAATAAATAACACAATTTAACACATTACCACATAGACAAACAAGTATCCACATAAACGAAACAGGAAGAAAAATATCAACAAAAAATTTGGGAAGAAAAACTACAATTCAGTGCAGGTAATGGTCAAGGAGACCACCCATCAAACTCAACACATTTCCTTGACTTATTTGTCTATGTGGTAATGTGTTAAATTGTGTTATTTATTTTGCGGTTCAGTGTAGTTTCAGTGCGGTTCAGTAATCGCTTCAGTGATATTATTGCATTTGATCCAAAAACAGACTCTGCCTTTATTATCGACCCTACAATTCGTTTTGAAAGTAATGACTGTCATCCAGATGATAAAATTCAATTAGAAAAAAAGAATATTTATGAAAAATGTTTTAATTTTTACCAGAGCAAATATTCACCAAGTTTTGGCATGCGCAAATGGGAAGTCATCGGCCTTTGGTTTGGTAGTCGTGGTACAATGCGGTAAAAGTGTAATTGAATTCTTCAATCGCTTTAACCTGAACTCAGAAATAATTAACGAAATTTCTGAACAAATTTTAATAGATTCCATCAGAATCATAAACAAACACATTTATTCCTAAAATTAATGTTCTTTAATTATTATTTATGTTACAATTTTTAATATTTATGTCATTTTTTTTGATTGATCGATATGCTGTGTATTAATGCAACCCAAGTTAAATGGGCAGTCCACTTTATTCAATAAAGTTTTTCCTTTAATAATTTTTATTTGTTACAAGTCATAAATTTAATTGTCATAATATTCAAATTAGATCCTTGAATCCTCTTCCTAGAAGAAACTTGAAATCACCGGTTTCTTACAGCTGAACCCAATTTTTCATTACAGTATACAGGGTGTTATGTAATTGAATGTCAATATTTTGAGGATGATTTTTGGGTCAATTTTAAGAAGAAAACTTCATAATAATGTATGTCCTAAGAGTCTTAACTTTTGAGATACAGGGCGGTAAAGTTTTATTAAAATAAATCATTTTTTCGTAATATCTGTAATACACGTACCGCTCTGGATATTTTAATGAAATTTCGTATACAGGTACTCCGCATCAAGGGGCATTTTTTCATGTACCGCGTTTGATTTTATTTCCACTTAGTGACGATGGTGCACGATCGTGTAGAATTTTACCGGCACATTTTAGCAGACATTGATGGTACGCCACTGATTTCTGTTCAAATAGAAATCTTTTTTGAGATCCCCATTCATTTCCAAGCAAATTTGATTCCTTATTTTTTTTCAGTCCCATGCACGGTTTTCGTTAAAAAAAAAATCTGTTTCTCTACAATATCACAAGATTGTCGTTAAATGACAATAAAAAATATAAAAATATTCATAGGTAAAATTCTGCAAGATGTCACTAGTGGAGATAAAACGAAATGTGGTACATGAAAAAATTCCTCTTGATGAGTAATACCTGTCTATTCAATTTTATTAAAATATCCAGAGCGGTGTTACAGATATTATGAAAAAATTATTTATTTTTAAAAACTATTACCACCCTGTATCTCAAAAGTTAAGACTTTTAGGACATAGGTTCTTATGAAGTTTTCTTGTTAAAATGGACTCAAAAATCACCTCCTTAAATATTGACATTCCAAAACCAGGACCGGTGCTAACCAGGACCGGACTCCCTAGACCGATTTTTAGTGCCTTTTTTTGCTAACCATGCATTTGCAAAGCAAATGAATACCTTCCTGGTGTTACTACGTCCTTCACCCTTATAATAAGTGCCATAGTGAAACTGTAGGACACCAAGATTTAAATAATGACAGTGATATTTAATTGACAGTTGGTGGAGTGTCTTTATAAGATACCATTTCTCACCCTGGCAGGGATTATTTCTTTTTAAATTTTACCGACTAGTATTTATTTAATTCCTCTGGCACTTCTTGTCAGTCCCGATAATAAACTGGTATGGCAATAATACATTGGCGGTTAGTAATCAGGACAAAGTGCGGGAAGAATTATTATGACAGCGGGAAAATAGGACTTATAGGATAATAAACAAGTTGAGGTTGTGTATTATTGTTTTCAAGGATGAGAAGAATATGTTTGTATTGTTTATATTGAATTAACAAAACAAAAATAATATTATTTTTTCAACATTTACCATTTTTGTGCCTTTTCCAAAGCGAATTTTTGAATCTACAAAAATGTGTTTCTAAATAGAGTAAAATAAACTGGAGGACGTGTAGATAAAGCTAAAATATTTAGAAAGTTTAAATTCTTTTTTTTTCCGAAAATGCTTTTTAACCGAGTAACCGAGATACAGGGTGTTTAATATAAGTATCGTTATTACGAAACTGGTTTTTATTTTATCTTTTTACAGAGTGGACCAATAAAGGGAAAAATTCTATAGGTATCAGTGGTATCACCGAAGCACCCAGTGGAGTAGAATCCGACGTCACAGCACAGGGCAGCTTTTTTCTCGTTGAAAATTTCTGAGCCGGTTTTTAATTTTTTTTTTTTCGTTTTTCAGAATGCCAGATTTAATTGCTATAAAAAAGCAATACTATCAAAATTTTTAATAACTGTTTTCAATAAAAATTCAAATGTAGCGTTTTCAACATTTTTTATTTCTTTATTAGTCTAGCCAGTCTAGCTAGTCTGGCCAGCGAACCTAACCTGACCTGACAGACAGGTCATAATAACCGGGTTAGGTAATATCTATTAATGAAAATATTTATAGAGATATATGTCCCCTTAACAATATATAAAATGGCTGGGTGGTGGTGTGATAAAAAATGACCTCGGAGTTGCTCTCCATTCCAGAATATCCTTTTATTGATAATTGAAATAACTGGGGATTTAGTAAAAAACGACAACGCAAATATCAAGAAAATAAATCTATTGAAAAGTTTTATTTATTTTTTGAACTAATTTTAATAAATTTTCTCAAAAGGTCGAAAAGAAAATAGCGTCTTCATCTCGCGAAGAATAGCTATTATCCACTCAAACGTTCCAACACTCGCCTGTGAAATTTTCGTTCTCGTGAATAATAGCTATCATTCTTCGCTCGTTGAAGAATATACTATTATAAGACCCACAATAGACAGACAATTTACCATATTGTAATATGTACCTACCAAAAAATATTCATAATCAGAGGGAAGGCAAAAAAGAGTTGTAAGTATTCATGTCCCCTTCAAAACCCATTTTTATTTTTATTTATAAGTTGTTTGGTTTTCGAGTAATTTCATTTTTTGCCAAAATTTAAAGTAACAAAAAATTCGTGAGCATCAAAAATAGAAAATTTACAATTTCTTAAATACTAAATAACTCTAAAACTATGACATATACGAAAAAATTGCAAAATCACTCTATAATAGCTTTTCTGCTTCTTTTCTCTAAGGTAATACGTATTTTTTTAAGTTTTCCAACGATTAACGAGTTATACTAGCAAAAAAAAAATACTTTTTTCACCAAAGGGATGGTTCTTTTTTGGGCGAGGGGGGGGGGGATGCGCTACACCCCCAGAACTATAATTTTTGTCTGTTTATGTTCTATAACCGGTTCATTAACAATTATTGAAAGAATATCTTAGATAAGATTTTTTATAAACTTTGCTATATTTTTTACTTTACCGACTGGACTATAATATGTGTACCGTTATTAGGGCTTTTCCCGATTTTTGTCGCAAAAATTACTTTGTATAGGTATCTAGGAATGAGAATTCCTTTAAAATTATTCATAAGCGAATCCGAATAATATGTTTTTATTTCAATCAAAATTAGGTAGGTCTGTACTATTTATAAGTTGTTTTTTTTTGCTAGTTTATTTGCCTAGGTAAATATTATTCCTGAAATGAATGGAATTTTAGAGCGCGACAATAATGTGATATAGGAGTATAGTATTAGAAGACACAATGAGCGTGTATAGGTATTTCACTAAATTTTTTTTCTATGTACATTGACTAGAAGAGCAATAAATAAATATCCGGAACATCCCCCTGGAGCTGACAGATATTGGTTTTGGTCATAAACGACAACCGGTTCATTCTACATAATACAAAATTACAAAAATACAATAATTCTCTATCTACATTATATAATTTAAGGAATTCAGTCCTAAATGTTAATTAAAATATGGAAATTGTGATTATTAGATTTATGCGATTTGATTCTGGTTTATTTTTATACGTCAATTTAAATGAGATAAACTATGTTTCAAAGTTTTGTATCAAATGACCCTAGAATAATTGGAAAAATTATTCGAAAGTTTTCTGTGATAATACTTGATGATGACTACATTAAAAACAAAACCTCGAAAAATACAAACATACCTGCTAGAGTCATAATTCGAAAATCCACAAAAAAAATCCACAATGTTTGTGGAAATTTTGTGGACAAATGGTTATTTAATAACCACTTTTAAACACTTAAGAATAATAATAGCATTATATGTGGGCAAGAATTTTAATTTTATCTTTACCCGTTTGCGAGATACAGTCCTTTAAAAGTAAGTATCGGAGTACATAATTTGAATCGGCGGAACGCTCTACTATTATTGGCCTGACGTCACTACCTCTGTCTGAATCTGGTGGACCCGCGCCCCACAGTTCTCATGCATAACGCCGTAAACCAGGCATTCCGCTTCGGTGTCGTGTGAGGGGGTTTACGTTAAATGTTATATGCGCACATTATTGCTAAGAAATTTAAAAGTTTAATACAAAATATAAAATTACACGAATATGGAAGAAGATTTTCAAAAGGCCGACTCACATAACTTACCTACTGTCGATGTTACAACAATAATGGTACTTAACACAGTGGTTCTAAAGCAGACCCACTGATAGAGAATATTAGTAGAGAATACTAATATTGCGGCACCGTGCATTGGATGAATTTGAAAGTCTAGTATCTTTATTAGTTTTTACGTTAGAGCAAAATTATTTTGAAAAAATCTTGGAGCACATTATTATGCTAAAACTCATTTCGGTGAAATTTGGTTGGTGGGGGGGTGTAGCTCGACGTCAAGCCACACTTCACATGCAAAAAATTAAAAAACATATACCTACGGGGTAAGTGTTTTCAATGTCTAGTACTACAGTGATCTTGTAAACTACTTCTGTTAGAGGAACGGTTAAATGATTACTTCCCCTACTTAATGGGGAAGTAATGCAGTTTTATGAATTAAATTGAAGCAACTTTTTTTAATCTCTGGGTTCCTATAGATATTTGACATAAACATTTCGCATATTTCTTTATATTGATATAGCATTCTTATTATACTAGGTACTTCTAAATGCAGTTCCATAAGTTGGAGGGCGTGTACATGAAGCTTGAATATTAAGAAAATTCCAATAGTTTTCTTTTCCGAAAACGTTTTTTAAACAAAATACGGGGTGTTTAAGTTTCGATTTAATAAACTGGTTTTTATTATATATATCTTTCTACAGAGTGGACCAATAACTCTGAATTTTTGTATACAGTCTTTCTATTTAATAACCTGTAAATAAAAAATAACCTAAAAAAATTCTGGGTGAAATCGAAGAACCCAGTGGCGTAGAATCTGGGGTCCCATGACACCTTATTTTTTTCTCATAAAAAAATTCTGAACCATTATTTTTATTGCGTTTTTGAAATTTCATATTAAAATGCTAAAAAAGCTGAAGTAAACGCAAAGGAATTATTTTTCGAAAATGTTTCTTAATTGAGATACAGGATGTTGAAAAACCTGTTTTGTAAATGACACTTACACAACGTCTATCTCGGTTAAAAAACATTTTCGGAAAAAAAAAATTCTTAACACTTTAGCTTCATCTGCAGCCTGCAGCTCTTCAATTTATATGGTATTTATGTTTAACTATTAACTAAAAATAATAAAGATAAAAAATGTAAATAAAAAGTTAAGAGCGCTACATTTGAGTTTTTATCGAAGACAATTTTATTGAGTCCTATCGAAATTTAATAAGTACCTATGATGGCTTTTTGTATCAATTTAAAATGGCATTTCCAAAAAGCAATAATAATAATAAAAAACTATACATGCAGTACACACAGTATAGAGTTAGTAAAAATATCCTCCCGCGGAATACACTGTGTCTTATTTGCTTAATTAGACATTCACCTAAAAAAATTGATAACTATTCTGTTTTGTCTAAGAGTTCGGTCAGTATTTATATTTGGCTATCCTACAGTTTCACTATGGCATCTACCATATAGGAATGGAGGACGTACCTATAGTAACACCAGGAAGGTATTCATTTGCTTTGCAAATACATGATTAGCAAAAATAAAGGCACTATAAATCGATATAGGGAGTCCGGTCCTGGTTAGTACCGCGTATAACATGGTAAACAAGCACTAGAAGAAGTGCTGAAGTGGCCTATCGCGTCGTAGCGTTGCCGACGATACAGAGACGGATCCGAACGAATATAGCTTTCTATATCCTGGGTACGATATGACCCAGACTATAGGGATTGATGTCACGCTTTTTGGAATGTAAATGCAAAATAAATGTAAAGATCAAAATAATAATCGTGCTACTGTTAATTTCGAAGATATTCCTTGCCCTGATATTGAATAAAAAATAACAATGCGACCGTAGTGTCAAAGAGGCCTTAGTTGTGACCTTAATATTTGTTTGCAATATCTGTTTTTAGCTTCTTACCCACCCAGTACACCTAATTTCGCTCCTCGATCCCGAAAAAAATTATGGAATAACTTAAGGAGACGCGGATGTATATATTTACCAAGAGTTTTAATACTTCCCCATCATCGTTTGTTCCCTCTAATGAAATGAAATATCTTGCTTGTCGAATACCAAAACCTGCAATACTGCAATGAACAGATATCTGCAATGAACGGGGAAATACCCAAGCACCTATAACGTTCAATATGACAACAGCGCTAATGACTTGTGATGTGATGAAGTTGCATGTCTATTATAGGTAACACGTAAATTTGAATCAGTTGTTGCATTGTAAGATTTTTGTTTTTTTGTATAAAATGAAACAAAAAAGAAGAAGAAAGAAGAAAATGTGAAGTGTCAGGTAAACAATATATAAAGTCCCTCTGAATCGAGGGACTCTAATCAACAACTGTCTGAAATCTGCAATGGTTACGCCAGGATACTAAACCACAACCAGGAATATTATTAATTAATTATAAGGCAATAATTGAATGGTCGAGTGGTGAAGTTACTTAAAAAATCAGGATAAAAATGCCTGACGAGGCTCTCTAATTCTTGTAGTTATGTTCTTGCATGATTTCTATTAGAGTTCTTATAGCTTAAAAAACATTCAATTGCAAATAAATGATTGTACTTACTTACTTTATAATACCTACATTTATTTATTTTCACATTTTTTGTTGGGTATTAGCAAAACCAAAATAAAATTTAATATACAAAGGAGGGAATTATGTATTTCAAAAAACCCTATAATGATATCTTTTAATAATAATATCCCTTGAAGAATTCTATATAAATGTTTTATCTTTCATTGTCGTTAACTTTGACCGACTAATTTCCATCGGCAAATCAATTTATTAATTAAGACATTTGAAAAAATTTGCTTAAAGAATTTGAAGAGCTTCCGAATAATGAAAGTAAAATTGTTTATTCCTCTTATTGGGGTACGGGATACACTATATTGGGGTACACTCGCCTACGGCTCGTATCTTAACCATCATACTCGCGTATTAATAGCCTTCATTATAAGCTCGTTGCATAATATACTAATTAAACATTTATTTATTAATTAAATGAATGTAGGTATGTATAACATAATAAAGTGTGAGCCATAAAAAATTGACTTCTAATCCGCGTTACCAACACAAATTTATGTTCACCACTAAATCGTCCTGGTATTCCCACTAAAAAATCACCAGAATTTTGAAAATAGCCTCGTAGGAGAGGGGGGAGGGGAAGCGCCGCAGGCGAAAATGGTTGAAAGTTCAAGGTTTTCAAACATTTTCCAGTAGTTGAAAATTTATTCAATCTTAAAATAAAAAAATTAAAACCAATTTTTGTAGTCAATCAGCTACAGGAATTAACAAAAAAAATTCGATTCATTATTATTATTATCAACCAGCAAAAACAATTTTTTCAAATGAAGTTTCTCAAGTCCTGTTTCTTAATTTACTCATTAACGTACAATACAACATAAATATTATGAATGAAAAAAAGAATGAATGAATAACGGGTGGTATTTTATGATTATGATCAATAGCTGTCAGCTCCCGGGATTAATTTATTGCTTTCCTTTTAGTTGGCTAGTGGCAATAGCGGCATCCTCATACCTACCCTCTTGATGCTATTAGGTATTACATATTGGTATTTCTGAAGATTTAAAACTATGAATCTGTTATTTACTTTGCTCTATCTAGTCACCCTATCAGATTGTTGAATTATATTTTAAAAATGTGCCCTAAATTTCCATTAAATTTATTAAACAAAACATCAAAATAAGAATTCTCATTGTATTCATAACATATTTTACTTAGTTGAACGATGGTGACCAAATTTTATTAGAAGCCATTTAAAAACCCAGTGACCAGAATATCTTAAATTTCCTCTTACTTCTAATGTCAGTTACAAACGCTCAGAGCAATAAAATTATTTAAGTCAAAAAACCGCCGCATTAATTTTGGCGTATTATTTTATACGAGTAGGTAACTGCATATATGGTCTACTTAGATAATATTTTTTCAAAGGAAAGATATTTAACCCGTCAATGATCTGACCGGTCAGGTTCTGGTCAGGTTAGAACACTTTCTTTGAAAAAACAATTTCAAATGAGCCGTGTTGGGAAACACTTTTTGAGTTCAGATAGTTCAGTTTGTTAGCTGCGTTGAGCTGCACTCCCGCCTCCCCACTCCGGGAATATTAAAAATGAACTGCACCAGAATTATCTGCTAATTATGTGCTAATTAAGTGCCAAACTCGATGGTTTGTGCTCCTTTATTTATATCTATTTTAGGGGCGGAGAATATATCTATAGTAACACCAGGAAGGTATTCATTTGCTTTGCAAATGCATGGTTAGCCAAAAAAAAAAAAAACGGCACTAAAAATAGGTTTTCAGAGTACGGTCATGGCGAGAATTGCGAATAACTACGCCGAGTTTCGGAAGTAACAACTTGACGACAATGCAAACCGCTTCGAAGCGTACGGAGCAGGACCTGCATTTTATCCGCTTTCTCATATCGTATCCAGAATACAGGGATTAATGTCACGCTTTTTGGAATTCAAATGAAAAATAAATGCAAAATTCAAAATAATAATCGTGCTACTGTTAATCTCGAAGATATTCCTTGCCCTGAAAATGAAGAAAAAAAATAGAAATATAGTCAAAGAGGCCTTAGTTGTGACCTTAATATATTAGTTTGCAATAGTGGTTTTTAGCTTCTTACCCACCCAGCACCCCTATTTCGCTCCTCGATCCCAAAAAAATTGATGAAGCTTAGGATACGTGGATGCAAATATTTATTTTTTTTAATTTTTAAAATGGGATAAGTAGTTTTTCGAGCGACATGAACCTGCGTTTTACAAAAAAAGTGAATAGGCAGTTGTGAGAAAAGACGTGGTTCAGAATTGTATGAACCATCTAAAATATATACAGTGGTTCAGGTCAGCACAAGTATGATGGTTCAGGATGGTACGGTTTTTTTTGTATAAAATGATAAAAAATAAATCTCTTTTTTCGTGATGTATATGTTCAAAAATATGATATTCGAATAATGACAAATAAATATACGCCGAGAGACGGGCTCCAACTGCTTATTTAAGCCATGGTTCAGGATGGTATGAAATTTCGACTGGCTCAGGAAGGATAGAAAGATCTATATATATATATATATATATATATATATTATATATATATATATATATATATATATATATATATATATATATATATATTGATATATATATATATATATATATATATATATATATATATATATATATGTTTTTGTATCAAGGTGAGATCTTTTGGTTACATTTTGTAGACAAGCTGAGATCCATTTTTACAAGACGAGATCCTTTTCGGATCTCGACTTGTATCTATGTGTATATCAACTTTTTTCACATAGGAGGGGTCAGGGGGGGGGGGTGGTGGCAAATTTTCGTCTGGATCTCATTTTCAAAACTCTCCTTTCGTTTTTTCCGAATTTATTAAAGGTAGTGTAAAAAATAGTATATTATTTTATACGGAGGGAAAGTGACACTTTTCATGGCGCGCTCGTGTTTATCAGCCGAACGAAGTGAGGCTGATAATAGAGAGCAAGCCATGAAAAGTCACTTTTCCTCCAAATAAAATATACTATTTTTTCTTCAAACGTGGGCAAATTTAAGCAAGAACATCATTTTTAATTGAAGGAAAGCGAATTTCCAAAAGGTTTGGACTGGTATAAGTAGGTGAATATGGAGTATGGGCTGCTTCTATAGAAACGCGGCGCTGTCAAATTGACACTGTCATCAACGTCAGTGAACATCGAGAAATTATTATTGAAATTATTAAAGAAAAATAATAAAATAATAATTATGTAACTAAACTACTAATCATCGCAAAATCAAAATTAAAAACGTTATAAAAGTTTGTAAGTAAGTTATAAAATTAATGATAACATCTACCTACCTCTTGCTAGACCCTGCTTGGTCAATTTTTTCATTTTCTGTTAATGATGATGCCAGTCAGTCAGAAGTTGAATGTTAAATATGTAGGTCATTGTAGGTAGGTACCAATAACTGTACACTAATACCTACCTAATAATAAAAATATAAGATGTTGGATTCCTTTATGTACCTAGGTATATGGTTATAATTATTATCCTTGTGTTCAATATTCAAACTTCAATACGGAATAATAATTATTTTTGTTTACCTCGCAATAACCCAACTTTTTTCTGACGTTTGAACCGACTGAGCCGAGCACGAGCTCGACTCGACTGAAGCCGACTGTCGACCGTCCGGCTTCGGGTATAATTATGACGTTTCACAGAATTACTTCGTTTCGGTGTAGATTTTCCAAAGATTATGTTTGATTAATACCAAATTCCTTTTAACCTTATTAGATAATAATAAACTAGAGAGTTTTCATATCTTAGGTTGAATTTTATTGATGAATATACGGGCCTACATTAATAAAATTTCAATAGTTGATTCTTAATACAGGTATGTGTTTGTATGTTGAGATGTTGCTATGGCACCACTTTAGCTCCGGCGGAGGTAAAGTGTTGCTTGGAAAACTTTGAGACCGGCTACTGAGTCGAGTAATGTCTGATTTACTGACGTTTGAAGAAAATAGTATTTTTCAAGCAAAGTTAGCCAGTGGCGGGCATAGGAAAAGGGACAAAATTGTGAAATTTTGCCAATTTTTTTGATTTTTAAATTTAAAAATCCATTCTAAGGCACGTGTTGAAACGAAATGAAATGAAATTATCACAGAAAATTTTTCACATTAAAGCACTACGCTAACATGACATGACTATGGAAAATTTCAGAAAGCCAATAATTTAAAAAGCGGTGAAAATATTCATAATTGAATCGCATAAAAATACACTATTTCTGCGATTGATGCGCAAGAAGGTTTTTTGTTTTTTTTTCGAATAAGTCACTTTTGCCGACTTGTCACGTGAAAATCATCATCATCTTTTTGGTAGGTAACGAACGGCTCTATCTCGCTGTTTTGTTATTTTTTCGATCTGTCAAATAAATTTTGAAAAAAAATCCGAACTAGTCGCAAACGAGGTCGCAAAATCATGCGAATACGGTGTCCTCAATTTTTGAGAGCCGATTACCTAATTACCTAATCACCTAATTATTTTTTCGAAAAACGATCTCTACAAAGTTTGTACGTCTATCCTTTCCCTAAATAACTGTACTTGCAGAATCTGTCCGCGACGTACCGTTACCGAGAAACAAATCCTTATGTCGGGACGTTTTAAAAAAATAAGGCCCTGAACTGGGGCCTTAAAATTCTCGGATCCGGCCCATTTTCAACAGGTCGTATTTGGGGGTATCGTGAATCGTTCATGTCGTAATTCCATGGCTTTCATATATACTAGATCAAAGTCTCTTGATGGGAACTGCACCCGTGGATGCAGTCCCCACCGGCCGCGATAATACTAGATGAATTGCGCCCAAGTCCCTTGACGGGAACTGCACCCAAGTCCCTTGACGGGAACTGCACCCGTGGGTGCAGTCCCCACCGGCCGCGTGAATCGTTCATGTCGTAATTCCATGGCTTTCATATATACTAGATCAATTGCGCCCAAGTCTCTTGACGGGAACTGCACCCGTGGGTGCAGTCCCCACCGGCCGCGTGAATCGTTCATGTCGTAATTCCATGGCTTTCATATATACTAGATCAATTGCGCCCAAGTCTCTTGACGGGAACTGCACCCGTGGGTGCAGTCCCCACCGGCCGCGTGAATCGTTCATGTCGTAATTCCATGGCTTTCATATATACTAGATCAATTGCGCCCAAGTCTCTTGACGGGAACTGCACCCGTGGGTGCAGTCCCCACCGGCCGCGTGAATCGTTCATGTCGTAATTCCATGGCTTTCATATATACTAGATCAGAGTCTCTTGATGGGAACTCCCCACCGGCCGCGATAATACTAGATACCAAATAAAAAATATATGTGCAGTTCCCACATAGACACTTCGTACTCTCGGTATCCGGCTTTCTTTTCTAGTCGGCCAAGGGATATGCACTTAAA
>OU342636.1:1747936-1755436 GCA_910589415.1 Malachius bipustulatus
ACAGAGAGCCTTCGTGTGAGGATTTTCCCCATCACCCTCATGAACACCGAGGAGATAGTGATGGGACGCCAGTTGCTGATGTCCCGAGGGTCTCCCCGGCCTTTGGGAATCAGGGAAGTCCTGCTGCGATTGAAGATCCTGGGCGTGTGTTGTATATACAACATGGCGTTGAACAGAAGCTGAAGGCGCACGGAGGGAATCCGTTTCATGTCTCGCAGTGTCACACCATCGAGTCCGGCTGCGTTGGACCCGGAGGCTCTGAGGGCGTCATTAATGTTGTCATCTGTTACGGGCTCGTAGATGTTGACAGCCTCGTTGCTCGGGTCTTGGACGGGATGGTCATCCAGATGGGGGGTACCCTGAAAGAGTTTGGTAAATTCGCTGCGAATAATGTCGTCCTCAGGCCTCTCATCGGAATTGGTCGGGGGGCGCTGGTCCAAGATTTCAGCGGCCAGTCCCCTTGCGTCCTTCTTATACCTCTCCTGGGTCATCTTATAGACCAGAGGTCTCTTCTTGTTTTTGGGCATGGTGGAAGGGATGACGGTCGGCTGGGCTACGCTCGTCTTATTTGTGAATTTCTTGGACTTGTAATTGTCGACCAATGCAGCAGTCCAGGTGTCCAGATCGACCTTCAGGTTTCCCCGATTGAGGCATATGTTTCGACACAGGACGATGTCCTCCTCCTTCTCAAGCAGCGTCGCAAGGCCAAGAATATGGTTCTTGACTGGGTCGCTAAATGTGCACGGTGGTCCTGCACTGGCCGGCGGTTGAGGAGCAGGGTCCGGAGAAGGTGGCCAGAGCGGAGAACGGCAACGAACCGTGGTCGGTGGCGGTGATGGAGTGCCGCCGCCGAATGAACAGATGCTAGGCGAAGCAGAGGGAGTCGCAAACATCTCGGCGCCAGGAGCCGAGGACCTGTCCGCTGCGCAGGGTGTCAGGAATGCAGGATTCATATCGTCAGCTCTGTCGTTCTGGTTCGGAGATGGGGAGCCGGCCTCGATGGAGAGATCGGGTTCTATGATTTCGGGCAGACCCGTGTACTCGAAGATGTCGGGGGACGCGGACTGAGCTGGTGGCTCCTCCTCGACGATGGTCTGTAGAGAAGTCTGATGTAAGTTTCTCGCCTCAAGCTCTGCTCGGAAGCGGGCCACCATGTCCTTATATTCCTGGCTTCTTCTCTTTGTCTGGATTGCTTCCTTGGTTCTGTTGATCAGGATTCTCGAAATATGTACAGAGATTTCGTCGCCGGTATACTCGGCCTCCTCCCGGGCCATAAGCTCCAACTCATTGGGCTGCCAGCGGCGATTCCTGGGAACCCTGTCCTCCACCTCATGATAGAGCTCATCGTTGTACTGCACCGGATGGGCTTGTCGAATGTGTTGTCGAAGTCCCTGAAGGCTAGCAAAGGCACGCTCGCAGTATCGACAGACCTCAGGGAGCGGTTCCTCTGCTTCACGGGGCACGCCGGGGCAGTAGCGGCGGACGTGCATTCCCAGGGCCGTTTGGGTTGGGTGAGGTTTTTGGCAATGAGGACATTCGAAAATCGGCGCTGCCTCCTCATTCCCTCTCATAGGACAATATCGTTTGCGGTGTTGATTGAGCCCTGAGGCGGTGCCAAAGGCTCTGCCGCACTCACACTTCTCCATGCTTGCTTGAGAGGTTCCGTGAGGAAGAATCTCCCACGGAGTGTATTAGGCAGTTTATGGAAACCCTCTCAAATAAATCTCGCCGAAGCGCAGGATCTGATTTATCAGAAGATGTAAAATCGTGCTGAGCTGTCCGGTTTCCTTTCTTTGCGATTTCTCCGAAAACCGCTGGAGGAACCAGTGGCTGGAGGCGTCGGATGATGTTGGCCGGTCAGCTGCATACAGTCGTGTCCGACTTGATGGTCTAAAGAAATTGGCGCTCTCTCCGCACTCTACTTGGCCAAGTTGCCGACGGAAAGTTGGCTTGCTATTATGGTGAAAATGTCGGCGGGGGGGTCCAGAACCGATCCCAAAAAGAATCAGCCCGATCGGGCTAACGGTTCTGCAGATATTCGGTTTTGGCCGATTTTGGCGATGTTCGGCTTGGAATTCTCAAAATGTCTTTCGGCAGGAATCGCAAAGTTTAGATGATCTACAAAATGGCGCCGGTCCCAAGTCTCTACGATAAGCCCTTCTGGCCGAAGAATTTTTATCGAAAAGTTCTGGTGACGTGTTTTATTTAGTGGAAATCACCAGAACCAGTTCTAGGGGGTTTTTATGAGAGCCGGCAACACTGTAGACACCTGAGATGTTAAGATGGCGATCGGTGAGGGCGTGGTCTGTTGCCTGCTGGGTGGAGCGTTGATGCAGTCACGCCTCCCTGTGGGCGGGGTCTTAAGTTGGACACGCCTCCTGTGGGCGGGGCTTCGAGAAAAATGGCGGAAAAGTGGGCGTGGCCTAAGGTGGGCGTGGCTTGGTAGGCGTGGCTTACGTGTCAGGTACGCCTCCAAGATGGTTGACTCCCAGTCAAGATGGTGGACTTACAGGTCACTGGAATCCGTGCGACATAGTTAGCAGATATACAGCCAGTGCCTATGTAGAGGGAATCCAGCACTCGCACTGCTGGACTGAAGTGGAATGTCTCTCTCACCTCGTCCCACCTGCAGCTTTATATGCGCCAAGCCACAGGCCACATACACACGCGGAATCGCGGGATCGCGGAACCGCGGAATCGCGGAACCGCGAGATCGCGGATCGCAGCGCGCGGGCCGCGGAGTCGCGGTCGCGTAACAGTGAGGTCTTCAGGCGCCTCACACACCAGGCGAGCGTTGTTGTCAGCTCGCGGTCACAATCCGCGCTGTTGTCGGAATGTCTGCAAATTCTCAGCCACACGAGCCGGCACAGAAGAAATGGTTGTAATTTGTCCAAGTCCCCGCGATGGGGAATGCCCTCATCAGCTGGTCGGTCGGTGATAAAGTCCAGACTGACGGGAACTGCACCACTCGCGGATCACATTCAAGTCACAGGCGCGCTGAGTGAAAGTATTCTAAGTTCAAATGGATGGGAACTGCCCAGATGGAATGGCTTGAGAAAAATTAAATTGTGAAAATTTCTCTAAGTCCCGGATCACTGTCACCGCGCAGGCGCGCCGCCGGGGAGTACCCCCGTGTCCGCGCACAGAAAATATACTCCGAACTATTAGAAGAGCGCTAGGGCTCCGAATCAATACACTGTATAAAAGACAAGCACATGAATTCTAACCTCACTTGCGGAGAACGAGAATGGCACGTCCGTTCTCCACGAGAGCCACGGGTTAAGAGCCAGACTCTCTTAAGAATCGTCGTGGAGTGCGGACGTGCCTTCCTGTGCTCCTCGAGAGAGGTTATGTTTTAATGTGTACTTGTGTTCGTGATTTTAACTCAAGTTGTTTAGTCCCAGGGCTTCGCTAGTTTGTTTCGATACTTTATGTGTGCGCGGTCACGGGGGCCACCTATTTGAATTTTCGCGCCAGCTGGTCCAGACACTGCCAAGCTGGACTTAGAAAATTTTTCAAACATCGGCTGCGAAGTTGGTGCAGTTCCCACTGAGGGTCTTTGAATAGTTCTTGTTGACGTTTGAAATCTACAGTGCAATTCCACCGGCGCTGGACTTAGAGAATTATTCGCGTTCTTCAATCGACCGAGTGCTGTTCCCATCTGACTGAACTTGTGTTTATTGTAACTCGTCATGGTGTAGCTCCTACCAACGTGAACTTAGCCTGCGAGTAAATTCTAGAGTGCGGCGGAGGAAACTAAAGACATTCCGACAACACCGCGGAGTGTTCCGTCGATCCGGCGGCGTTGCTTGTGTTCAGAGCGCGCGGTGTGCGGGGCGCCATAAGACCCCGCTGTTACGCGTCCGCGAGAGCGCGAGTACGTGATCCCGCGAATCCGCGGGTCCGCGAGAATTCCGCGACCTGCTTATGTGATCCGCGAGTGATCCTGCTGGACCCGAAGAGGAGGCTGAGGTGAGCATTTGATGTGCCACTAAAGATCCGGCTTTTGAACACCAGGACGTTCCTCAACCTGAATGGATGTTGTATATGTCTTACCGGTCTGTAACGGATTGTAGTGACCTGTAAGTCCGCCATCTTCGAGGGGCGTGTCCGACATCAAGGCTCCACCCTCCTTGGCCCCGCCCACCTCTGGCCACGCCCACAATTCGGCCATTTTCCTCCAGGCCCCGCCCATAAGGGGGCGTGTCCACGGCGAGGCCCCGCCCACTAAGCAACCTACCACGCCCAAGACCACGCCTCCCAGGGACCATCTTACTGGATGAGCGGGTCTTTAATTTACCATCAAGGGGCTTTAATTTACCTCGTGCAGCGTTGCCAGACTCTAAATAAAATCCTTGGATCCAGTGCTGGTGATTTCCCCCAAATTATTTTTTCACCAGACCCTCTCATCCAAAATTTCTCGGGCTGAAGGAGTCGTCGCAGAGACCTCGGAGTGGTGCCATCTTTTAGAGCTCTAATACTTTGCGACTTCCACCGAAAAACATTTTTAGATTTCCATCTCCAACTCTGCCAAAATCGGCCAAAACTGGATAGCTCGGCAACCAGACCTCCGATTGAGGAAATTCTTTTTTCGTTAGACATCAAAGCTAAGATTACATCTACCGGAGCGAAGCAGAATTTTCGGAGTCTTCCGCAAGGTTGCCAAAACGTCGTGGAGCCGAAGTGATTCAATCAAGAAGGCTGATTCTTTTTGGGAGGTGTTTTGGTGGCCTTCCGAAACCCGATTCGATCCATCAGAACTATCTGGCCCCGCTGCAAAGCCCGCCAAGACCAGGGCAAACACTGATCCGGCACGAGGAGAACATTGCCCTCGGCGACGGATCGACGAGGCAGAGCAGAGACGCCATCTTCAACCATTGAAGGGCCGCTACCGGTCCTAGCAGCTTGACTGACACCAATCGGGGTCGGAGGAACGATCATTCTTCTCTGGCCCCCCTTCGGGGGATGTGCAAGCATTTTACCACCACCCGCATTCAATCAACCACCACCACGAATTCCTCCCGACGCGGGCGGTGAGTGATATATTTTTGGGCGGCGAGTGATATACTTTTAGCCCGCGAAACTAAGTTTTGCCGAGTTTTATCTATTGCCCTTCAACATCTTAAATAGTGTTATTCAACGTGATCGTTAACTATTTTGTACCGAACTGTTCATTTGGCTTGTTTGACTCGCGTCTACATTTATATTGTATTTATTTTAACATCTGAATTTATTATTGTGTATTGTATATCTATTTTTCATCTATTAGGTTGTTTAGCTTTAGTTTAGATTTAAGATTGCGCCCCCTGGGGCAAGTGAGTTGCGGCAACACACGCAAGCCCGCAACGCAGTTTGTAGCGCACTAGCGAGATTTTAGGAGGGGTATTTTTCATACTTTTTTAACACTGGTAAGATTTTCTACCAGGACCCCCTTCGTACGTCATGGAGTTTCCGTGCGATTGTGGACGGGCGTTTGCCTCCGCATCCGGTCTCAACCAACATCAAAAAAGATACTGCAATTTAACCAGGAGAGAGCAGACTGTCCCTGGTAACGCCTTCGTCTGCCCCTACTGTAATAAGGGACACCCATCTAACAGTGCCCTGTCGCAGCATATCTCAAGACATCACCGGGCCGATGCTCCACCCCCACCCGTCGGAGACTTTCCCTGCGCGCGATGCGACCGAAGCTTTGCTAGCGCGCAGAATCTTCGCAGCCACATGACAAACGCCCATGGTGAGAGAGAGGAAGCGACCGAGGTCTGTCGCTACTGCGAAAGGACCTTTAGAAACTTCTCCGGGTTGCGGCAACATATAAGACAAGCCCACCCCCAGCAGTACAACAACGAATTGTACCACGAAGCCGAAGACAGGGATCTCCAGAAGGTAAGATGGACAGGTGACGAAATAGAAATGATGGCAAGGGCCGAAGCAGAATACGAGGGTCCAGAAATCCTGAGCCACCTGGCTCGCCTCATGAGGCGATCCAAGGAATCGATCAGGGGGAAGAGAAGGAGCCAAGAATACAAGAACTTGGTGATCCAGTTCACAAACGAACTCCTCGAAAGACGCCAATTCCAACAAGGACCTATTTCCCCAGTCAATGAGGAACCCCCACCAACAACGTCACCTACACCGCCCCGGGACCCCCCTCAACAGCTTTTTACTACTCCCCAGAACCAGACACTTCAACGGCCCCACGACCGGAATCTGTTTTTCGAACCTAGGGCAGGCCCCTCGAACGAATTCACGGTGTATTCAAACCGCAACGAGCCGGCGGGCCCCTCGAACCGGATCGATGACCCGCCTCGGGTTGCGGAGTCGGAACCGGATGCACACCACGATGACAGAAATGTCTCTGTGGATTCCTTCCTCTCAGCGGAAGAAGAAGTGGATGCATTGCCCTATTGTGCACCGGATACCCCTGACCCCGACTCTTCCAACATCCCGACCGGTATTATACCAACCGACCAGGAAGCTCGTGCGGACCGTCGAGCGAGTGAGGAAATTAACCCACCCCGTGCGGGGACCTCACAATCGCACATTGAACCTCCCATCAACGTCTCCCCGATCACACCCCCCACCAACATATCTGAGGATGTGATAATAAATCACCTCATTACTCTGGCACCCAAACTGGAACTGGAGGAGGACATCTATCTCTGTGGCTGTGTGTGCATGCGGCAGGGTAACCTTCGCCGCCATCTAGATGACTGGGTGGATAATCTGATCCGGAAATACAAATCCAAAACCTTCAAAGAAGGAAATTCCGTTCAGAGACCACCTATCGATCTACTTTCCCTCCCCAAAAACCGGAGGAGGCCCTTTCTATATAAAGAAGCCCAGAGGAAATTCCAAAAGAACACACGGGTTTACGCCAACGAGGTGATAGACGGACAGTGCGCTCCGGGAGCATCTGTCCAGCCTGAAAGAGACGCTATTCTCAGGAGCTACAGGGAGATATTCGGGGGCGAAGCGATTCGCGACGATGAAGGGTACACTAGGGAGGAGTACGAGGAAAAGAACTTTTACCGACCTATAGACAACGAGACGGTTAAGGAGGCAATTAGAACCAGCAACTCTGAGGCACCCGGTCTGGACGGTATCACGTTGAGGGACTTGAAGAGGATTCCTACGATCCGATTGGAACTTCTCTTCAACGCAATGCTACAACTGCAACACACCCCCGTGTCCCTCACCAGGAGCAGGACCATCCTTATCCCCAAGGGCTCGGAAAACCTGCACCTGGTGGATAATTGGCGACCGATTACCATATCTTCTATCCTCCTCAGAATCATAAATAAAATTGTGGTCAAACGTCTGGATATAATTAACATTAACGACACCCAGACTGGCTTCAGGAGGATAGATGGTTGTTTTAGCAACAACTTAACAGTCCAGACCCTGATTAAAAACAAGAGGGCAGCAGGTAGACCCTATACCCTCATCACCCTTGACTTGAGGAAAGCCTTCGATACCGTCTCGCACAGTAGTATCCTCCGC
>OU342636.1:1760436-1772936 GCA_910589415.1 Malachius bipustulatus
CTGCACCCACGGGTGCAGTTCCCGGCAAGGGACTTGGGTGCAGTTCCCGTCAAGGGACTTGGGCGCAATTCATCTAGTATTATCGCGGCCGGTGGGGACTGCATCCACGGGTGCAGTTCCCATCAAGAGACTTTGATCTAGTATATATGAAAGCCATGGAATTACGACATGAACGATTCACGCGGCCGGTGGGGACTGCACCCACGGGTGCAGTTCCCGTCAAGAGACTTGGGCGCAATTGATCTAGTATATATGAAAGCCATGGAATTACGACATGAACGATTCACGCGGCCGGTGGGGACTGCACCCACGGGTGCAGTTCCCGTCAAGGGACTTGGGTGCAGTTCCCGTCAAGGGACTTGGGCGCAATTCATCTAGTATTATCGCGGCCGGTGGGGACTGCATCCACGGGTGCAGTTCCCATCAAGAGACTTTGATCTAGTATATATGAAAGCCATGGAATTACGACATGAACGATTCACGATACCCCCAAATACGACCTGTTGAAAATGGGCCGGATCCGAGAATTTTAAGGCCCCAGTTCAGGGCCTTATTTTTTTAAAACGTCCCGACATAAGGATTTGTTTCTCGGTAACGGTACGTCGCGGACAGATTCTGCAAGTACAGTTATTTAGGGAAAGGATAGACGTACAAACTTTGTAGAGATCGTTTTTCGAAAAAATAATTAGGTGATTAGGTAATTAGGTAATCGGCTCTCAAAAATTGAGGACACCGTATTCGCATGATTTTGCGACCTCGTTTGCGACTAGTTCGGATTTTTTTTCAAAATTTATTTGACAGATCGAAAAAATAACAAAACAGCGAGATAGAGCCGTTCGTTACCTACCAAAAAGATGATGATGATTTTCACGTGACAAGTCGGCAAAAGTGACTTATTCGAAAAAAAAACAAAAAACCTTCTTGCGCATCAATCGCAGAAATAGTGTATTTTTATGCGATTCAATTATGAATATTTTCACCGCTTTTTAAATTATTGGCTTTCTGAAATTTTCCATAGTCATGTCATGTTAGCGTAGTGCTTTAATGTGAAAAATTTTCTGTGATAATTTCATTTCATTTCGTTTCAACACGTGCCTTAGAATGGATTTTTAAATTTAAAAATCAAAAAAATTGGCAAAATTTCACAATTTTGTCCCTTTTCCTATGCCCGCCACTGGCTAACTTTGCTTGAAAAATACTATTTTTTACACTACCTTTAATAAATTCGGAAAAAACGAAAGGAGAGTTTTGAAAATGAGATCCAGACGAAAATTTGCCACCCCCCCCCCCCCTGACCCCTCCTATGTGAAAAAAGTTGATATACACATAGATACAAGTCGAGATCCGAAAAGGATCTCGTCTTGTAAAAATGGATCTCAGCTTGTCTACAAAATGTAACCAAAAGATCTCACCTTGATACAAAAACATCTATATATATATATATATATATATATATATATATCGTGGGCAGGTGAATTTTGGAAAACCACTTTTTCGTGATCTGGGGGTCATGATCGGTGGACATTTGATGAGTCTGGGTGATTTTCGAAAAGTGATGTCGTCCTCAATAGTGTATTTTTTTGTTAAAAAAATACACTAAAAATTAGCTTTGGTTAAAAATAAAATAAAAACCCACAAAAAAGTTTTTTTTCGAAAACGGCTCATCCTAGCGAAAAATCTATTGCGATGTACTATTATTGGTCTTTCACTAATAATTTGGAGTGATTATTATTTGCAAAATTTGAAAAATGAGCCGTGAAAAATAGAGTAAAGAACTTAGTGTCATATTACGTATGCGGAAATTCCGTGAACGCGACCGAAGGAAAAAATTTTTTTCGATTCGAAGAATCAAGATGGCGGTCATGTTGTAATTTTAGCGTAACGAAGAGACTCCCGGCTACTACACCCCTGTGAAATATTTTCGAAAAACTGATCCGAACTGGCACTTTTGAAACGTCGAAATCGAAAAGTGGAAAAAAACACGTGTTCTTTCACACGAAAAAAATTAATTGAAATCGAAGGATCAAGATGGCGGCCAGATTTTGGTATACTCGTAAAGGTGAAATGTGCAGCAATAACATATTGGTGCAAGAGCTATCCCGGATAACTGCAACTGTCATTTTTTTTAAACGTCAAATTCATGAATATTGTGAAAAATTGTTTTTCTTTTTACCAAATATCATTATAGTGACGGTATAAATCGTGATTGAATTATTTTTGGCGGTGTCAAAATAAAGACATTACTTGCGACTCTCATCTGGCTATGCAGAAAAAATGACAGCGAATTCGAAAATGTTACTTAAAAAATGTCAAACTTAAAAACTCCGAATAAGAGTAATTTTTTCCAACAACAAAAATCGTAGTGACGTTTTTTAAAGTCTCGATCCAATTTTTTTTTTAAAGTGTCAAAATAAAGGCATTACCATTAATTAGTACGTGGTTTTGAAAAAAACTCGAAAAAAAATCTAAACTGGGACTTTTAAACGCCAAAGTTGAGAAATCGCGAGTAAAAATCGGCCATTTTCTAATAATCACAGCGCCGCCATTTTGGCAATTTAAACGACGAAAAATGAAAATTTCAACAGAGAAACTCTTCCACAATCCCGCAAAAATTATCCCCGAATCCCGATGTACGAAAATTGCCGAGAAAAAAATTCTGAACCATAGATGATTTTCATTAATTTTGCTCAACCATAGATGATTTTCATTAATTTTGCTCGGAAATCGTCGAGATTTTAAACGAAAAATTGTTCCGCTCGCACATTTTAGTGTATTTTTTAATAAAAAAATACACTATTGAGGACGACATCACTTTTCGAAAATCACCCAAACATCGGGTCCTGTGCAGTTCCCGATCGGAAATAGCTCACCGTACAGTTCCCATCGGCTGAAGTACCGGTGCAGTTCCCGACCGAAAATCGAACGTCCTGTGGAGTTTCATAACGGAAATAGCTCACAGTACAGTTCCCATCGGCTGAAGGACCGGTGCAGTTCCCGACCGAAAATCGAAGGTCCGGTGCAGTTTCCGATCGGAAATAGCTCACGATGCAATCCCCATCGGCTGAAGTACCGGTGCAGTTCCCGACCGAAAATCGAACGTCCTGTGCAGTTCCCGACAAAAAATCGAACGTCCTGTGCAGTTCCCGATCGGAAATAGCTCACCGTACAGTTCCCATCGGCTGAAATACCGGTGCAGTTCCCGACCGAAAATCGAAGGTCCGGTGCAGTTCCCGACAAAAATCGAACGTCCTGTGCAGTTTTCGATCGGAAATAGCTCACGATGCAATCCCCATCGGCTGAAGTACCGGTGCAGTTCCCGACCGAAAATCGAACGTCCTGTGCAGTTCCCGTTCGGAAATAGCTCACGATGCAATCCCCATCGGCTGAAGTATCGGTGCAGTTCCCGACAAAAAATCGAACGTCCTGTGCAGTTCCCGACAAAAAATCGAACGTCCTGTGCAGTTCCCGATCGGAAATAGCTCACCGTACAGTTCCCATCGGCTGAAATACCGGTGCAGTTCCCGACCGAAAATCGAAGGTCCGGTGCAGTTCCCGACAAAAATCGAACGTCCTGTGCAGTTTTCGATCGGAAATAGCTCACGATGCAATCCCCATCGGCTGAAGTACCGGTGCAGTCCCCGACCGAAAATCGAAGGTCCGGTGCAGTTTCCGATCGGAAATAGCTCACGATGCAATCCCCATCGGCTGAAGTACCGGTGCAGTTCCCGACCGAAAATCGAACGTCCTGTGCAGTTCCCGACAAAAAATCGAACGTCCTGTGCAGTTCCCGATCGGAAATAGCTCACCGTACAGTTCCCATCGGCTGAAATACCGGTGCAGTTCCCGACCGAAAATCGAAGGTCCGGTGCAGTTCCCGACAAAAATCGAACGTCCTGTGCAGTTTTCGATCGGAAATAGCTCACGATGCAATCCCCATCGGCTGAAGTACCGGTGCAGTTCCCGACCGAAAATCGAACGTCCTGTGCAGTTCCCGTTCGGAAATAGCTCACGATGCAATCCCCATCGGCTGAAGTATCGGTGCAGTTCCCGACAAAAAATCGAACGTCCGGTGCAGTTCCCGACCGAAAATCGAACGTCCTGCGGAGTTTCATATCGGAAATAGCTCACGGTACAGTTCCCATCGGCTGAAGGACCGGTGCAGTTCCCGACCGAAAATCGAACGTCCTGCGGAGTTTCATATCGGAAATAGCTCACGGTACAGTTCCCATCGGCTGAAGAACCGGTGCAGTTCCCGACAAAAATCGAACGTCCTGTGCAGTTCCCGATCGGAAATAGCTCACGATGCAATCCCCATCGGCTGAAGTACCGGTGCAGTTCCCGACCGAAAATCGAACGTCCTGTGCAGTTCCCGTTCGGAAATAGCTCACGATGCAATCCCCATCGGCTGAAGTATCGGTGCAGTTCCCGACAAAAAATCGAACGTCCTGTGCAGTTCCCGATCGGAAATAGCTCACGATGCAATCCCCATCGGCTGAAGTACCGGTGCAGTTCCCGACCGAAAATCGAACGTCCTGTGCAGTTCCCGACAAAAAATCGAACGTCCTGTGCAGTTCCCGATCGGAAATAGCTCACCGTACAGTTCCCATCGGCTGAAGTACCGGTGCAGTTCCCGACCGAAAATCGAACGTCCTGTGCAGTTCCCGACAAAAAATCGAACGTCCTGTGCAGTTCCCGATCGGAAATAGCTCACCGTACAATTCCCATCGGCTGAAGTACCGGTGCAGTTCCCGACCGAAAATCGAACGTCCTGTGCAGTTCCCGACAAAAAATCGAACGTCCTGTGCAGTTCCCGATCGGAAATAGCTCACCGTACAGTTCCCATCGGCTGAAGTACCGGTGCAGTTCCCGACCGAAAATCGAACGTCCTGTGGAGTTTCATATCGGAAATAGCTCACGGTACAGTTCCCATCGGCTGAAGGACCGGTGCAGTTCCCGACAAAAATCGAACGTCCTGTGCAGTTCCCGATCGGAAATAGCTCACGATGCAATCCCCATCGGCTGAAGTACCGGTGCAGTTCCCGACCGAAAATCGAACGTCCTGTGCAGTTCCCGACAAAAAATCGAACGTCCTGTGCAGTTCCCGATCGGAAATAGCTCACCGTACAGTTCCCATCGGCTGAAATACCGGTGCAGTTCCCGACCGAAAATCGAAGGTCCGGTGCAGTTCCCGACAAAAATCGAACGTCCTGTGCAGTTTTCGATCGGAAATAGCTCACGATGCAATCCCCATCGGCTGAAGTACCGGTGCAGTTCCCGACCGAAAATCGAACGTCCTGTGCAGTTCCCGTTCGGAAATAGCTCACCGTACAGTTCCCATCGGCTGAAGTACCGGTGCAGTTCCCGACCGAAAATCGAACGTCCTGCGGAGTTTCATATCGGAAATAGCTCACGGTACAGTTCCCATCGGCTGAAGGACCGGTGCAGTTCCCGACCGAAAATCGAACGTCCTGTGGAGTTTCATATCGGAAATAGCTCACGGTACAGTTCCCATCGGCTGAAGGACCGGTGCAGTTCCCGACAAAAATCGAACGTCCTGTGCAGTTCCCGATCGGAAATAGGTCACGATGCAATCCCCATCGACTGAACTGACATTCATTATATTAATCTGAGATTCCGGGGGCTTATCACTGTGCCATATCATAAAACAGAAACATTTAAAAGGTCATTTTCATATCAAATATGTCAAATTTATAATGGTATACCAAACGAACTTAAGCTTTTGGGTCTCAGAAAATTCAAAGTACAGCTCAGAAGGGCTTTGCTTGGTGAACGGTGACTGAATGGCTAGGAATGAGCAAATTGTCAAATTGTTAAATATTGATTAGTGACCAATTTCACAGTACCAGCATCTTTTTCTTCAATATGTTTAGATACCAGCAGTTTATCACACTCGCGCCAAATAAATAAAGCATAGAATAATATATAGAAGGTTGAGACAAGCAGAGTGACAATGTAACCATTGTCAAAGTTATCTGATCTTCGCCTTTTTTCTCGAGGTATAATCAAAAATTATAACTATGTATTTGCTTTCTTGTGTTCATATTTCTTTGAGAAAACAAAGACATTATTATTAATATTAAGTACCGGTGCAGTTCCCGAAAAAAATCGAACGCCCTGTGCAGTTCCCGATCGGAAATAGCTCACCGTACAGTTCCCATCGGCTGAAGTACCGGTGCAGTTCCCGACCGAAAATCGAACGTCCTGTGGAGTTTCATAACGGAAATAGCTCACAGTACAGTTCCCATCGGCTGAAGGACCGGTGCAGTTCCCGACCGAAAATCGAAGGTCCGGTGCAGTTTCCGATCGGAAATAGCTCACGATGCAATCCCCATCGGCTGAAGTACCGGTGCAGTTCCCGATCGAAAATCGAACGTCCTGTGCAGTTCCCGACAAAAAATCGAACGTCCTGTGCAGTTCCCGATCGGAAATAGCTCACCGTACAGTTCCCATCGGCTGAAGTACCGGTGCAGTTCCCGACCGAAAATCGAACGTCCTGTGCAGTTCCCGACAAAAAATCGAACGTCCTGTGCAGTTCCCGATCGGAAATAGCTCACCGTACAATTCCCATCGGCTGAAGTACCGGTGCAGTTCCCGACCGAAAATCGAACGTCCTGTGCAGTTCCCGACAAAAAATCGAACGTCCTGTGCAGTTCCCGATCGGAAATAGCTCACCGTACAGTTCCCATCGGCTGAAGTACCGGTGCAGTTCCCGACCGAAAATCGAACGTCCTGTGGAGTTTCATATCGGAAATAGCTCACGGTACAGTTCCCATCGGCTGAAGGACCGGTGCAGTTCCCGACAAAAATCGAACGTCCTGTGCAGTTCCCGATCGGAAATAGCTCACGATGCAATCCCCATCGGCTGAAGTACCGGTGCAGTTCCCGACCGAAAATCGAACGTCCTGTGCAGTTCCCGACAAAAAATCGAACGTCCTGTGCAGTTCCCGATCGGAAATAGCTCACCGTACAGTTCCCATCGGCTGAAATACCGGTGCAGTTCCCGACCGAAAATCGAAGGTCCGGTGCAGTTCCCGACAAAAATCGAACGTCCTGTGCAGTTTTCGATCGGAAATAGCTCACGATGCAATCCCCATCGGCTGAAGTACCGGTGCAGTTCCCGACCGAAAATCGAACGTCCTGTGCAGTTCCCGTTCGGAAATAGCTCACGATGCAATCCCCATCGGCTGAAGTATCGGTGCAGTTCCCGACAAAAAATCGAACGTCCTGTGCAGTTCCCGATCGGAAATAGCTCACGGTGCAATTCCCATCATCGAAGTATCGGTGCAGTTCCCGACCGAAAATCGAACGTCCTGTGCAGTTCCCTATAAACAATGCAGGATCCGGTACATTTACGCAGTAAAATAGCCGCTGGATTTCGAATTGGTGCTGCAATAGTGTATACCAGTTTATATTCTCACGTTGGGACATGATAATCAGTTTTCGCTGTCGGTCGTCGGGAAGCGTTAACCGCTACTGAGTTCGCTCTATAGTGGAAGGTGCTGGTCGGCAAGCACTGCGGTACGCCGAACGAAAGCGTGGCAGTGATACTTGTCGACCGATGCAAGGGGCACCTTCCGGAGAACGTGGCTCCGAGGTTGGGGTAGTAATCTGGAGATAGCAGCGGACCGTCCGTCGTCCGACGTCTGTTCCGTGACGCGTGTGCGTTCTTCCATGAAAATGTACCAGCATCGTTGCGTGAGCTCTCGAAGCGCTGTTCAGCACGTCGGCCGTCCGTCGGCCGGCGACCGAACCGTGACAGGGTTTCTGCTTCATGCCGACGGTATTATTCATTGGTTTGAGCATCCTTTTGCGGGACGTTTCGAGTCTTCCGCCGCAGGTGTAAATCGGTATGTAAAACCATCCGGTTCATCTTCAGGTGGAGGATTTGAGAACGGTCGCACCGTCACGTGGAGCTCTGGACGTCCGATTGGTCGAAATCTCGCAAAATCTCCGGAAACACGTTCATATTCGAGCTCAGCGAGACCGAGGATTTAGCTTCCGGTTACACGGTTTGCGGTCCACATGCGGTCGAACATGAATGACTAAGTCTTCGCAACTGGCACGATTGTAGGCGCTTTTCTGCACCGACGACGTCCAGTTCGAGGATTCTCCACATGTGACAACTCTCCACGTTCCGTGCGAGAAAACAGAAAGAACACGAATCGCCTCGTCAGTCTAGAGAATCCCTGAGTCGTTTAGTCTTACTAGCGAAGGATGGGAGAGATTGATCGAAGCTGTCCGGCCGACGGTATTGAAAAGGCGTCACACTGGGGGAGCCGAAGTGACCTGACTAGTTTGTCCGTCCGGAGGCGCCCCAGTTATACGCTCGCTCCGTACGGCGTGATACTTTTAGGGCTGGTGGTGCAGCCCGCCGACCATGTAAGCAAAGCGTGTGCGTGGCACCGGCCGAGAACACACGGCAGATACGCATTGGACCGAATTCATCGTTATGTAGCGCCGATGTCAGCGGAGGCCTGGCCGTCCCATAGAGTCGACTGGTCTTGCTGCGTTTGCAGTTTACAAAATGAATTTACGTGACGAATGCGTTGCCGTGCAAGGATTCGGTGCTATTGCAGTGGGCGACCGCTGGCCAGAGTCGTCGGACGTTCATATAATATCGTTATGTGACTACGACGACAAGACCGGCACGCCCGCCGTTTCTCTACGTGCCCTTCGGGGCAGTCGAGGTACGTACGCAGCTCCCTGGTTGATCCTGCCAGTAGTCATATGCTTGTCTCAAAGATTAAGCCATGCATGTCTCAGTACAAGCCTAATTAAGGTGAAACCGCGAAAGGCTCATTAAATCAGTTATGGTTCCTTAGATCGTACCCACATTTACTTGGATAACTGTGGTAATTCTAGAGCTAATACATGCCAATAGAGCTCTGCCCGGATGACGGAACGAGTGCTTTTATTAGATCAAAACCAATCGGTGGCGGGTTCGCTCGTCATCGCCCAGCTTGGTGACTCTGAATAACTTTACGCTGATCGCACGGTCTTGCACCGGCGACGCATCTTTCAAATGTCTGCCTTATCAACTGTCGATGGTAGGTTCTGCGCCTACCATGGTTGTAACGGGTAACGGGGAATCAGGGTTCGATTCCGGAGAGGGAGCCTGAGAAACGGCTACCACATCCAAGGAAGGCAGCAGGCGCGCAAATTACCCACTCCCGGCACGGGGAGGTAGTGACGAAAAATAACGATACGGGACTCATCCGAGGCCCCGTAATCGGAATGAGTACACTCTAAACCCTTTAACGAGGATCAATTGGAGGGCAAGTCTGGTGCCAGCAGCCGCGGTAATTCCAGCTCCAATAGCGTATATTAAAGTTGTTGCGGTTAAAAAGCTCGTAGTCGGATCTGTGTCTCGCGCCGCCGGTTCATCGTCCGCGGTGTCAACTGGCGTGTCGTGAGACGTATTGCCGGTGGGCTCAGCCCTTCGGGGCGGCCCAACTAATCCCGCCGCGGTGCTCTTCGCTGAGTGTCGAGGTAGGCCGGCACGTTTACTTTGAACAAATTAGAGTGCTTAAAGCAGGCTAAAACTTCGCCTGAATATTGTGTGCATGGAATAATGGAATAGGACCTCGGTTCTATTTTGTTGGTTTTCGGAACCCCGAGGTAATGATTAATAGGAACGGATGGGGGCATTCGTATTGCGACGTTAGAGGTGAAATTCTTGGATCGTCGCAAGACGAACAGAAGCGAAAGCATTTGCCAAAAACGTTTTCATTGATCAAGAACGAAAGTCAGAGGTTCGAAGGCGATCAGATACCGCCCTAGTTCTGACCATAAACTATGCCAGCTAGCGATCCGCCGACGTTCCTCCGATGACTCGGCGGGCAGCTTCCGGGAAACCAAAGCTTTTGGGTTCCGGGGGAAGTATGGTTGCAAAGCTGAAACTTAAAGGAATTGACGGAAGGGCACCACCAGGAGTGGAGCCTGCGGCTTAATTTGACTCAACACGGGAAACCTCACCAGGCCCGGACACCGGAAGGATTGACAGATTGAGAGCTCTTTCTTGATTCGGTGGGTGGTGGTGCATGGCCGTTCTTAGTTGGTGGAGCGATTTGTCTGGTTAATTCCGATAACGAACGAGACTCTAGCCTGCTAACTAGGCGTATTTCGACATCCCAAAGGCCTCGCGACTCTCGGGGTTCGCCTCGTTGTCGTGTACGGTTTTTACTGTCGGCGTACAAACAATTCTTCTTAGAGGGACAGGCGGCTTCTAGCCGCACGAGATTGAGCAATAACAGGTCTGTGATGCCCTTAGATGTTCTGGGCCGCACGCGCGCTACAATGAAGGAATCAGCGTGTCGTCCTTGTCCGAAAGGACCGGGTAACCCGCTGAACCTCCTTCGTGCTAGGGATTGGGGCTTGCAATTGTTCCCCATAAACGAGGAATTCCCAGTAAGCGCGAGTCATAAGCTCGCGTTGATTACGTCCCTGCCCTTTGTACACACCGCCCGTCGCTACTACCGATTGAATGATTTAGTGAGGTCTTCGGACCGGTACACGGTGGCGTTTCGGCGTTGCCGTTGATGCGGGGAAGATGACCAAACTTGATCATTTAGAGGAAGTAAAAGTCGTAACAAGGTTTCCGTAGGTGAACCTGCGGAAGGATCATTAACGTTTTTCGTGTTCGTGCCGAGCAGCGTGTCCAAAGACACCGCAGCAAGCGACGCAAGCCGAAAATACGGTAAAAGTGTGAGAGCTCCGAACACGCCGCTCTCGATCGGTCCGCAACGGTGGTGGTCCGTCTGGTCGACGGGCAGGCTGCGAAGATCGATTGACGAGCGGGAGGTGAGAGGCGCGAGGCTCACAAGTTTTAGAACGGATAAAATGACGAGTCGACTGAACGATCTCGGGACGACGGCCGGTCGTTTGCTTCGTGGCCACTGTGTGAGGCAACGTGGCAGAAATTTCCGGCCGGTGACTTCTGTCGAAGACCGTAAGAGGTCCGTGACGTTGTCTCGTCAAGACTTGAACGAATTACGTGCGAGCAGCCGAGGATTCGATCGTTTATGTCGCCAGGAGTGTTTTTGAACGTCGGTGCGCAAAGAGACTGCCACGTTTGGGCACCTGGACCGCGACTGCTACGGACGAACCGCGTCCGCAGTCCGGTCGCACCGCCGCGTCGGGGTATAAATATCTCCGATGCGCGTCGGGTGTACGGTAGAATCGCCAGATAACGCCCGGGAAGGCTCAACGGCGCCGACGTATCACACCGCGCGACAGACGCGACGAATCCTCGTTGTAGACGGGTCTCATTCATCGAAAGGTAAAATTGTCCGTGGAGCACGCAGTGTGATTTTTCTGTGTGAGAAAAATGTGTACTCCGGATAAGAAAGAATGAATCACCGTCTACACCTGTCCGCACAAACGTAGTAACAAACTTGCCACCTTAGAGAAATCAAATGAAAAAAGATTACCCTGAACGGTGGATCACTTGGCTCGTGGGTCGATGAAGAACGCAGCTAATTGCGCGTCAACTTGTGAACTGCAGGACACATGAACATCGACATTTCGAACGCACATTGCGGTCCTAGGATACTGTTCCCGGACCACTCCTGGCTGAGGGTCGTGTCTATCTCAAAGACTGCTCGGTATCTCCTCCGGGAGTTACGTCGGAGCGCTTTGGACGCCGGTCGTGCGGGATCCCTGCGCCGTCATTCGACGGCTGCAGGTACTTGCGCGGCGTCTTGAAACGCCAAGCGGCGGCGTTACGATTTCGGGTTGTATGGCGCGGACCTCGGTAAGCCGAGGGACCGCCAGTCACAGCCGGTCGCAACGCGAGCGGCGCAGCGACGCAATTCGTGCGTGTTCTTGTGTTATGAACGAGAGGCAAGTGCTACCTGGTCGCGAATTTTTTAAGGAAAAATGCGCGGCCGCCACGGCAGCCGGGTCTCGGTTGGAGCGCGATCGTCGTGTCCGAGACGTACGAGCTCGCAGATAAGAGGGTGACGGTAAGGAAGGTGATGCTTGTGCATTCCTCTTTTCCTCTCTCCGCTGCTCGAGCTCTGTCACGACGACGTCTGGTCGTGCAATTGCCGAGTCCGTCTACCGTTGGTTCCGAGTAGCAGTAGTCCTCGGGAGTTTCACGCTTGGAACGCGTACGGTTTGAACGGCCGTCGATCGCTGCGTCAAAGGCTCATCTTACGATTGGTTTCGTAACCGATGCGACCTCAGAGCAGGTGAGACTACCCGCTAAATTTAAGCATATTATTAAGCGGAGGAAAATAAACTAACTAGGATTCCCTTAGTAGCGGCGAGCGAACAGGGAAAAGCCCAGCACCGAATCCCGCGCCCGAGTGCGGACGCAGGGAAATGTGGTGTTAGGGAGGACGATACGTTTCGTGTACGTGCGGCGCGTCCAAGTCCTTCTTGAACGAGGCCACCGCCCGTAGAGGGTGCCAGGCCCGTAGCGACCGCTGCCGATCGCGAAACGATCTCTCCTTAGAGTCGGGTTGCTTGAGAGTGCA